>JBBGZY010001236.1:2845000-3087645 GCA_037952925.1 Lithobates clamitans | reverse complement strand
CTGGCTGCCATGCTGATCCATCAGCTGTACTACTCCACATCTTTTTTATTTCTCTCTGGGACAGTGACTGAGAACAGTGGGGATCATCATACCAACCAGACAAGTAGCATTGTGTGAAGGTGGTGATCAGTGGCCTCCCTTCTTATATATTCCTCAGGGTAGAAACACCACTCACCTCTAACCTCCGGCTCACACGAAAGGTACCTCCTAATGCTGTCAGCTACCTCTCCCCGGCAGGTCACCGGGCCAGCCGCGCTCTATTGCCCTTCAGCGTGCGAACCCTGATGGGCCCCGCACCGGAAATGCCTCGGCCGCCATATTTCTTTGGGGCTAAACCGGAAGCTAAACGGTTTTATTATACCAAAACGTTCTTACGAGTGAACGTTTAGAACCGAAATGAAGAAATGTTTTCGTAGCTACACTTATTTTGCCTTCTCACACCCGGTCGTATCGCGCTTCTAATAGCGCTCTGCCAGGAGTAAAAATGGCGGCATGCGTGTGCCAGGTATATGGCGGAAGTGATGTAAAGAGAGCGGTGTCATGGCGGCGGAGAGAAGCGGGGCTGAGCGGTGATGTTGGGGCAGTGTTGGTGTGTTATGGTCCAGAGCTGAGAGATCATAGGTCAGTAATGAGAGGGGGAGGTTATATCGCTGGGATTACAACCCTCAGCATGGGGGTTGAGTCAAGAGGACCGGTCATGGTTGGGCTGATGTAGGAATGTGAATATTTAGGGTTAAATCCTGTTTACTGTGTAGGGGGACCCTGTGTTATGTACATAGACTCTGAGGGTGACACCACAGCTGGCTTACTGGGGTTCTCATCTATATGGATTAGAATTAATAAAGAGGAAATCATGGAGCCTAGAAAAGGGGGACACTTTAATTCCTGGCACTCTTTGTTTACATGTAACAATCAGTATTTTATTTGCCCTCGTAGGGCACTTGTGCGGGCGCGCTCCCGTCAATAGACACAGACAGCAGGATTTGCCCCCCCCCCCTCCATTGGTCTTGATTGACAGCAGTGGAAGCCAATGGTTGCGCTGCTATCAATCTATCCAATCAGGACCCGGGACATCGGCTGGAGCTGCTGTGCTTGTCCCCGTCATAGGAAAGATCGAGTTCGGCAAGTAAAAGGGGGGCTCGGGGGGGGGGGACAGCTGCATCACAGGTGGTTTTTCACCTTAATGCATAGAATAAAGGTAAAATAAAAAAAATATCTCCTAAACCTTTACGGTTTAGGAGATATTCCCCTTGCGATGACCCCAGCGGCGCATGCGCACAGGGGATTCTCGGCTGAAGGCCGGCAACTGCCGGACCTTGCCGAGTAAGAAATCTCCCGCGTGCATGCACAGGAGTGACGACATCGCGGTTTCAGCCACTCATATCGCTGGAACCGCGATACCCGGAAGACACGCCGAGGTAACATGACAGCTCCCTCGCCGTGGACCAGGTAAAATACAGACGCCTCGTTCTAAGGTAAGTATTTCATAATGAGCTAGTATGAGGTGCATACCAGCTCATTATGCCTTTTGCTTTACAGGGGTAGAAAAAAAAAAAAATTTTGCGGGTATACAACCGCTTTAAATAAAAATGAAATGCTTCAACCTGCTCCATCCATATGTTTTTTGAATGATCTTTGTGTTGTATTTTTATAGGCATGACAGACATCCAAGGGGATAGGTCCAGGAGGAGGTCCTCGTCCTCTTGTGAAGACCGAGGTAATTCTTACTTGTTTTGGTGTTCAGATTACAGAAGTCTATGCACAGAGACGTGAGTAGAAGGAAACAAAAAGGCATCTCAACAGATTTTGATTTGGCTATTAAAGTGGTAATAAACTCAAAACCAAAAATGTAATATATTGCAACTTACCAATCATTAGATGTGGTGGCTGCAGCAGTTTTCTTTGGCTTTTCCCCTCTTTTTTTCACCTGGTGATCTGGCCAGTAACACTCCTGTATTAATGAGACACAACTCTGGAGGGATGAGAAGAGGAGGCACAACAGACAGCAGCATTGTCAGTCTGGGGGAAGGGGAGTGTTATATGTTTTAGCAGATTTAGATGCACTAACACATTGAACCCAAACTACAGCTCACACTGTATAACCAGTTACAGCAAACCGTTTTTTGTTTTTTGTTTTCCTTTTGGGATATAGGTTTTAATATAAATAAAATTGGCTGATCATTTTAATCACCCTGCCAGTGTTAAGTGGTTTGTCTCATCCATGTAAACTGATACATTCTGCTGGAGGAGTTTGTGCTCTGAAAATCAATAGACCTGCTGCTGGATTATCAGATGAAAATAGAAAAAAGAAAGCCTAAAAAAGCAAACGAATGCAGCCATCACATCTAAGAATTGGTAAGCTGCAATATAATAAATGTTTGCCTTTGGGTTTATTACCGCTTTAAAAAATCTACTATCTGTATTGGTCATTGAGGCCACATATCATTTTGATGGACCAGTAGTGACTTTATTTTTTTTTTTAGCTCTTTTATCCTGAGAGATGTTGGAGACCAGACAGAAAGTAGGCCAAATTGTCAGCCTCCTACCTAAAGTCTAAATTGGGTCTCCATGCCTGTGGTGCTCTAGAAGAAAGCTGACACTATGTGTGAACACTTAAGAGTGCTTGCTGTCATTTTGTTAGACGGCCTGCAGTTTCCCCTTTTGATATTGTGGCTTAATTTTGCAACGCATAGCAGTTTGCATTCACATTGTCCAAGTGCTCAAGAATAATGGACATCTACATTGGAAAATATGCAGAGGGGAGAGAGAGGCTGCATTTTTTTGGCATGTATATTTAAAGGGATGCCTTCTTTCATATTGCATTGTATGGCGAAAGCTTTTTCTGGAGGTGGAGAGCTTAGAGGACAGAAAAAAACAAAGATAGGTTATTGTTGCTTTATTTTCATGTATATTACAGAGCAAAAGTGTTTTAGAACAGAACTAAAGTCTCCATACTTACCTGCCCAACAATCCTGTGCCGTCATCTTCTTCTAAGTGCTGGTCTACGGGCCTCTTCATTGGCCTGGGGATGATGTTATTCCTGCGCATGGGGCCTTCATCCCCATGCGCATGCGCAGTTCAGTTTACAGTGCCGGAGGAGACGGCGTGAAGGCACGTAGGGGCATTTTATTACAAAAAAGACATGCAATGGTGGTTGTAAAGGCATTAGAATAAACAGCCTTCTGTGTGCAGCAGCCCCCCTAATACTTACCTGAGCCCATCTCGATCCAACGTTGTTGCACGAGAGACTGCTTTCCTGCACTCTTCCCTCCTCATTGGCTGAGACAGCTGTGACGTGCCATTGGCACCTGCTGTTGTCAACCAAATTCATTGAGCCAATGAAGAGAGAGGATGGGGCTGGGCCATGGCTCTGTGTCTGAATGGACACAGGGAGCTGCGGCTCGGCTTGGGTGCCCCCATAGCAAGCTGCGGGAGCCAATGGCTGCGCTGCCATCAATCTATCCAATCAGGACACAAGACACCAGGTAGAGCTGGTGTGCTCGTTCCCGGCTAGAGAAGGGTCGGGTAAGTAAAACGGGGGCTCAGGGGCATTAAATGCATTAAGGTAAAAAACCATGAGGGTGTACAACCCCTTTAATGCATTAAGATAAAAAGCCATCTGTGTGTAGCAGCCCCCATAATACTTACCTGAGCCCCCTCTCTGTCCAGTGATGTCCACGAATCCCTTGGCCATCCGGTTCTCTCCCTCCTGATTGGCTGAGACACCTTAGCGGCGGCATTGGCTCCTGTGACTGTCAAAGTCAGTTAGCCAATAAGGGGAGAGAGGGGGCGGGGCCGACCGACAGCTCTTTGAATGGACACACGGAGCTGCAGCTTGACTCGGGTGCCCTTATAGCAAGCTGCTTGCTCTGGGGGCACTCAGCAGAAGGGAGGGGCCAGGAGAAGTAAAGAGGCATCACCTGAAACTCATACCTTGGGTAGTTCCTGTTGGTTTGGCAGAATCAGCCACTGGCTTTATGAATCTGTCTAAATTTCCAGTAATAAAATCATAGCACCTGAATTTATGGATAGAAGACTTTGTAGTATTATTTTTTTCTTTAATTTTTCTTGTCCTTCTTATTGGAGGATGCGGCACACAGAAGAGACAGCCATGTGGAGGCAAAGCTGGGAAATCAAATGGAATTCTATAATAATTTTGGTGATAAATGTCGCATGTAATGTTTCTTGCAGTTGTAAAAAAATAACCTATATCTCTTTTCTTCAAGGACGGGAAAAGAGGAAAAGAAAACGCAGTCGGAGCAGATCATCCTCTGTGTCTTCCTCTTCCTCCTCATCGTCGTCCTCACGTTCATCATCCTCATCGTCCTCTTCAGGCTCTTCATCTTCCAGCAGCAGAAGCAGCTCCAGAAGTAGAGGTATCAGCAGGGACAAACTCTGGTATTATTCTGGTGTATTATAGAACTGAGGGCAGCTAAATCTGCATTGGCATTTCTTCTTTGTAGCTAGTAAACATGTGCCTGATGTACATTACATTAACCGCTTGCTGACCATATAACTTACTTAAAGGCGGCCTCCCTGCACTGGATCACGTACCTAGTACGTGATACACGCTTTCACCCTCATAGCTGTGCTGTGATTCATCACCGTACATACCGATCACCGTCCCGGCCAGTGATTGACCGCCGCCACCCAGTGATCAGCTCTGAGCGTCTCAGAACACAGCTCTGTGAATGTAAACACAGAGCTATGTTCAGTGGCGGGATCTTTTTAATACCCTGCTAAGCAGGGTGGTGTCCGTGGCCGTTAGTTCCCCCCAGCGTCAGTTAGTGTCAGATTTTTTGCCGCAATATCGCAGTCCTGTTCTAAGTCGCTGATCGCCGCCATTACTAGTAGTAAAAAAAAAATGTTTAATTCCAGTATATATGCCACAGTTTGTAGACGCTATATCTTTCCCACAAACCAATCAATATACACTTGTTGTTTTTTTTTTTTTTTACCCAAGACATGTATCAGAATACATTTTTGGCCTTTTTTTTTTTTTTTTTTTGGATATGTTTTATAGCGGAAAGTAAAAGTATTTTTTTTTCTGTTGTCAAAACTGTTGGTCTTTTTTCATTTATGTGATAAAAAATTAAAAAAAAAAACCCAGAGGTGCTCAAATGCCACCAAAAGAAAGCTCTGTTTGTGTGAAAAAATTGCTATAAATTTAGTTTGGGTACGGCGTTGCATGATCGCGCAGTTGTCAGTTAAAGTAGCGCAGTGCCGCATAACAAAAAATTGCCTGGTCATGATGGGGGGGGGGTAAGACCTTCCAGAGCTGAAGTGGTTAAGCTATCACTTTCTAATGCAATTTAGCTTGTTTTTGCAGGTCTTGAATACAGGTCTGGAGATGTGATCTCTGCATACAATACAGTGTTTGCAATGTATACACAGTCATCCAGGAAGTATTCACAGCACTTCACTTTTTCCACATTTTCTTATGTTACAGCCTTATTCCAAAATGGATTAAATTCATTATTTTCCTCAAAATTCTACAAACAATACCCCATAATTACAACGTGAAAGAAGTTTGTTTGAAACCATTGCAAATTTATTTAAAAAAAAAAAAAAAAACGAAAAAAAAAATGTACATAAGTATTCACAGCCTTTGCTCAATACTTTGTTGAAGCACCTTTGGCACCAATTACAATCTCAAGACTTTTTGAGTTTGATGCTACAAGCTTGGCACACCTATTTTTGGGGAGTTTCTCCCATTCTTCTTTGCAGGACCTCTTAAGCGCCATCAGGTTGGATGGGGAGCGTCAGTGCACAGCCATTTTCAGATCTCTCCAGGGATGTTTAATCGGGTTCAATTCTGGGCTCTGGCTGGGCAATTCAAGGACGTTCACAGAATTGTCCCGTAGCCACTCCTTTGTTATCTTGGCTGTGTGCTTAGGGTCGTTGTCCTGTTGGAAGATGAACCTTCGCCCCAGTCTGAGGTCCAGAGCGCTCTGGAGCAGGTTTTCATCAAGGATGTCTCTGTACATTGCTGCATTCAACTTTCCCTCCATCCTGACTAGTCTCCCAGTTCCTGCTGCTGAAAAACATCCCCACAGCATGATGCTGCCACCACCATGCTTCACTGTAGGGATGGTGTTGGCCAGGTGATGAGCAGTTCTGCTTTCCTCCAGACATGATGCTGGCCATTCAGGCCAAAGAGTTCAATCTTTGTTTTTTATCAGACCAGAGAATTTAGTTTCTCATGGTCTGAGAGTCCTTCAGGTGCCTTTTGGCAAACTCCAGGTGGACTGTCATGTGCCTTTTACTGAGGAGTGGCTTCCGTCTGGCCACTCTACCACCATACAGGCCTGATTGGTGGAGTGCTGCAGAGATGGTTGTTTTTCTGGAAGGTTCTTCACTCTCCACAGAGAAAAGCTGGAGCTCCGTCAGAGTGACCATCTGGTTCTTGGTCACCTCCCCGACTAAGGCCCTTCTCCCCCGATCGCTCTGTTTGGCCAGGAGGCCCGCTCTAGGAAGAGTCCTAGTGGTTACAAACTTCTTCCATTTACAGATGATGGAGGCCCCTGTGCTCATTGGGACCTTCAATGCTGCAGTAATTTCTGTACCCTTCCCCAGATCTGTGCCTCCATACAATCCTGTCTCGGAGGTCTACAGACAATACCTTGGATTTCATGGCTTGGTTTGTGTTCTGACATACACTGTTAACTGTGGGACCTTATATAGACAGGTGTGTGCCTTTCCAAATCATGTCCAATCAACTGAATTTAGCACAGGTGGACTCCAATCAAGTTGTAGAAACATCTCAAGGATGATCAGTGGAAACAGGATGCACCTGAGCTCAAGTTTGAGCGTCATGGCAAAGGCTGTGAATACTTATTGATTGTGATTGATTTTTTTTCGTTTTTTTTTATTTTTAAAAAATTTGCAAAGACTTCAAACAAACTTCTTTCACATTGTCATTATGGGGTAGTGTTTTGTAGCATTTTGAGGAAAATAATGAATTTAATGCATTTTAGAATAACAAGATGTGTAAAAAGTGAAGCGCTGTGAATACTTTCCGCATGCACTGTAGTTGATCTTAAAGTAGTATTCTGAGATATACCAAACTAATCTTAAATCTCCTCCTTCGCTCCTCCACAAACCTCCCCGAACACCTATACAAACTAACCTGTGCAAGAAAGCTGTATATACCCACCTGTTTTCACCCTGTTCCCATCCCTGATGAAGGGGTCCTGTGTGACATCAAACCAATAAGAGCCCTTTCACACTGGGGCGGTTTGCAGGCGCTATTGGGCTAATAATAGCGCCTGCAAACCGACCCGAAAGTGCCGCTGCTTTCATTCCAGTGTGAAAGCCCCGAGGGCTTTCACACTGGAGCGATGCGCTGGCAGGACGGGAAAAAAAGTCCTGTCAGCAGCATCTTCGGAGCGGTGAAGGAGCGGAGTGTATACTGCTCCTTTACCGCTCCTGCCCATTGAAATCAATGGGACGGCGCGGCTATACCACCGGCAAAGCGCCTCTGCAGAGGTGCTTTGCGGTGGTATTTAACCCTTTCTTGGCCGCTAGCGGGGGGTAAAACCGCCCCGCTAGCGGCCGCATACCGAGAGTAAAACGCCGCTAATAATAGCGGCGTTTTACCGCCGACGCCGCCCCCCCACCCCAGTGTGAAAGGGCTCTAACTTACACTTGATGTGATTGCTTTAATAAATCTTTGGACTTTTAAACAAATCCATGGTGTGCTGGTGTCATGTACTTGTATGAAAATCACCAGTTAACCAGCTGGTCAGTGCTGCGACACCCCTGTACCCCAGGATTTATCCATTGGGCATTGGGATGGAAACAGAGGAGCACATCCCTAACAACTGGTCCTGCGTGGCCCCAAAACGTTGTACTTTACTGCTGTGGTGTGATCATCTAAAAAAAAAACATTTGGACAATATTTCAAAGATCCTTATGTGTTGGTGAGAAATACTTTGGCTTATGTTACTGGTTTCCAGCTGGCAGTTTCTACAACAACCAACTACATTTTGCCATTTCCAAGAACGTGTGTGATGGGAATATTATACAAGGTGCAGAGCATTATCGCCCTATAACAAGAGTTTGTTAACTAGTAACTTCATAGGCGGGGGTGGCAGATATTTTTTGAAATAAAAACTGTACATTAAATATACTGTAAATTACTTTTAGAAGGGCATTAATAGGTTAGCGATTATGGAATTTTAGTACTTGGGTTTTTCCCAAACAGCCTGGAGTTTCACCTTTTATGTATAGTGGTGTTTATGCTTTCACCACAAGAGGGCCCCCTATGTCTTGCTATTTATTTACTTATTTATTGCAGGTACTTATATAGTGCTGTCAATCTATACAACGCTTTACACATTTATCGTATTTATTTGACATCACTCTGTGCCCTCAAGGAGCTTACAATCTAAGGTCCCCAACTCACATTCATACATACACATACCAGGGCCAATTTATACAGGAGCCCATTGCCCACCAGCATGTCTTTTGAGTGTGGGAGGAAACCTTAGTACCCGGAGGAAACCCACACAGGCCCAGGGAGAACATGCAAACTCCATGCAGTTAGTGCTGTGGTTGCAATTCAAACCAACAGCCCTAATGCCTGCTAGGCGGATGTGCTAACCACTGTGCTACTCAACCCCAAAGTCTGTACCATACAGCTTAACATATATTGTTGACATCTCTGCCCATGTTATATTAGGAGCTAAATATAGAACTGTATGGCTTTTAGTGGTCTAAAGTATAGTACATACGTATTTTTGCCCTGAGGATAATGCCAGTGAGTTCATCCATAAAAGTCTGCAATAATCGGGAGGTGATTCAATTCTATACCTTCACTTTGAAAGATCTTGAGGCGTATTAACCCCTTAATAGCGGAAGGCTGATTAACCTATTGTGATACACACAGTCTCTCACAAAAGTGAGTACACCCCTCACATTTTTGTAAATATTTTATTATATCTTTTCATGTGACAACACTGAAGAAATGACACTTTGCTACAATGTAAAGTAGTGAGTGTACAGCTTATAACAGTGTAAATTTGCTGTCCCCTCAAAATAACTCAACACACAGCCATTAATGTCTAAACAGCTGGCAACAAAAGTGAAAGTGAAAATGTCCAAACTGGGCCCAAAGTGTCAATATTTTGTGTGGCCACCATTATTTTCCAGCACTGCCTTAACCCTCTTGGGTATGGAGTTCACCAGAGCTTCACAGGTTGCCACTGGAGTCCTCTTCCAATCCTCCATGATGACATCACAGAGCTGGTGGATGTTAGAGACCTTGCGCTCCTCCACCTTCCGTTTGAGGATGCCCCACAGATACTTAATAGGGTTTAGGTCTGGAGACATGCTTGGACAGTCCATCACCTTTACCCTCAGCTTCTTTAGCAAGGCAGTGGTCATCTTGGAGGTGTGTTCGGGGTCGTTTTCATGTTGGAATACTGCCCTGCAGCCCAGTCTCCGAAGGGAGGGGATCATGCTTTGCTTCACTATTTCACAGTACACGTTGGCATTCATGGTTCCCTCAATGAACTGTAGCTTCCCAGTGCCGGCAGCACTCATGCAGCCCCAGACCATGACACTCCCACCACCATGCTTGACTGTAGGCAAGACACACTTGTCTTTGTACTCCTCACCTGGTTGCCGCCACACACGCTTTACACCATCTGAACCAAATAAGTTTATCTTGGTCTCATCAGACCACAGGACATGGTTCTAGTAATCCATTTCCTTAGTCTGCTTGTTTTCAGCAAACTGTTTGCAGGCTTTCTTGTGCATCATCTTTAAAAGAGGCTTCCTTCTGGGACGACAGACATTCAGACCAATTTCATGCAGTGTGCGGCGTATGGTCTGAGCACTGACAGGCTGACCCCCCACCCTTTCACCCTCTGCAGCAATGCTGGCAGCACTCATATGTCTATTTCCCAAAGACATCCTCTGGATATGACTCTGAGCACTTGCACTCAACTTCTTTGATCGACCATGGCGAGGCCTGTTCTGAGTGGAACCTGTCCTGTTAAACCGCTGTATGGTCTTTGCCACCATGCTGCAGCTCAGTTTCAGGGTCTTGGGAATCTTACAGCCTAGGTCATCTTTATGTAGAGCAACAATTCTTATTTTTTTTCAGATCCTCAGAGAGTTATTTGCGATGAGGTACCATGTTGAACTTCCAGTGACCAGCATGAGCGATTGAGAGCGATAACTCCAAATTTAACACGCCTGCTCCCCATTTACACCTGAGACCTTGTAACACGGAGTCACATGACACCGGGGAGGGAAAATGGCTAATTGCCCAATTTGGACATTTTCACTTAGGGGTGTACTCACTCTTGTTGCCAGTGGTTTAGACATTAATGGCTGTGTGTTGAGATATTTTGAGGGGACAGCAAATTTACACTGTTATACAAGCTGTACACTCACTACTTTACATTGTAGCAAAGTGTCATTTCTTCAGTGTTGTCACATGAAAAGATATTATAACATTTTTACAAAAATCTGAGGGGTGTACTCACTTTTGTGAGATATTATAAGGCAAAGTTGGAGGTGAGAATATATTATGGATGGTGGGAGATCATGAGTGATTAATTTATTCAAATATTCAGTCGATCACATGCGAAGCACAGATTTGGAAGAGATATCATCATTTGGACTATGATAATACAGTAGAAATGCATTGTGTTTCACTTCTTCACATGGCATTTTTTGGGGAAAGTGTTTTATTATTTATGAATCTGTTTAAATAGTGTTTATAGTTTTGGAAAATTTGGTGTATATTTTCCAGTAAGCAGGCTATTATAATTTCAATTATTTACTTGGAGTTTCTCTATGGGGTATGCAATACATGCAATAATTATAATTTGCACATGAAGTTAACAGCCCTGCACTTTTGTTAAAACCATTTTCTGGTGGTGTGGGAACACACATCGGTGCAAGCAGCTGCAATTAATATATAGATCAAAAATTAAGGGTAGCGCGGGATTATCGCACAGTATATGAAAAGTGTCTGCTATTAAAACAGATTCACCGACTTATGTTAGTTGTAAAAATAAATGCATTTATTTTTAACAGCATGTAATATTAGATTTACTGGCATTTCCTCACATTTTTGTCTAATTACTTGTATGTACCAGTTAGATGTGCAGATTGTGCACTAATGTTTGATTTTTCTATTTTCAATCTGTTAGATGTTAAAAAACACAAGTCTAAGAATACCATTAAAGAAAAACACAAGAAGAAGGTAAGGCCAGTCTGCGTTTTTTTTTTTTTTTCTGTGAATTTATGATTTTGTTTTTTCTGGTACAACATTTTTTTTAATGTAGAGAACAAGGTAACATGACAACCAATCACCCATGCAGGGGGTACATTGTAAAACACGTGGCATAAAGACATGGGCTAAGACACGTTCAGCCAGGTGTTTTTTAGGCGTGCAAAATGTTAACTGTGCGACCGAACGGGTTGGGCCAAAGGTCCATGTAGATCGCCTAAGCCCGAGGGCCTGGAGGGGGAACCCATGTTTATGGTACATCATCCGCTGTAAGCTATACACAAGCAAATCAGCTGAATACCCACACAGGGTGGTCCGGGTGAGATGGTAATAAAAAAGGTATTGGTAAATACATTCATGTTGTCACATCAAAGGTTGTGATCTTGCGGCATTAGCTGCATGGTAGCAGAAGCAACCTAAGTCCGAGGACTTAAGGGCATGCTGTGGATAGGTGTTGATGTGGGCAAACGTAAGCCCAGAGTTGGTAGTGAGCAGAGAAACAAGAAAGGAACACAAAAGAGGATAGAGAGAGAGGGGGGGAAAAAAAGGAAAGGTGGGATGGGGAAGAATCTAGCAGGCTGGGGTAATTTTTCCTAGGAATCACAAAAAATGGCCCGGTCATTCAGCAGCCAAATCTTCCGGGGCTGAAGTGGTTAAACTTTGCAGGACTTGACTAAAAGAAACCAGTGAACCGTTCCCTAGATATGGTGTTGGGGGTTGTGCCAAATAGATGATCCGTGTGGACGTTCTGATCCGAGATAGGAGGCCATCCATTTATATTTACACGTGCCTATTACCCCTGCAGGGAGGAGTCGGTGAGTGGGGACCCTTGAGGGGGAGCACACAAGTCACTGGACTTTGATGAAGCACGAGAGTCACATTTTTTTTGCATGAACACAAATTTGGACTATATTTTTACATTTATTTATTTTTATCCTTCAGCTGTTTCAGTTTTTCATTTTTTTTAACTGTTGATTTGGACACCTATCACTTGTAATTGTGTTTTTTTTTTTGTGTTATACTGCTCTCATATTTTGGGTATTATTCCTGGTGACAGTGGGGAATATTTTGAGTAATATCCCCTTGTTTCTGCCTGTGGGAGTATTGATTACTATTGCACTATTAGTGTCTAGAGGGTTGTATTTTTTTTTTTATTGTATATGCAACACTAATTGATACACGGTCATTGTTATATATCAAGTATTCACTTTCTGAGATCTACATATATTTACATAATTTATTGTATTTTAGGTGGTTGTGAGCATATCCACATATCAATACACTAATGCCGCGTACACGCGAGCGAACTTTACGGCAGACTTTGCCCGGCGGACGGGATTTCCTCAGACAATTCGATCGTGTGTGGGCTCCAGCGGACTTTGTTTTCTCAAAAGTTGGACAGACTTAGATTTGAAACATGTTTTTAAATCTATCCGTCAAACTCGAGTCCGGTCGAAAAGTCCGTCAAAGTCCGCCGAGCAAAGTCTGCCGTAAAGTCCGCTCGTGTGTACGCGGCATAAGGTGGAGAACACATTTCTGTGTTTATTTAAGGAGCACATTTTTATTTTTATCAATATAGGGAGCGCCACTCACCCCGTATCTTCATTTAATTACATAACCCCTTTTTTCGGGGGGTGCGACTAGGGGAGGCTGCAAACCTTTTTTATCCTAAGCACGGGGTCTCTTCTATTTTTAATAAAAACAGATATGTTGCCCCCCCACCCATACCTGGCTGAATCAATACCATCTGTCTGTATTCCTGGAAATAGGTTTATCCCTCTATACAGGACCAATGTCCTTAAAAATTGTTAGCAGAACGCATTGAAGGAATAAAAGCAGCCATTTTTCTTATTTGTGAGCGAGCATTCCAGAAATACCTTTTACTTGTACATGTTTCTGGCTGGTTTTATTTTCTCTAGCTGTTTAGTCTACTATTAATTAAGAAAGTAAGGCATCGTTCACACGGGCTTACTACAGTGTACACCCATGCAAGGGCCATGTTTGCTAGTATAGGGATGCACAGGTGTTCCATGCATCCTGTCCTATTCAAGTCAATTGGGATGGAGCAGCTGCCCCGACACAGACCCTGCTCCAGATTTGGCATCCTTGTGGGTTCGGGTGCATATCCTCAAGTGTGGACAGAGTACAATCAGGGCAGTGTACCTGTGCAGATGTCAAATTAGGAGCAGCAGCTGTGTCTGTGCTGCTGCATCCCAGTTGACCTGAATTGGACTGCCTGGGCGGGGATGCAGAGAACTCCTGTGCATCCCCCCGTGTGGGTAAACGTGGGCATACACTGTAATACGCCTGTGTAAATGAGTCCTTGTGTTGAGATGCAGCAGTATATTATAACTGGGATTAAAGTGGAACTGAATGCAATAAAATTGAAAGATTTGACCTTTTATTGGGAACAACTGGAAATCCACTGTGGACGGCTTTTCAGAGGGGCATTGAGGTCTGCCACACACCTAAACTTAAACAGCACAACTAAAGCCGCGTACACACGATCAGACTTTCCAACGGGAAATGTTCGATGACAGGCTGTTGGCGGTAAATCCGACCGTTTGTATGCTCCATCGGACAATTGTCGGATTTTCCGCGGAAAAAATGTTGGCTATCAGGTTTTAAAATTTTCCGCGGACAAATGTGTGTTGTCAGATTTACCGAGCGTGTGTACACAAGTCCGTCAGGCAAAAGACCAAAGTACAAACACGCATGCTCGAAAGCAGAAGCGGTCGGTCTTGTAAACTAGCGTTTTGTAATGGAGAATTAACATTCGTGACGCGGCAAATTATGAAATCTCCAAATGCAGCGCACAATTCTCTTCTTCTTTAATGGGATAATAATGAAGCTGCTTTGCTGGTGATACTGATGGAGTTATTGCAAGCAAATTTTCAACGGCCTTTTCTCCCCTCGTCTTTCAGGACAGCACCTGGAGAGAGCGCAGCTCCACCCACTTTTCCCAGGAAACACTGCAGTCAGTTTTTTCTTTAGCCCTCATGCACACAGGCTGTTAAAATAACGTTATGAAAACGCCAGTATCTTTGCAGTGATTTTTTAAAACTTTTTCTGCTTTTTTCAGCGTTTTTGCAATAGCGTTTTTGAGTGTTTTTCCGCGGTAGCGTTTTTTAGCGTGTTTTTTTTTTTTTTTTTTTTTTTTTTTTTTTTTTTTTTTTTCCAATGGTTGAAAAACGTTAAACGTTGGTGAATGACGTTTTTGAGGGTTAGAGCGTTTTTACAGCTGAAAAACGTCTCTCAGAACCCACTGGTCCTGGGTTTTTTTTTACAGCTTAAAAACGCCTATGCCACTTGCAGCTCAAAAACGCCTAGGTGGGCATGAAGCCATAGACTAACATAGACAGGCCTTTTTAAGCTACAAAAAAAAGCTCAAAAAAGCAGCTGTAAAAACGTCCGTGTGCATGAGGACTAAAAGGCCGGACACTTCCACCATGGCCTCAGTTGTAGTGTTTCCTCCGCCATGGTGGAAGTGCTGCAGGGAGCCAGGGGTGTGCTGCGCTTTCTCCAGGTGGAGAGAGTAGGGGGCATACTGGTATGCTGTTTTTCTTCTTCTGAAGGCCAGGCCAGCTTCCTCCCTTACGTGTGGGGGTTGCTCCGGCGTCCTCCCCTCTTCATACCCGGCGAGGGTCAGGCTGCTTGGGGTCCCCGCTCCTATAGACTGGCGGCCAGGCTGTGGAGGAGCGGCATCTCCTTTTTTATCCCCAAAGCCTCAGCCTTCCGGGTTCCGGTGGCGAGCGCGTCACTACGGCTGGGGGCGGGACCTCCAGCGGCGCGACGCGGCTTCCGGTTCCGGTTCTAGTGATATCAAGAATAATAAATCTTCTTTTTTTTTTTTTTTTTTTTTTTTTAAATTTGGGTAAGTTACCACAGTGCCATTATCCCGTAGTTTTTAAGATAAAGGATACAACTATGTTGGTGTCCCTTGTCAATTTTACATTGTATTTTTTTTTTTAAATGTACCTGCCTACTCCCAAACTGTCAATTGAAGTAAAACACATAGCAATTTTTTTATTGTGCATTAAAAAAAGAAAACAAATAAAATTAGACATGCTATCTGCCAATAGAACTTAATCAAAAAGTGTATTCTATGCATCTCAAAATATAGAAAATATACCAAATCAAATCATTATTCAACCAAAAAAATGTCAAAGCAATAACTCCAAGGCCAATAATAAATAACATGTTATCTCCTCCGATTCCGCAACATGTCTGGTTGACGAACGGCCATGTAGAAACGAACTGAAAAGCGCAAAATTAAAAAAAACGTGAATCAATGCTCACCAAACTTCTACTAACACGAAATTAGCAGGAGCCCAAAGGGTGGCGCTAAAGAGCTGAAAAACCATGTAGTACGTCGCTACATTCGTGATTGTTGGCCAACAATCGTGTGCCGTGTGTATGCAAGACAAGATTGAGCCAACGCCCTTTGGACAAAAATCCATGGTTTTGTTGGCCAACAATCCGATCGTGTGTACGAGGCATTAGTCATTCACTCAGCGCTGCACATGTTGCCAACAAATGACGGCTTCAAATATATTTACAATTGAACCGTTTATAGCAACAATCTGGTCAAAATTGTCTGTATGTACAGTAAGACCAGACGGTGTGAACTCAAATCTAAAGGTTATTAAAAGTCAAAAACTATGTAAGGCGTCCCGGAGGAGAACCAAATATGTAGATGGGTAAAATCAAGCATCTTTAGCTGACACTGTATGGCGGAGGTGAGGCTGTCTCTGGGGAGGGCTGGTAACCTGACCACTGAAATAACAAGAAGGGATGGGGGATAGTGTTACAGTTTATTAAGTGATTAGCATTAAAAACATCAGTATTGCACTCACCAGACCTCCAAAAGGACAAGCATGTGATCCCTCAAGTGAGTCCCCTGGGGGGGTCTTCTGGTCCATGCTGTAGCTGCTGTGAGGCCGGATCCGCCACAGGAGGAGATGCAGGGAGCCACTGATGGAGGCATGGCCCTGCCTCCGAAACATGTTCTGATTGGCCATTCCACTCCAGCTCTGTCACTGCAGTTGTTCTTCGGCGTCCACCAGGCTCCCTGCATCTCCTCTCATGGCAGATCCAGCCTCAGACGGCTGCAGTATGGAACAGAACTCGAGTGGACTCATTTGAGAGATCACATAAATGTCATTTTGGATGTTTTGTGAGTGCAATACAGATGTTTTTAATGCTAATCACTTAATAAACTGAGCTACACTATTGGCGGCTTGGCGCCTCTTCCTCCTCACACACCTAAACTTAGCCTTTCTTTTGTAAAGTGAGACAAGTAACAACAATGTGTTTTGTCTGCAGAAAAGAGAAAAAGACAACAAAGTAAAGAAAAAGAAAAAGAAGAAACCAGAGGGATCCAGACCTGTGCAGATATCGAAGGTGCAGCCTCCATCCATCCTCCCTGTAGAGGTGTCAGTTTAGACCAGTGTCTGGGAATGGCAAATTGTTGGAAATGTAATCAAACATTTTCATTGTTGGGATGAGGACGATACTGCACTAGGAAGATAACAGGACTGCTATAGAAATAAGAACCTGAAAATGATCTGTCAGGGAAAGAAGTGCAGAGAGGAGTCAGAAGATTCTTTAATGTGGGAAACCCCAAATCCACTCTATCTCTCATTTGGTTGTCTGTACAATCAGTCGGTAAAAAAAATATAATTGAATATACACACACACACACTCACTGGCTCCTTATTGGGTATACCTGTTCTGTTGCTTGGTAACAAAATTATATATATATATATATGTGTGTGTATATATAATATTTAAAAAAAAAAAAATATATATATATATAATTATTGTTGCTATTTTTTTTTATTATTATTAAATCTCTCTATCTATCTCCTCTATCTCCTATCCTCTCTATCCTCTCTCCCTCTAAATAATCAAATAGTGGTGGGGGCAGAGTTTGTAGGAGTCTTTCTTCCTTCTTTCTTCCTTCTTCCTTCTTCCTTCTTCCTTTTTTTTGTTTTTCCTCTATGTCTTCATTCACGTGTGCGGTGGGTACGGCCCCGTTGACCCCCCTGACAACTCTTTAGCTGTAGATTGACTGCTAGGAAGTTAATGGTCTTTTTGAAAACGTATAACAGACTAATCGGGTAGCTGTGAGTTTTAGCTGCTGGCAGTATGTCAAGATTTCCAGTGACATGATATGAGCTCTGAACTGCTTATGTAACTCTTATTAAATAGGTCACAACGGGTTAGAGGTTATGTTACCAGGACAATTCCATGTAGGCTAATAAAGACTCAAGGCAATTCTGTTGTGAGCCTCTTAACATTAAGCACATCGTCATGTTTTACTTTCGCTTCCGATACCGCAGTCTTATGTCCTGGAAAACCAGATAGAAACTCTCTGCTGTTTTTAGGTGATCTGCATGTTATTGGTGTTTTGCAGTATCTTAAAGAGAAAAAGAAGAATGAAAACTACAGTATGATTACAGGGAAGAAAATCAAAATGAAAGTGAAGAAAAGTAAAAAGGACAAAGAGGTAAATGACCCACGTTTTTTTTTTCTTGTTCGTTTTTTTTTTTTTTTTTCCTTCCAGTGTCTTTTTTTTTTTTTACTAAGATTTTTTACTAAGATTTTCATCATAAGAATTTACAGAAATGAAGAGGGGACAGAACTTGGGTATATAGTAGATATTCGTGGAATCTGACCTGGGTGGTGTCCGGTGTCTTTCTGCTGCTTTTGTTCTTCTGTTATCAGCATGATAACTTCTGACAAGTTCTCCAACATGGGAGGTAAAAGCAGCTGAAAATTTGTGTCTGGGAGGTTGCTATAAATAGATTAGCAGAGAGCTTGTCTATTCACAGCACAGCATGTTTCTTTCTTCCTCTGTGGAAGGGGGGGGGGGGGTGCCTTTCCTCCAATCGGCTGTCACAGTGTATGCAGAGATTCCCTTCCCACTGCTGAAAGAGGAAGAAAAAATTTGAACGCGATGTGCACTTTCTAAAAAATATAGCAAGCTGAAGACAGCAGATATACAAATAAAACTTATGTAGGGAGATTTGTTTCATCTCTGTGTATCATCTCACTGGATATAGGAGAGGGTTTAAATCCACTTTAACATAAATTTGACTTTTGGTATACATTGCTTTAAGAAAATTAAAACAGCATTGTAAATTTGAAACAAGTGCTCAAATTGAGACATTTAAGACAAAGTAGAATACAAAACCTATGTATTTAGATATTAAATACCAAAATCCAAAGTTAAATATTTAAAAATGAGGACTCAGGCAAAAGAAGGGGGGAAAAAAAGAGGGGGCAATGGACTCACCAGCAAGGTATCCAGTACTATGTAGTGAAATGTGATTTAGAGAGGTTCAGAGGCCAGGTAGAAAAATTCTGGGATAGTAGGGTTACAAAGTTGGGGTTGTTCGTAAGCTGTCCAAGGGAGCCATATTTCCTGAAAATTAGAAAATGTCCATCATGTAACTGTGCTGATAGTTCTTCCATTCTCATAAGGTTATTCAGTTATCCCTTCCATTATAGAGGGTACACGCTGGGACTTCCAATATCTTACTGCCCTGGCAGCCACTAAAAAGAAATTTTAAAATCCCTTTCTTGACCCTAGAAATAGATTCTGGGAACATGGATAATAGTGCCATTTGGGGAGTTTGGAGCACTGTGTCTGAGGAAAATGTGTTCTATACAGTGGGGACGAAAAGTATTCAGACCCCCTTAAATTTTTCACTCTTTGTTATATTGCAGCCATTTGCTAAAATCATTTAAGTTCATTTTTTTCCTCATTAATGTACACACAGCACCCCATATAGACAGAAAAACACAGAATTGTTGTCATTTTTACGGATTTATTAAAAAAGAAAAACTGAAATATCACATGGTCCTAAGTATTCAGACCCTTTGCTCAGTATTTAGTAGAAGCACCCTTTTGATCTAATACAGCCATGAGTCTTTTTGAGAAAGATGCAACAAGTTTTTCACACCTGGATTTGGGGATCCTCTGCCATTCCTCCTTGCAGATCCTTTCCAGTTCTGTCAGGTTGGATGGTAAACGTTGGTGGACAGCCATTTTTAGGTCTCTACAGAGATGCTCAATTGAGTTTAAGTCAGGGCTCTGGCTGGGCCATTCAAGAACAGTCAGAGTTGTTGTGAAGCCACTCCTTTGTTATTTTAGCTGTGTGCTTAGGGTCATTGTCTTGTTGGAAGGTTAACCTTCGGCCCAGTCTGAGGTCCTGAGCACTCTGGAGAAGGTTTATTGGAGAATACGGGACCAGTATTCGTCATTGTCTGTGGATATTCTGCAGGAGGTTTGGACACTATGTAAATAAAAGGGTGAATCACGTTTTCAATGGATGTACCTGAGGAGGCAGGACATCTCTGCTAGATCTAGAGTAGAGATTGAAAGGGTAGTTAAAGGAAAACAGGTGTGCCATGATGATGGACTAAGGTTCGAAACACGTAGACTGTTTTACAGCTTTGTACATGTTTATCTAATAAAGAGATACTATTTTGGATGTCATCCTGAGTGCCGACAATCCCTTTCCTTACTCTGAAAGGGTAGTTGGCCATTTTTTTTTTTTAATCTGTTGGGTGTCCTTTTTTTCACCCCTCATCTTAGGACTGCTTTTGGATTTGGCCTTCCATAAATGTTGAAAGAAATTTGTATTTTTTATTTCACTAACAATAACCTGGCAGATTTTGTAATCGAACACCAAAATGAAGTACAGTGATGCAAAAATGCCAAAATTATTCAAAAACCCAAACAAAATATTATTCATAAATGGTGAATCTACACCAAATAATCACTGCTGCTACATAAATTAAATGCATACAAATTACATAACCCATGTTCACATCCATTAAATATGCATCAACAAAGTGCATATAAACAAATCAAGTGTCTTTTGATTGGTAGACGAAACATGTCAAGGGAGCACTGCACGGCAACCTGAAGTGAGGTCCTGGCTCCTCCTCTTCAGTGAGTGCCCCCATAGGAAGCTGCTCCCATTGCAGGCTCGATCCTGAGCCCTGCTTCCTGTTTCTATAGACAGACAGCGGGGCTTGGCCAATGGCTCCCACTACTCTATCTGCCCGGTGAGAAGAAAGGGAAGAGAGCGAAGAAAGCATTTTCTCAGCTTCTCCCAAGCACAGCGCTGGATCAGGCTCAGGTAAATATAGGTGGGGTTGGGGGATCCTGGACACAGAAAACAAAAAAATTTGAGAAACACTGTTATAGATGGATTGTCCGAGATTGGCTTAACTCAGATGTGTCCAACTTAAGTACCTGGTGACTAGAATCTGCACGCGTTTTTAGTATTTCTACAGCGGACAGGAGTAAATGTAGCAAGCTATCATTTTCAATAAGTGTAACTGGCACCATTAGGTTGGTGACTTCCTGTGACCCCCCCAGGGCAGTTTACTTGCTACAAATAATTTAAAAGTTCTGTGTGTTATGATACGGGTCCTCATAAAATTGTACTATACTAGAAGAAAAATGTCTTTTGGCATGTGTTTGACATCTAGAAGAACTACGGTAACACTGGGCCCTTTTTTCTATTTCCCCAGAGAGACAGAAATCGAGCAGAACTGTTGGAATTCCTCAATTCTTCCATGTGACCGAATGACTCAAAGGTGTATCTGGGATGGTGAACCTCGTGGTGCAATCTTCTGACAACATGCAGATTCTCATATTGCCTTTCATTTCACAGAGTGCACAATGCTGAAAACACTTGGCAATGGAATTTAAGGTTCATTAGGACTTTGCACCTTCGATCCTCCAACAAGTGCCCATCAGTATATTCTGACAGCATGGGGGTTGTCTGATAAAGAAGCCTACTGTTCTTCCTGCTTAGCACTAGATGAACCTTCCATGCTGCAAGCCGTATATATGGTTTGTCCAGCCCTAGCAGAGCTGTAAGAACTGCAGGGTTGGAAATTATACAACCCAAGGGAAATTCAGAAATTGAATAGCCCCAATTGTACGTGTAAAATTTTATGGGATCCCCAGCTATTAGATTCCAGTTGTTAGTGACCCTGAAAAGATGCCCCAAATGGAACCCCTGGGAAATGAAGACCCCATGAAAATTTCAAAGGCTAACTATTTGCATATCCAGAGGCTGAAAAAAAGTTTAAACTGTACTGACAGTCAATACAGAGTAAACTTGCATTTCCACACAGTATTTTTGCAGCATTCATAGTCTCACTGCGGAGAATAGATCCGTGCCAGGGGTAGCTGCAGACTCCAGCTGGCTATGGCCATGCCCATGTATGTTTTCCCTAAAGGCAAATGTGGTAGTGGTTGGTTGCTTTAGGTACACCTCCTCTTTTCTCCTGTGGTTTTCACAACTCAGTCCGAGTAAGTAGACTTTGAGAAAAAAAAAAAATTTGGGGGGGGGGGGGGGTGGGAGTAAATTGAATAAACAGAGGGATGCATTCGTCAAAGAACCAATCATATCCAACTTGTTGATGGCTATATTACTGTATGCAAATACAGACTGTTCCAGTGGAAGGTTCTTTGATAAGAGAAGACTTTGCATTCTACTTGTATCTCTTTTTTTTTTTCAAAGTAAGGAAGTGTTACGTTTTTGTTGTTGCTTGTGTTCTCAGTCGGGAGATTTACCCCTCTATTTGTACTGCGACGATTGTCACTGAGAAATAAAGGGAAAATCCAGAATGTTACAGTTGTCCCCAGAACAAAAGAATGGGACAACCCACTAAGGGGAGGGGGGGTTCCTCCTACTTTGGGAGATTTCCTCTAATGTCTTGTTGCATCTCTAGGACAGGAAGTCAAAGGAAATTTCTCCAGTGGTATACAGACAGCAAAAAACCTACATAATAACCTGGCAGGGGTTTTAACCCGTCCCTGCTATATCCAAAACTACAAAAATATATTCTGGCTATACATACACTTTTAAAGTAGACGTTCAGCCTAAAGCTAACTCTGAATCTACTGGCAGCCACATTCTAAGACTAATCTATCGAACCTTGTAAAGCAAAAATCGCTATACATACCTTTTCTGCAGCCGATCCGGTCTCGTGCTGTGTGGAGGAGACAGCCAACAACGGCTGTAAAGTGACCTCACCCATAGAATTACTTTGGGGCTTCCGTTGTCGGGTGTGTCCTCTGCACCCACTTCCACAGAGAAGCCGCAGCTGACAGCTCAGTGTGGAGACCGGACTGGAGCGGATGCAGAAAAGGTATGTACAGTAATACCTCGGATTGCAAGTATCGTGGTTTACTAGCGTTTCGCAATACGAGCTATTTTTTTTTGTTTTTTTTTTAAATGCGGGGCGCCGGAGACTCTGGTGCCCCTGTACCTCTGTCCACATGCGGTACTGCATACACCAGCAGTGGCGCACTGAAATGCATTATCTGAGTTTCCATTGATTCCTATGGGGAAACTCTCTTTGATATACGAGTGCTTTGTATTACAAGCATTCTTCTGGAACGAATTAGGCTTGCAATTTAAGGTACTACTGTATAGCGATTTTTATTTTACAGGGTTCCATAGATTCATTTTATAATGTGGCTGCCAGTAGCTTTAGTGTTAGTTTCGGGCTGAACTTCCACTTTAACTGCTGCTTTTTTTTTTTTTTTTTTTTTTTTTTTTTTTAATTTGCATTATAGTCTGAATACCAGTTTTGTTTTTTCAAAGTGAAGATATCCTATTTTTTATATTTTTATGCACATAAGGATTGAAAACTCAAAAAATAGGTGGACTTTGTGGGCACATAATGAGAGGAAAACTGATTTAAAAATTATAAATTTTATTACAAAGTAGTTAAGAAAAAAACATAGAAACATACAAACAACACCCTATATGGACATGGTTACCAGTTACCCAATAATGCAGTTATAGAGGTTGGTATAAAAGTTAACTTGTAGGTAAATGTCTAATAGAGAAAATTTGAACCAATATCGCCTCCGCACTTGCTCTTCGACGTGTTTCACTAGATATTAGCTTCCTCAGGACAATACTGGGCAGGTGCTTGTGGACTTGTATTCAGGGGTATAAGGACACCCCACGAGACTAGACAGACAATCAAGAACGGGGACTCCAAATTTGATGTATATGTATGTCAGATTGATGCGTATACAAAGGTGACCAGTGTTTCTATAGCATACACGCTGAGTAGATGGATAATTATAAACCGCTGGGAGGCAGAACTCTATCATGCATGTGCCTGGTGTATATAGTAAGTACTGGGCCAACAATGTAGCAAGGTAGAAATCCAGGTCAACAATAGGGATAGATTATCATAGAGTCAGGCGTACACCGTCGGAGCGAGGTACCAAAAAGGTAAACTTCCGGCCCTGAGATGTTACAACAGAGTATCAGATGGATACAAAGAGTGCTCCAAATCATGGAGGATAGGGCAACATCTAATCATTAAGGTGTGGTTGGTGGGTGTACCCGATTGGGGAGGCCTATCAGTAGGGCCCAGCAGTTTAAGCCTAAGTAAGAGGTAGAGGTCCTTTAGTCCCGCTTAGATGGATACAGCTGTCCTCACACTTTTATCATTTTTTAATCAGTTTTCCTCTCATTGTGTGCCCACAAAGTCCACCTATTTTTTTGAGTTTTCAATCCTTACTTATATATATATTGGATGTTGGCATGATGAGGGTCCTCCCTTCCTATGTATTTTTATGCACTTAGATGAATATTATAAAGTAACATGTTTAAAGAACCCCGGTCTAAAAAAGATATTAAAGTGCCATTAAACCCAAAAGCAAACATTTATTATATTGCAGTTTTTCTTTTCGTTTTCTTTTTTTAGGCTTTCCTCCTTTTTGTTTTCTAACCATTAAGTCTGTTTTTTCAAAAGAACAAGCTCTCCTGAAAATGTATCAGAGAGTCGGGACACAATATTTGGGACAGGGGCGCTTACAGTGATCAGCTTTTTATTCATGTAAAGCCATTATCCCAAAACTGTTACTGTAACTGCAGTGTGAGCTGGTGTTTGGCTTCCATTTGTTAGTGCATCTAAATCTTTTAGTACATCTAAAGCATGTACACACTGACAACTCAGGGGGAGCTGCTGTACTAACAATCCAACGTTCGTACAGCCATCTCCCCTGCTGTGAGGTTGTGTTCTGACAGGGGGACGGCCCCCGCCAGAATACTTCCGTCAGCGCTCTTAGCCATTGGCTGAGAGTGCTGATAGAGTCGGTCAGCTGACCATTTTTGGTCATGCCCCTTTAACAGAAGCTGGACGAGCCAACTCCAGTACGCGTGGGCCGAATGTTGGCCAGTTCCTATTGAACCGGCCGATGTTGCCCGACATTTGGCCCATGTGTACTAGGCTTAACACTCCCCTCCTTCCATGTTAACAATGCTGTCCAAAGGTGTCTTGGATGCTCCTCCATCCAGCGTGAAGGCACTCTAATACAGGAGGTGTGTTACTGGCCAGATCACCAGGTGAAAACAGAGGGAAAAAGCCAAAGAAAAGAAAACTGATGCAGCCACCATATCCAATGATTAGTGAGATGCAGTATATTACATTTTTTAATACTGCTTTAAAAATGGAGGCGAAAAATTTACCAAACTGGTTCTGTTTTAATTTATCAATGTAAGGCTGACTGTTGATGCCAAGGGGACAAAAGAAAACTTAATTTTTTTTTTTTTTACATTTTTCACAAAGGGTTTCTTATTTGACGTATGTGGTCAGTTTAGGTGGAAATCTTAGTGGAGCTCTTTCCGTTTTAGAACATTGTACTGAAATAAAATAAGTGTTGGATTACAGATACATTCCTATTTGACAGTTTTTCAATATCAGTCCCTGTGCCCTCACAATTGGTTGGTAAATGCTCAGTTCAGTGGATTTAATCCATGTGTATAAATATCTACTTGTCTTTTGTGGGAACTCCACTCGGAACTAATATTCCAGTTTTGAAGGCCATCAGAAAGTCATCTGCCTTTTTCTGTTCCTTGGAAACCATTTCGGGGAGATCTTCCCCCAAGGATTTTCCGATCCGTCCCTGTTACGGCCATAGCTATCTGCCTTTAGCTTTAGACACTTGGGTGTCCGATGCCAGGGTGCAACATGCAGCTGGGCTTCTTCTCTCCAGTTCCTTCATCAGTGTCAGAGAAAAGGAAAGGTGAGTGTTTGCAGCTCAGGAGAAAGTATTGGCCAAGTACAGGTTAAGCCGGCCATACATGTATCGAATTCCGAGCGATTTTTAGTTAGAAAATCTTACCTTTTGAATAATCGTTCTATTTTCAACCAATAGTGAGGCTGCAGCAATGGACGATTTTCGCGGGCCGTCCAATTTAAGTGATTGGGCATTTTGCTAATTTTTTAAACAGCAAACACATTTGTAATCAATGATGGGAGAATCAAAGAACTGTGCAGGAGCTGTGACCTGGAAAGAAAAAAAAGAAAAAAAATATATTTTCTGTAACATCAGGTGAGATTGAAGGCTTGGTTGGTCGAATTTCAAAGCCAGTGGTGGCACCCATTGGATTACGAAATGCACAAATTTTCGCTCAACAAATCAGTTAGAATTCGACCCATGTATGGCCTGCATAAGGAAAAACATGAATGGTTATTTTAGTGCTTACCAAACGCACCCTCTCCATTGGACAGTTTTGTTTTGTGGATAAATGCAGCTAAATTGCGATTCTAAAGCCTAATGCACACTACAAAAATATGTTTTGTTCAATGAAAAAAAAAACCTGACAGCTCAGGTCAAAGCCGCTGCACTAATTATCCGAAGTTAGTACAGAGATCTCTCCTACTTTGCTATTGTGTTCGGACAGGGGGAGACTTGACCTTTTTTGGCCATGCCCCTTCAAAAAAAAAAATTGAAAAAAAAAAAAAGCTTTTAGGTGCAGCTCCACCCAAATACTCACCTGAGCCCGGTCTCGATCCAGTGTTGTGCACATCTTCAGCCGCTTTTCTCTGCTCTCCTTTGTCTCCGAGTTTAGTTCCCAAGGATTTGTTTGCCATTTTCTTTGAGATCTTTTTTTACACTCCCTTTTTTTCTGCTAGACAAAACAAAAAAATGTTCAATTATTGCAATCAGAAACTGGCTAGGTTTATCGCTTCCGGTCAGCCCACTGCACATATACTGCGGCCAGGCAGGCCGGCTGCATGAAACAACTTATCTGTGTGTTGTTTCCTGCTCAGGGTCGGCAACCCACTCCCCATGTGATTGGACACAGCGGGAGCCAATCGGCCGGGACCCCCTGATCGTTCACTGGAGAGGCAGAACGGCGGTCTGTCATAGAGGAAGAGAGATCTTGTGTTCCTGCTAATCTGGAACACAGATCTCTCTTCCTCCCAGTTAAACCATCCCCCACACAGTTAGAAATCCCTCCCTAGGAGCACACTTAACCCTTTGATTGCCCCTGATGTTAACCCCTACTCTGCCAGTGTCATTTATGCAGTGATGGTGCATTATTATTATTTATTTTTTTTTTTTTTTTAGCACTGATCACTATTGGTGTCACTGGTCCCCAAAAAGTGTCACTTAGTGTCCAATTTGTCCATCGCATTACCGCTACAAATGGCATAAAAATATCCCATAGTTTGTAGACGCAATGACTTTTGCGCAAACCAATCAATATACGCTTATTGGGATTTTTTTACCAAAAATATGTAGCAGAATACATAGTGGCCTAAATTGATGATGAAATTCGAAGTGTTTTTTTTTTTTTTTTTGCATTGGATATGTATTCTAACAGAGAAAAATATTGTTTTTCTCAAAATTGTCGGTCTTTTGGTTTTATTGATGGCGCAAAAAATTTAAACCGCAGAGGTGATCAAATACCAAAAGAAAGCTCTATTTGTGGAACGTCGCATGAACGCGCAATTGTCAGTTAAAGCAACACAGTGCCGTATCGCAAAAAATGGCCTGGTCATGAAGGGGGTGGAACCTTCTGGGGCTGAAGTGGTTAAAGGACCAAAACCTGTGCAGTAAATGTTTACTTCCATTGTAAGTACCACAAAAACTAAATCGTGAAAGGTTTATGCATGACATAAATTTGACAAATCCATGCAATAAAATTGTCTAGTGAAATGGAAACATATTTCTGATTGCAAAAATGAGCAGATAGCGAATAGTAGTGAAAGAAAGCCACACCTTAATCTTTAGTGAATTGACCCTCAACGTATCAAAAGCTAAAGTGGAGCAAATAAGATCCATACCACAGGTCTGCACTTTAAACTGGAATGTCCGCTCTTGGTGGAGATCTAATTATACAAAATTTTTGGAACTATTATTATTATTTTTTTCTTTTAAGTAGAATGCCAAGGCTTAAACTATCCTAAAACTACTCCCTTGCAACACCTATACGAACTACCCTGTAGGGGAAAGGTGCATATACCTACCTAATCTTAGGGCGCTCCACTCTGTTCATGCACTCAGCTCTTCTCTCTTCGCTAGCAGCAGCTTCAGGGGAGAGGAGGGAGCACCAGCAACAGATGGCCCATTGTAAGCTTATGGGTGATGTCACTGCTCAGGCATTCCAGCCATCGTCGGAGTTCTCTCTCCTCTGCTGTTGCCAGAGCTGGATGATACAAGGGGGATCGTGGAGTGCCCTGAGAATAGGTAAGTATGTGCATCTTTTTTCTACAGGTTAGTATAGATGTTAGAAGGGGGGTGCAGGGTTGGTTTTAAAGGATAAGTTCACTTCTGTTAGAAAAAAAACAAAAACAAATGCACATCTTTTTTTCAGGTACAATAGGCATCTAATTTGTGTTGTTTTTTTTTAACTAGGATGCTGCAAAACATTGCACCCACAATCAGCAGATCTCGGGTGCAGTGCGGGACTTCTGCAGACTGTCAGTGTAAGCTGTCTGCTTGTACCTCATGGGCAGACAGTTGCACAATAACAGAAAAGAACAAACTACCAGAGTGCTCAACAGCACCCTGGTCGTTCATTGAGAACTACAATCCGACAGCTGCAAGGCCCAAGGATGTCAGTGCTTGTAGTTCTTCAATTCACCGAACTCTGTGAATGAAGGACATAGCCAGGTGCACGGAGCCTTGAACGGCTGCAGTTTTTTTTTTTTTTTAATTGTAAAGGTCCCCGGCTCGCTGTCATTCGAGGCGGTGGGTCGGGGGGGAGGCTGCAGCATTGAAAACTGGTTACATGGTCCACCTTAAAAATGGCTGGAGCATGTAACGGGTCCCAAAGGTGAACATATCCTTTAAGATTAGATAAATTTAGCCTGGAGTTCTACTTTTAACTGTGCCCAAAATAGCTCACAAAGTACATTGATGATAACAATGGGAAAATCTAGCACTGTACTGGGTATATCTGTATGTTGTAATTGTTCCAGATCACCAAAATGCTTAACATATCTGATAATTCAGTTATTTGATCCTTTACTCCTTTGTGTGTCTCTTTCTGTGAGTTGGTGATTGTGACACCATGTGTAAATATTTTATACTTTTCATTAAAAAAAAATTACTTTTTTCTGAATTCTAATAAATTTTCATTCTTGCACTTTATGGTTTCAGGAAAAGCGGTGTTGAAATAAAACTAGTTTTGGTCCCTCTGTGTATGGGTTTTACCCAATAATAACTTAATAACTAAAAGCATTAAAATACTACTGGCAATAAGAACCAGACAAATCTCAGATTCGTCCAGACCAATGGTTTTTAAAATGAACAGAAAAAAGTGTGTGTGTGTGTGTGTGTGTGTGTGTGTGTGTGTGTGTGTGTGTGTGTGTATGTGTGTGTATGTGTATAAGGGCTCTTTCTCACGGGCCGGATCAGTGATGATCCGCCCCGTGAATATTCGCTTGCTCAGCGGGGATCACTCCGCCGATCCCCGCTGAGCAGGAAGATGACAGGTCTGTCTCTGCACACTGTGCAGCGACGGACCTGTCAGAGCGCCGCTCTCCCCTATGGGGGATCGGATGATGACGGACCGTAGTGTCCGTCGTCACCCGATCCGATCCGAAAACGGATGGAAAAGTAGGTTTCTCCTCCGTTACACTTTTCGGATCGGAGCGGGTCGGATGTCAGCGGACATGTCACCGCTGACATCCGACGCTCCATTGAGATTCATGTATGTCCGTTTTTCATCCGAAAAGGAACATACGGATTGTTAGTGTGAAAGAGGCCTAATACCCCTCAAATTTTTCTACATTTTGTCATGTTACAACCAAATGTATTTTATGTGATAGACCAACACAAAGTGGCACATAATTGTGAAGTGGAAGGAAAATGATAAATGGTTTTCCAATTTTTTTTACAAATATGTGAAAAGAGGGGGGCTGAATACAAATGCACCCCACACAATACTTTGTAGAACCGCCTTTCTCTGCAATTACAGCTGCAAGTCTTTTTGGGGATGTCTCTACCAGCTTTGCACAGCTAGAGAGTGACATTTTTGTCCATTCTTCTTTGCAAAATAGCTTAAGTTCTGTCAGATTGGATGGAGAGCGTCTGTGAACAGCAATTTTCAAGTCTTGCCACAGATTCTCAATTGGATTTAGGCTCCATTCACACTAACGTGTTTTTTGATGCATTTTGCAGAAATGCATGGCAATTTTTTAACATGGGTTCCTATGGAACATGTTCACATCAATGCATTTTTGTACCTCTGCATTTTTGGAAAGGGTCAGGGACTTTTTTTCATGCAAAATGCAGCGTTTTGCATGTAATAGAATTCAATGGACCAGCATCAAAAACGCAAGTACAGCGTTTTTACGGTGCTTCGTGTTTTTGGCGTTTTTTTTTTTTTACTGTATACAGTCTAAAAAAAAACGCTGTAAAAACGCTCAAAAGTAACATGCATAGATGTGAATCGAGCCTCAGGTCTGGTCTTTGACTGGGCCATTTTAACACATGAATATGTTTTCATCAAAACCATTCCATTGTAGCTCTGGCTGTATGTTTAGTGTTGTCCTGCTGGAAGTTGAACCTCCACTCCAGTCTTAAGTCTTGCAGACTCTAACAGGTTTTCTTCTAAGATTGCCCTGTATTTGGTTTCATCCAGCTTCCCTGTCCCTGCTGAAGAAAAAGCATCCCCACATCATGATGCTGCCACCACCATGTTTCACGGTGGGGATGATGTGTTCAGGGTTATGTGCAGTGTTCGTTTTCCGCCACACATAGCGTTTTGCTTTTAGGCCAAAAAAGTTACATTTTGGTCTCATCTGACCAGAGCACCTTCTTCCACATGTTTGCTGTGTCTCCCACCGGGCTTCTCGCAAACAGGACTTCTTATGGCTTTCTAATTGCCACTCTTCCATAAAGAAGAAATTAAAAGACTGCGCTATTGGGAGATTACAAATAAAATAGATCAAGCAGCAATTCTCATGTATGACATAATCACAGTTCAACAATGGTATTTAAAAATGGAATTGCGCTAATTATTCACACTAAAATAACATATGAAAGCCAAATGTCCATTAATCAGTCCATAATCGCTGTTGTAAGTGCAATTTTGTTTTTTATCTTATTAAACGCTTAAAGGATTTTACACTATGTGGAGCCTTTTATCCTTTTGGTGAACTGCATATCCATCCTACTAAGTGACGCCGTGGGCACTGGGGAGCCTTGCAACCAGGAGAGAGGCCCAGGCTGGGTTATAAGCCATAGGTGCAGAGTGATCCCTTGCCGGTAAGGTAAGGTAAGGTAAGGTAACCTTGCTGGTAAGAAGGTTATTCAGCTGTTGGTGGCAGCACTGTTGCACAAGGTGGTGGATGGTGGAGACTAACATCAATAATTCAAGATTCACTATTACAATTTTTGGTGGACTGATTAATGAACATTTGGCTTTCATATGTCATTTTTAGTGTGAATAATTAGTGCGATTTCCATTTTTATTTACCCTTCCATAAAGACCAGATTTATGGAGAGTCCCCCTTTACATCGGTTGTCCCCATCAGGCCCCCGCATCAGAGTCCCCCTTCACGTCACACATTCCCCATCAGAGTTCCCCTTCACATCACACATTCCCCATCAGAGTCCCCCTTTACATCTGGCATCCCCATGAGAGTCCCCCTTTACATCTGGCATCCCCATCAGAGTCCCCCTTTACATCTGGCATCCCCATCAGAGTCCCCCTTCACATCAGGTGTCACCCCTCTCCCCCCCTCTTGCTTGCAGCTCTCACAGCATCCACCTTCGGACCAGCCAGAAACTGACAGCATGGGACCTGCCAATCACTAACCACAGCAGAAAACAATGCTAAACTGGGAGTGTTCAGGGCGCAGAGCTCTGCACCCCGATGACATTCTAAAAGAAGCCAATAGAGCTTCCTGTTTGCAATCACGTGATTGCAAACACGTCATGCTTTCCATATGACCTGTGTGTCCAGTGTCCCGCACACACATAAAGGGCCATTATTATTTATGATGAGGAGTGGCCTCTATTGACGGGCCGCCACTGCTACTGGGTCAGAGCATCTCCAAAACTGCTGCTCTTGTGGGATGTTCCCGGTCTGCAGTGGTCAGGACCTACCAAAAGTGGACCAAGGAAGGGAAAAATGTGAACTGGCGACAGGGTCATAGCCAAAGCTCATTGATGCACAGAGGGAGCGAAGGCTGGCCTCTTTAGTCTGATCCAATAGAAGAGCTACTGGAGCTCAAATTGCTGAAGATAATGTTGGTTCCCATAGAAAGGTGTCAGAACACACAGTGCATACACACACTCCCTTGGCTCCTTGCTTTTCCTAAAAGTCTGCACTGAGCTACAGGTGCGTTTGCAGGCTTAATGAGGAGTTTTTATATTGTATGAGACCCCCCACCCGATGGGCACTATTTGTACCGACACTAAAGCTGCTGTGATAGTTGCCCTGGAGTAAAAGTGGTACATGGCCACATGTGAAGGGTTGAAATCCTCTCGGGGGGGGGGGGGGGAGGGGGGCTTTAGAACAAGCAGGAAAGTCTGCATGTGCTATTATGAGCAAATTGCACCTCCCATGACCCATTATCTTCCTTGAGGAACAGAGTCACCCTGATTGTCACAAGCAGTGCTTAGAATCGGAAGCATTGTTAGCCATAATTGGACCATTTAGGCCTCTCATACAGGAACGGAATCTGCAAATAGGAAATGGTCAAATGAGAAGGCTTGCATCAAAATATAACCTTAAAGCCCCATACACGCTATCAGATTTTCTGCTGATTTTTTTCCTTCAGATTTAACAAAACCATATAATATGAGGTCAAACCTTAGGAGTTTCAATTTGTATGCAATCAGGCAGGCCCTTGCACTACATGGTTTTGGTAAATCTGAAGACAAAAATCAGCAGAAAATCTCATAGTGTGTGTGGGGCTTTAGTTAAACTTTAAAACTCCTAGCAGAACTCTGGTTATACAAAAAAAAAAAAAAATCCCCCCGCCTCCCTGTTAAATAAATAAAAAGTTTGAAGTAAACTGCCACTCTAAGAGCCCTTTCACACTGAAAGCTCCTGGGCGTCGGCGGTATAGTGGTGCTATTTTTAGCATTACTATACCGTAATTTTAGCGGTGTTATTCGGCTGATAGTGGGGCAGATTTAACTTCCGCTATCAGCCGAAAAAAAGTTAAAATTGCCCACCAAACGCCGCTGCAGCGGTGGTATGGCGGCGCTGCCCATTGATTTCGATGGGCAAGGGCGCTATAGGAGTGGTGAATACACCGCTCCTATAGCGCTGCAAAGAAGCTGCTTGCAGGACTTTTTGTGAGGCCTTTTTTCAGGCGCTTTACAGGCACTGCTTTTAGCGCTAAAGCGCCAGAAAAACGCCTCCCGTGTGAAAGGGGTCTAACGCTCTCTTTGTCTGCTGTTGCCAGCAACCAGCCGCCTTCTCAGTTGGATGACAGCCAACAATGTTCAAACTACTTCCTGTGAGCCTGGGGTGTCATGGACACCTCCCCCCCAGCAAAATGCTGCAAATTAAATTGAAAAAGGGGGAGGGGAGATTTGGATGAGGAAATGACTAGTAAGTTCATATACCTCCATCCCTAGTACATATGAAAAAAGGGGTCGACATTGTGGGACTTTATATGAAGCACACAGCTGGGAATGAACCAGCCAATGATTATATGGTAATGCATGTTTAATATTGCATAGAAGTACACATAACACGTAGGACAGTAAAAATGATATATAATAAATCTCAGTAAGAACTATCTGTACAATTCATATATTTTGCACAAGTATTCCAACATAATAACATGGAAATTAGCCTAGGGCATGTGTACCCATGTCAATAGGCATGGTAGCATATATAACATAATAATTGATGGAAACAGTTCAATATAGTAAAAAATATTGAATAAAATGTTATATATAATTTTTACTGTCCCATGTGTTATGTGTACTCCTATGCAATATTAAACATGCATTACCATATAATCATTGGTTGGTTTATTCCTAGATGTGTGCTTCATATAAAGCCCCACAATGTCTTCTTCTTCTTTCAGAATGCTGCAAAACACTACACCCACATCACTAATTGAGAGCCATTCATTCAAGAAATGAGGAGGACCCACCTCCACTGCTAGAAAGAACCCTTTTTGAATGGATGGGGAGCAGTCCAGCAGAGTGGGAGGCTTTTGTAAGGTGGAAGCCTTAAAGTTAGGCTTTCATTTCAAGATCACAGCAATACCTTTCTATACAATACGTTCACAGATTTATTTTGTTCAGTTTGACAAACAAAATTGACATTAATATATAAAAACATAACTGGAGATGTCCTACAGAACATCCAGCAAAGTATAAAACAATTGGAAATCAGATGATAGGAGTACAATAGGCAGTGTGAAGACAAAATGTCTATGTACTGTATATATGTATGGTTAACATACTTCAGAGAATAATGCCATGTAAAACCCTTCTCATTTTGTTGTGAAGTGGACAGTTTGATCTTGTGCTGTGTCCTTGTTACTCTTGGCGACCTCAGAGATCTTCTTCTATATGTTGGCCAGAAACTGTACCTGCTGTTCTTTACAACTTCATAGATATATATCAACACAAAGGTGGGTCTTACTCTGTGCTGCCACATATAAGTGTTACCATTTTGTGCTCAATCATGCATCGCCAACATTGTAACCGCGCTTTCACCAATAGCTCCCAGTCACAGAGTGACGATCGGGAGCCGGTAGGACAGGATACCGATCTTGTGGTGATGGTGACAAGCACTCACAATGATCATGTGATCAGGAAGCCCATGAAACGCCTCTCCTGGGTTCAGGTGTTAAAGCAGAACTAAACCTTCCTTATCATTTTCAGCCAAGGAAGCTGCCCTCTTGGCCACTGTTTGATCTTTAACTGCCACGGTACTGCAAATGTGATCAGTTATGACACCAGCCATTTGATGGTTTGACAGTTTGGTTGAGAGCACAACCAATATGACAGTTACATTCCCAGCACATGGCAGAAATGTAACTCTTTTTTTTAAACTGTTAAATTGCTGGGTTTGGTTCCGATTTAAGATTTCTTTGACAGCTGGCAGGAAGGGGTTAAATAGGATCACATACAGCAACAAACTCCTGCACATGAGTGGGCTGACTCTATAGGGTCCATAGTATCTGATAAAACAGTGGATAATTCCTGAGATGCCTTGCTGCCCTTTAGGACTGGGGTCGTCCTGCCCGTGCTGAAAGAATAAAAGAAAAAAGAGGGCGCACTGGCCTAGTGCATTATCCAACAGATTTATTAAAAGATTAAGATAAGACCATAAAGATAAAGAGGCTCTGAAGAAGAAGGTTGGTCCTTCGAAACGCGTCAGCCAGCTGTGTCCTAGTTGGAACGCCTCCCTTGGCCGGGTAGTCCAAGCATTGTATGGGAGATCAGCCATTCACGTGGCTTGCTTAGTGAGTTTTACTTTTATGTTTGTGAGTAGACATCTTTATAAGATCACATACGGGGTTATGCAGAAAGATACATATTTAAACCTTAAAGTGGAAGTAAACCCATCAATTTAACAGTTTCTCAAAACAGTTACACTCAAGCCATGCCATGAATGATAACTGTCACAGTGGCTTTACTCTCTTAACAGAACTGTCAAACAATCAAAAATGGCTGGTGTCATAACTGATAACGCATGGCAACTGCAGATCAAACAGAGACTAAGATGGCAGCTTCCTTGGCTGTAAAGGATTGGGAGGTTTAGTTCTGCTTCACTCCAAAGACATGCTGGTAGGTTAATTGGCTTCTGTCCAAAATTGGCCCTAGTATATGAATGGGGACCTTGGATTGAGGGTAGGGATTGATGTGAGTGTGCGATGTTCAGGGTTAGGGACAAGGGTCAGGGTTGTAGACCCACACTCACTCAGGTTGAACTGGATGGACTGGTGTCTTTATTCAACCTTACTAACTATGTAACTATGTAATGTAACTGTCAAGACAACAGATATTTGGCCCTTATTTATCTTCATTTGCTGAGGTCACCTGAAGCTTGATGGTTGCTGTTCTGCCAACAATCAGACCTCATACAAATAACATACATTCTCTCATAATGTGCATAGCACTGTCACATAATAGAGCCCTGTAGGTAAAAACAATGTAAACAACTACAGGGCTCTGTAATTGATATTTATGTGTACGAGAAGAAAGCCTCTACCATCATCCTGATCATAGCCAGTTGACAGGACAGCAATTATCAAAACTCAGTGGGCCTCTCCACTCCATCTACAAGCTACTAGAGTCATCCTTAACATTTAATACTTAGAGTCAATGACCGGGGACAACTATAACCGCTGGTGAGCTGGGTCTACCAGAAAGAACTGAAGTCATTTGATGAGCATGGCAGCCATGCAATGAACATCTTCCAAAAGAGAGGTCAGCCCATGTATTTCTCTCTGTACAGGTTTCTTTGAATGATGCTTGCCCTAAGTAAATGTTACACAGCCATCGGTGGATAATAGGAATGAATATATTGACGACAATGCCCCTATGTACAGGTGTATGACACAGGAAGCTCAGCTATCATCCAAGCGCAAGCCATCTCTGGCATTAAGAGAGTTGTGAAGACTTGGCCACACGTCACACTTTGTCCATTCCACCCAGAAAAAGAATAGAACACCTTATTTAGCTCCACTTCCAACGCTAAGAGGCTACACTATGACAGAACAAATGAAAATTACTAATAGGTTTAAAAATAACACTTTAGTTCATAAGAATATTATTTCTATTGTCTTCTTCACACATTATTTCTATTGTCCTCTTGTAACTCCTACATCTCAGTAAGTGCTAAAAAGGCCAAAATTGTTCATATTGGTTTTCACATTCTCTGCACCCCGATGTTCTGAAGGAGGTTTAGTCCTCTTTAGTAGTGCGGAACTCAGGCATGCTCCACACGCGTCTGGTTGGCTCTATCTCCCGTTCAACATCCTCAGAAATGGTCTTAATGTCACTGGCAAAAGGATAGATTCTGGCTCGAGACTTGAAGGTGGTGAGGGACAAGCTCATAGCTCGCTTGGTGTTCCATTGCCTGGCCAGTTTCTTTGCATCTTCCTCCTCTCTCAATTTCTCATTCGCTTCTTGTAAGACCGATCGGAAAAGACGAGGGACTTCCTGGACGTCAGGCTCATACTCTGCTATCATTTGACGAAACCTGAAAAAAAAAAGAAGGAAGATCATTAATGGTTCAGCCCACTCAAAAGTAATATTTCATGAGTTTGTATTATATAGGTATGAATAACCTGATGGGTTCTAAAATTCCACCCAAAGCTGATATTTGATTAAAGTCTCATGCCTCATGCACAGGGGTGCAAAATCATCTAGTGTAAATAGGGTTGCCACCTGTTTGGGATTCACCTGGACAGTCCGCATTTTAAATCATGTGTCCGGGTTTCAGGCAGACTGAAACCCGGACAGAATAATCAGACTGGGCTGTGGCTCCCCAAGTAATCAAAATAGTCACACTGCAGGTGGCTGTCTGGGGGCAGGTTCGGCATCACTGGGGAGCAGAGCGATGATGTCAGCAAGAGCAATTTGGCCACACCCACTGGTCGCTACGGCATGCTATGCGCACCACATTATTACTCTACTTGGGGCACCCAAAGGTGTCCCAGGCCGGTAAAGTCTTCAGGTTTGGCTTAAAGAAAAGGTGGCAACCCTAAGTGTAAAATTCCTGCACTTTCCAGCACCAAAGGGAGCTGCAGGTAGCGTGCACAGCCACCCTTAAATGTGAATGGCTGTATGCGATGGCTTGTGCATCTGTGTTGACATGCGCATAAGGTACTTTCACGTTTGGGTCAATTTGCCAAAAGCGCACGTGCAGGTAAACCCTGATGTGCTAGACATCAGTGCAGCGTGTGTACAGCTATTGACTTGTATGAACAGCTGTATGTGACACCTGTGGCTCCCCAGGTCCAGGAAAGTGTTGGGGATTTTCAACTAAAGGCCTTTGCAGCCTCTAGATGTCCATGTGCAGGAGGCCCTACATGGGTGCTCACAAGTTGATTTCCTACTAGCTTTTTATATCTTCCTTTAGATCCACACTGACAACCCTCCTACTCCTCACTCAGTAGTGTGGTGAGGCTACACTGAACAAGGTAACAACACTGATCACCAGCAGGATCGCTATGTATTTAAACCATTACAGAAATAATTTTTAAAGAGCCATATAAGGTTTTTTTTTTTGGATTTGCCTATAATTCTAGTTTACTCACTTGCCTACTGGACACTTTTACCCCTTAGCTGCCCAGGCCAATTTTCAGCTTTTAGTGCTGTCACACATTGAATGACAATTGCGCGGTCATGCAATGCTCATCAGTGCCACCTCATCAAATTTTTATCATTTTGTTCACACAAATAGAGATTTCTTTTGGGTGGTATTTAATCACCGCTGGGTTTTTTATTTTTTGCTCTACAAATGAAAAAAGACCATACATTTTTATTAAAAACCCAAACTTTTTCATAGTTTGTTATAGAATTTTGCAAACAGGTAATTTTTCTCCTTCACTGATGTGCGCTGATGAGGCTGCACTGATGGGCAATGATGAGGTGGCACTGATGGGCAATGATGAGGTGGCACTGATGAGCATTGATGAGGTGGCCTTGATGAGGATTGATGGGCACTGATGAGTATTAATGGGCACTGATCGGCAGCACCGGTGGGCACTGGTGGGACTGCACTGATAATCAGGACACTGATACTCAGTGACCTAATGATCAGTGTACTTGTCCCTTTTATACAAGCTGGTTATCGGCTCTCTTCGCCTGTCAGCATGAGGAAAGGAATGGCAATAACCGGCTTCTGTTTACATCGTGATCATCCGTGATTGCACACAGCTGATCACGTGGTAAAGAGTTGCTGATTGGCTCTTTGCCTCAATCTGTGCTCAGCAGTGTCCAGAGGGCGCTATCACGGGAGGACGTCATATGACGCCCTCCCAGAACTGGCCGGCCGCGCTGTAGCTGTCATTCGGCTATAGCGTGGTCTGCAAGTGGTTAACCACTTCAATACCGGACACTTTTACCCCCTTCCTGCCCAGGCCAATTTTCAGCTTTCAGCGTTGTTACACTTTGAATGACAATATGCAACACTGTACCCATATGACATTTTTATCATTTTGTTTCACACAAATAAGGCTTTCTTTGGGTGGTATTTAATCACCACTGAGTTTTTTATTTCTTGCTAAATAAACTAAAAATAATATTTTGCAAATATATAATCTTTCTTCATAAATGTGGGCTGCTACATTTTCTTGGTGAAAAATAATCCAAATCACTATATATTATTTAGAGGCAGGAATGTTATAGCGTCATGGTATATATCTGAAAATTGATCAATCCTGATGTACTGACAAACTATTTAATTTCTTGAGGCCCTAAAATGCCAGGACAGTACAAATATCCCCCAAATTACCCCTTTTTGAAAAGTAGACAGTCCAAGGTAGGAGGCATGGTGAGTTTTTTGAAGTTGTAATTTTTTGTCACAAATGTTTGGAAAATAAAGAAATTTAAAAATGTTTTTTTTTTACATACTGTCACCAGCGCAGTTCAGCGTTATTATATAACTGGTGTGGCGGGGATCAGGCACACCGATGACAGTATGTAAAAAAGAAAAAGAAAAAGGGAAATTTTTTCAAATTTTCAAAATTTTCTTTTTTTTTCACATACAGTGACCAGAACAATAAAGTGTTGCCATAATAATCTGGGGAGGTGATCAGGATTCTTTTTTTTTTTTTTTACACCCTATGGTTGTTTATAACTATAGATTTTATAGTTATAAGCAACCATTTTTCTGAAGGAAAACTATTCATTCAGTGTTTACTATTGTGATTAGCTGTGACTGGCCACAGCTAATCACATGGTACAGATGGGCTGTGATTGGCCCTGTCTGTACCATGTGATCACTGTGACCAATCACAGAGCTCATCACAGTAGTACACAATGAAAGGCATGAATCAAAGCCTTTCGCTGCGTACAATTGTTATACGATCTGCTGTGATTGGCCACATCGATCACATGGTACCAGCAGCGGGCTGGGACACTGATCTGTCATCAGCTTTGTCCTGTGGACATAGCGGGTGACAGATTGCGCCGGAGCATGGCACATGGGAGGGGGGCAAGGCACGATCCTGGATGGATGCCATATGACGTCCTCCTAGAATAATAGGGCTCCCGCTCAGCCTTCATATTACAATAGGCCGGGCGGGAGGGGGTTAAACAAACTTTAAAGGTTTGGGGTCATACTTTTAATAAAATGTTTTAGATTCATTCTTGTACTATACAATAAAATGTTTGCTTTACAAATTAACTGAAATTGCACTGTGTATGGCAAGCCTAATTGTATAAGCAGGTGCAGTGCAGCCTCCTCGCTGTAGGTGTTGTTTCGCAGCGCTGCTACAGGAAGAGAATGGAGGATAAGAGGAACTTTGTTTGTCTGAAGCCTCTGTACGTGTCATCAGGGTGGCAGCTATCTGATTGGACACTGCAACCCTAGATGACCCTGGCAGCCATCTTTAGTGAGGGCAGTGCTTATAACAAGCATCGGCTCATTGCATTTGGTGCTCATTGTGGTTAGGTTAAGGGACAGAACCTTGCTTGTGAGGGACAGTGTGCTTAGTGTAGGGAGAGGTTCCAGTGAAGGAGGGACAGTGTATGGACATCAAGCCTGGTCCATTGGTTGGGACTTCTGCTGCTTCAGGTGCTATTACCGCCACCCTGCTCTACAGCTTCCTCCTTCATTAGATGCTGCAGGGGACAGAAAGCCACCCAGTGTGTCTTCTACAGTAGAGAGAGAGACTATTGTATATTCCTTTGCAGTAAGGCTCCACTATAATGGGTTCAGCCTCATTGTTGAAGCTTATTGGTCAACTTGTTGAAACTTTGTGCTTGATTTAGTAAAGGCAAATATAGTGTGCACTTTGTAAAGTGCAATTGTACTTGATTGGATGATGGAAGTCAGCAGAGCTTCTGCTCATTTACTAAGCTCTGGAGCAACTGCACTTTGCAAACTGCACAGTCTATTTACCTTTAGTAAATCAACCCCATTGTGCTTTGTGGTGCACTCCTGAGAATGCAGTTCAATGTATTAACACATAGGGGTTGATATACTAAAGGCAAATAGACTGATTGCACCTGCACTTTGCAAAGTGTACAGTCTATTTGGGTTGATTTACTAAAGGCAAATAAACTGTACACATTGCAAAGTGCAGTGGCACTCTGCAAGAGCAGTTTCTCCCGAGCTTAGTAAATGAGCAGAAGCTCTGCTGACATCCATCATCCAATCATGTGCAAGAAAAAACTGCTGTTTTTTGGGTATTCTTTGCAAAGTAAAGCTTTAGCTCGTTTACTAAGATCTGGAGCAACTGCACTTGCAGAGTGCAATTGCACTTTGCAAAGTGCACAGTCTATTTGCCTTTAGTAAACCAATCCCATTGTGTGCACTCCCCCCACCCCCGTAAAAGTACCGTACACCAGGCCCACACCTACAAGGGCAGCTGCTGTTGTGGAGTACATAGTGCTGATGCATGGATCACAGCAAGTTGCGCTCTTTATATTTTCTTTGTTTTTTTTTCTTAACTTTATTGGAATGTCATAAATTAACATTCCATTCTTGTAGTGCATTGCGATGTGCTGTCATAAAAAAAATGGTGTATGTTCTACTTTTTATCAGGGAACACTACTGCAGCACACTGGTGCAAACTGAAAAAATAGGATGTAAGGCACTCTTCCTTGTCCATGTGTTGGGACTGTGCTGGGCAATGACGCCCATCTCAGCCCAGTGCACTTGGTGTGAATAGTCCCTTAGACTGATGAAGGTACAGCCCAACATTTCATGCTTCTATTAGACTGCTACTTTATTGTGTCTCTCAAAGAAAAGGAGTGATTCATCTCACACTGGATTTTAATGAATCTATTCATCTCTGTCTAAGCCTCATTAATAATGATGCCGCCGGCGATCTAATTGAAGTCAAAATAAACAGTGAAGGTGAAGTGTGGACTTTTGATTCTTTGTCACACAAATCACAAATTTAATCAAAGTACATTATGTCTGTTTTTTAATAAGCACCTGGACAGGCTGCAAAACAGGAGAGCGGTCACATTGTCTCCAACTGTCCTTCATCAGAGCCGGTCCCTTCTGTATCTCACCTACACAATGGTCCCTCTTAGACACTGGAACTCCAGCCAGTTGGCTCCATACACACACTGAATAAATGTTTTATCTGCTAACATTTTTTAAAGCGGTATTAACCACTTGACCTCCGGAAGGCCATTTTGTGTGATACGGCACTGAGTTACTTTAACTGACCATCGTCCGACGCTGTACCCAAATAAAATTAATGTCCTTTTTCCCACAAATAGAGCTTTCTTTTGGTGGTATTTGATCACCTCTGCGTTTTTATTTTTTGCGCTATAAACAAAAAAAGCAACTTTGAAAAAAAAAAAGATTAATTTTTTTACTTGAGATTGTAGGCCCCCTCCCTCCCCCCAAAATAAAAAAAAAATTACAAGCTGCAACCCAAAATTAATAGACACCATTCCATTTTTTGACAAAATTTTGGCCGCTGCACCTTTATTGGTTTACATAAAACATAACAATTGTATTTCCTTTTATTGTTAAATAATAACTTTAGCGTAACTTTAATGAACACAACATTATTAATCTGCCCAGTTATCAGAACTGAAGCAGCAAGTCACCAACATTCTACATATACAAAACACGTCCCCCCCTGGAAATTCAGGGTGACCCAATCGCATAAATTGTGGACGCGGCTAGGGAGGAAGGGAAGGAGTTCCGCTGCTGCTCCGGTCCAGGGGAAAAGAAATAAGCCCCACACCAACTGCCCTTTTATAGACAACCTCAGGCTTCCAGCATATTCCCAATAATCCTATTGGATCTTCTTGGACCTGCAATTATATTTAAAGAGACAGTAACCTCTAACCTGCCTGCCCCTGACAAATACATTTAAATAGCCTGTTAAAGCCATAAGGTGTGCATGCCACAATCTCATGCAGGTGGGCCCCAAATTTGTGCCCCCCCTTTTTCATTCTGCTACAAAACATATTCAATAAAAAAATAAATAAAAGAAATCAAATGTCATCATAAATTTAGGCCAATATGTATTCTGCTACATATTTTTGGTTAAAAAAAATCCCAATAAGCGTATATTGATTGGTTTACACGAACATTACAACGTCTACAAACTATGGGGTATATTTATGGAATTTATGCATTGGACAGTCGGACACTTTTGACACTTTGTAGGAACCAGTGATGCTAATAAAGTGATCAGTGCTAAGAATATACACCGCCACTGTATAATGACACTGGCTGGGAAGGGGTTAAACATCTAGAACGATCAAAGGGTTAACTGTGTGCCTAGCCAGTGTTTTTGTGTACTGTGTGGGAGGGAAGAATTCGATTTTGTTCCCTGCTTTGCAATTCCTTACCCCCTGGCAGAACTGAGATCGGCCTTGTTTACATAGGCAGAACTTAGTTTTGTGTGTATTGTCGAGGATCGAGCACTGGAAGTCCCCTGCCACCTGCAGATCAGCTTCTTGTGTGAATAATCACAGCAGAAGTGGTGTGTGCGTGCCCCGTGCAGGCAGAAGAGCAGAATCACGTATATATAAGTAATTCTGTACAGAAGATCCACCCTGTAGCAGTAAAACTGCTATGGGGCGGTCCTAAATTGGTTAAATCCGAAAGCACTACAGCTTACCAATTCTTAGATGTGATGGCTGCATTAATTTTCTTTTTTACGCTTTCTTTCTTTTATTTTCATCTGGTGATCAATCCAGCTTTTAAAAAGCTCAAGCCCTCCAGCAGAATGTATCAGGGGTGCTTAACCAGTTCCGGACCACCCACCGCATATATATACTGCGGCAGGGCGGCCTTGTTAGTGATCGGATCAAAAAAATGTGGTATGTATAAAAAAAATTAAAATAAAAAGTGGTTGCTGCAGTCAGGAAGCTTCCTGGTGACGCAATCGTTACTGCGAAACGCGTAGAGGCTGCTGGGAAATACACGCTACGTCATTACGCCACTGCCGGCTGAGCGAAATTGAGGCCTGAACCGCAAACAGTGTGCCAAGCTGGAGCAAGGCTTGCACGGCACACAGGCGGAGGGAACACCGCACCGGTATCTCCACATCTTTACCCATTCAAACTGCTGGATTAGCTTGGTGCCGGCCCGAGGGCACTTAAAGCATGTGAGTTTATAGCCTTTTTTTACATGATTTTTAATAAACAGTGTTAGCATATTGCGCTATGACCACCAACTGTCTGTTGTCTTTTATGAGGCCGGATGTGTTTGCTTATTACTGCATTGGGGTCAACATATAACAAGCAGCAAAGTGGAATGGTTATCCATAAATGAACCAAAGGCACATATATGCCAGTATCTGGAGAGTGGCCAATCCATGTGGTGGTGGTGTTGTCACTGGAGTGGTGAAGTCACATTTTTTGCACTGATTTAGGAATAGGAGCATGGAAAAATAGCACAGGCATAGTGGGAAGCCCACACTGGGATTTAAGCCCGTTATTTGCAGAATATATCTAATGGACTATATGTAATATTATTCATGCATGATAGTTATTGAATAGTGGATTGATTTTTGATTTTTGGTTTTTTGATTTTCGTTTGTTTTTTGTCTATATCACAAACATGATTTATTTGAATAGATTGGTGTATTTGGTTTAAAGCGTTGGAGGTAGCGCAGTCAAACACTAGATATATACATGTATATGTGATTCTACACAGCACGGCCACCCTGTGGCAGTAAATCTGCTATGGACTTCTGTTTAAAAAAAAAAAAACTGCTATGGGGTGGTCGGCAAGTGGTTAAAATTAGAAGAAGAAAAAAGTGACCCAAAACCATCAAAGTTTCCATTATTCACAGAAATGTCTATTTTTAACTACGGTATGTATATCAACAGGAAATTCATAGTTGCATCTCACTTGATCACTCCTCTTTAAGACATCATGCCCTAGACTGGTGTTCATTACACTGAAAAATTTAAGTATTTGTTCTGAGGACGATGGCAGATTAAATTATGTGTTCATGATGAGTTTGACCAGTTCTCGGTTGCCATGACGATGTTAGCAATTTACAAATCACAGTTATAGCCTGATGAGTTGCAAAAAAAGATTCTTAATGGAAGATTGTTTTCTTGTCCTAAATATAGCTCTGTAGCACTGAGAATTGATTTGATAGGATAATCGCTTTTAACTGGCCCACAAGGCCCACCATTTGAAAAAGTTGGACTGAAAGGAGACATTTACAAAAGGTGGTCCATGTGTGCGTAAGCGGAAAGAGAGGTTGCAAAGGCTGACAGTAATTTGAACCCTGGGGCACCTGATTCCTTATTATACCTATTTTTAGTGATTTGTTTAAATTTCCTTTATTTGTAAACCAACTCATAAATTTTGCCTCTGCAGTGCTCCCCATTGCCCAACATACATTTTCTAATAAATTGTAAATATGTTACCTTATTCTAACTTTGCTTCTATGAAATCACATGACCACAATGGTCCAACTCTTATGCCTCGTACACACGATCGGACTTTTCGATAATAAAACCACGGAATTTTGTTCGAAGGTTGTTGGCTCAAGCTTGTCGTGCATACACACGGCCACACAAATGTTGGCCAACAATTACAAACGTAGTGACGTACAAGACGTACGGCGAGCCGATAAAAAGGAAGTTCAATAGTGTTGCGTGATTCCGAGCATGTGTGTTTGTACTTTGGACTTTTGTCCGACGGACTTGTGTACACACGATCGGAAAATCGGACAACAAACATTTGTTGGCGGAAAATGTGAGAGCATGCTAGCCAACATTTGTTGGCGAAAAGTCTGACAACAAATGTTCGATGGAGCATACATACGGTTGGACTTTCCGCCAACAAGCTCACATCCAACATTTGTTGTCGGAAAATCCGATCGAGTGTACGGGACATAAGTTTTTCTTGTGCGGCTGGAGGAAGTGGACATTTCATAACTTAGAGCAGTGGTCTCCAAACTGCAGCCCTTTGCTTGCATTATCCGGTCCTTGGAGCACTATTCCTCCCACTGATAGGAGGTACTATTCCTTCTACCCACACCAACAATGGGGCACTATTTCTTCCACTGACATCAACAGTGGGGCAAAATTCCTTCCTCTGATATAAAGATGGCACATGATTCCTCCCACTGATACCAATGATGGAGCACTGTTCCTCCCACTGACATCAACTATGTTAAACTATTCATTTCATTGATACCAACTATGGGGTACTATTCCTCCCACTGACACCAATAATGGGGCACTGTTCCTTCCACTGACACCAATCAATAATGGGGCACTATTTCTACCACTTACATAAACATTAGGGCACTATTCCTACCACTGAAACCAATGGGGCACTATTCCTCCCACTGACACCAACAATGTGGCATAATTCCTCCTATGGATATAAATGATGGAACACTATTCCTTCCACTAATACCAACGATGGGACACTATTCCTTCCACTGACACCAATCATTGGGCACATTTTCTTCCACTGACACCAACAATAGAGCTCTATTCTTCCTCCTACTGACCACAGGCTCTATGTAAAAAATTTTTTTATCCCCACTGACCACCCAAGACTGAGACATTGTTTACTCCCTCTGAAGCTGGCTGAGAGCGCTGATCTGATGCCAATTGGCAGATGTTTTTCTGGCATGCCCCTACGACAGAAGTAGGACGTTTGGCCGGCTTCTGTCGAACACGCTGCCATACACACAGGTAGAATATCGTCCACTTTCTGTTGAACCGACTGATATTTTGCCCTGTGTACCAGGCTTAAAGACTAAGTTCACCTTTTTTTTTCTTCTAAATTCCAGCCCCTCTATGTACCAACATAGCATTAATGTACCTATTTTGCAAAAATAAAACAGCTTTCCATTAATTCTACACAGGTTTACCTAACTCTCATCATAGCTTGTTTAAACACACTGCTCGATTATTTATGCCTTACTTCCTGGTCAGACTTTAGGTCATGACACAGAAAGGAGTTGACCAGCTGAAGGAGCTGGTCAACTCCTTCCTGTGTCATGACCTGAAGTCTGACCAGGAAGTAAGGCAGAAGTAATCAAGCAGTGTGTTTAACCACTCCTGGACCACCGCACGCCGATATACGTCCTAACTTTGAAGAGGGATATCTTTGTAATGGCAGCAGCTAGCTGCCATAACCCTGGTATCCTCTTCTTCGGCCGGTGGTCCGATTTCCGATAATAGTGGTCTCTGAGGCGGATTCACCGCGTGATCACTTTTAATCGGCGTCTGGATCGGGTCCTTCTGCTGGCCGGGTATAGAGACGAGTGAGGGGAAGATGGCCCCCACCCGTCTCCATACCATTACTTTTTTTTTATTGCATTTTTGTGTAAATATGAGATGTGGGGTCTTTTTGATCCCAGATCTCATATTTAAGAGGTCCTGTCATGCTTTTTTTCTATTACAAGGGATGTTTACATTACTTGTAATAGGAGAAAAGTGACACTTTTTTTTTAAAAAGAACAGCGTAAAAATAAAAAACTAAAGGTAAAATAAATAAGAAAAAAACATTTTTAAACGCGCCCCGTTCCATTGGGTTCGCGTGCAGAAGCGAACGCATACGTGAGTAGCACCCGCATATGAAAACGGTGTTCAAACAACACATGTGAAATATCACCGCGATCGGTAAAGCTAGAGCAATAATTGTAGCCCTAGACCTCCTCTGTAACTCAACACATGCAACCTGTAGAATTTTTTTAATGTCGCCTATGGAGATTTTTAAAGGTAAAAGTTTGTCGCCATTCCACGAGTGGACGCAATTTTGAAGCGTGACATGTTGGGTATCAATTTACTGAGTGTAACATTATCTTTCACAAAATAAAAAAAATTGGGCTAACTTTACTGTTGTCTTATTTTTTAATTCAGAAAGTGTATTTTCTCCAAAAAAAGTGCGCTTTTAAGACCGCTGCGCAAATACGGTGTGACAGAAAGTATTGCAACAACCACCATTTTATTCTCTAAGGTGTTAGAAAAAAATGTATAATGTTTGGGGGTTCTAAGTAATATTCTATTCTATTCTTGTAAACAACAAATCTCAGAAAGAGGCTCGGTCCTTAAATGGTTGAACAGCTATGAAGAGAGTGAAGTACGGTAATCCAGTGTAGAATTAATGGAAAGCTGTTTTATTTTTGCAAAATAAGTACGTTAATGCTATATTGGTACATATGAGAGCTGGGATTTAGAAAAAAAAAGGTGAACTTAGCCTTTAAGGGTAAAATACAATGTTTTTTTTTGCCACTAGAACAGGAATAGAGGGGAAATTGGGGGTGGGGGCACTTGTCTCTGTGCCAACTGTCTAAGAGGAGGTATCGCTCACATGAGAAAGATATCTTCTCAAAACCTGATGAGTCTACAGGACAGAAAGTGAAGAAGAATCTCCCTAATGAAACACAGCTGTATAAAATAAATAAATAACAGCACCAGTGGCGGCCCGTCCATTTTCAGAACAAAATATAGAGGAGTGTATGGCTCCCATGGTTCAGAGAAGCGGGATCTCCCAGTCTATGGATAGTGTAGGACCCACTAATCATGGGGTACTTTGTCGCAGTAAGTGGGCTTAGCACCATATAGCAATATGGTGTGACCAAATCCCCATATTTTTTGATAATGTGTTTTGAAAATGTCTAGGTGCTTTACATAAGCTTTGCAGGAGGTAAATGTCTTTTTTGCACGTGTGCGCTGTAATATTTTGTTCTGTTGTATGGTCTTATGGCTGCACCATCTTTAACCGCTTGCCGACCGCCTCATGCAGATATACTGTGGCAGAAGGGCTCGTACAGGCAGAATCACGTACCTGTACGTTCCCCTTAAAGAGGCGGCCAGCGGCAAGCTCCGTGAGTCGGGTCGCAGGTCCTGCAGACTCGATCGCCGCGGGGATACCCGCGATCGCCTCACGGGGAGGAAGAACGGGGAGATGCTAATGTAAACAAGCATCTTGCCGTTCTGCCTAGTGACAGTGTCACTGATCTCTGCTCCCTGTCATCGGAGCAGAGATCAGTGACGTGTCACACACAGCCATGCCCCTCACAGTTAGAAACACGCCCCTAGGACACACTTAACCCCTACACTGCCACCTAGTGGTTAACCCCTTCACTGCCAGTGTCATTTACACAGGAATCAATGCATTTGTATAGCACTGATTGCTGTATAAATGACAATGGTCCCAAAAATGTGTCAAAAATGTCCGATGTGTCCGCCATAATGTTGCAGTCACAATAAAAATCGCTGATCGCGGCCATTTATAAATAAAAAAAAATAATTAATAAAAATGCCATAAACTATCCCCTATTTTGTAAACGCTATAACTTTTGCGCAAACCAATCAATAATGGCTTATTGCAATTTTTTTACCAAAAATATGTAGAAGAATACATATCGGCCTAAACTGAGGAAAAAAATAGTTTTTTATATATTTTTGGGGGATATTTATTATAGCAAAAAGTAAAAAATAATGTGTTTTTTTCAAAATTGTCGCTCTTTTTTTGTTTATAGCGCAAAAAAAATAAAAAGCGCAGGGGTGATCAAATACCACCAAAAGAAAGCTCTATTTGTGGGAAAAAAAGGACGTGTATTTTGTTTGGGAGCCACGTCGCACGACCGTGCAATTGTCAGTTAAAGCGACGCAGTGCCGAATTGCAAAAAGTGCTCTGGTCAGGAAGGGGGTAAATTCTTCCGGGGCTGAAGTGGTTAATGCATCTTTTAGGGTGTGCCCCCCAAATATCTTATCTTGTCCGTCCATTTTCAAGACGCGGGGCACATAAATGACAGCACCTGAGTAGAACCAGAGGCTCTAATAGGCTTAAAAATATGGTGGGCTCTGGGCGCAGAGCATTGCGCTACGAGCCCACCCAGGTGTTACAACAGCGAATGTATATTCGCTATTGAAACACTTATCCTCAATCCGGTCAATCAGAAGCGGGTCTCCATTTTCTGAATGGCCGAAAAGAGAAGAGTTGCCACCTCCCAAAAAAATTTACCAACGGCCGCCACTGGCCACCCTTCACTACCTTGTCCAAAATGAAAAAGGAACAGCTTTGGATATACTTTATCAAACCAAACAACACCAAAAATGTCACAATAACCATTATGACCATGTTACACAATGTCATGTAATCAGAGAACTTCTCTAGCTAACAACTTGTCAAAACAGGACTTATAACATGACAGACTGAGAAATGTGGGCAATGGTCCCTTGTCTATCTCGGGAGCAAGCAGGTGAGAATGGTATGGGATCATACCATAGAGAACGAATGTATCCACCCTCTAACAGGAACTTGGATCACTGAAGCTAAAAAAAATGCATTTGGAGATTTGGAGGGGATGCGAGTAACAGAAGGGACATTCTTAATTTAATGCCCGTTTTTCTTTCTAAAATTCTGAAGGACCTAGAAATGGAACATGTTTCAAATCTTTCCGACGGAATCAGTTCCTATCGGGAAATCCGCTCGTCTGTATGCTATTCCGACGGACCAAAAATGACGCAAGGGCAGCTATTGGTTACTGGCTATTGAACTTCCTTTTTCTAGTTCTGTTGTACGTCATCGCATTCTAAACGATCGGACTTTGGTGTGATTGTGTGTAGGCAAGTCCGTTTCAGCGGAACTCTGTCGGAACTCCGTCGGAAAGACCATCGGAGTCTATTCTGACGGAGAGTCCGGTCGTGTGTACGTGGCATAAGAATACATACTTGAATAGATTTATTTTTTCTTTGTAAACCAGAGTTTAGTGTTGTTTAAAGTCTAAATCACAATGTGGCTTATTTTTAAAGTAACCCTGTCAGCCTTCTAATAACTATAAGTTCTTCCTAAGAGCATGCTCCAAAAAGTGTTGAAAATTACTATTAGCTGGAAAAACCTCCTCTGTGTGTCCCCCTTATTTTAGGCATACTTTAAAACTAATGCCGCGTACACACGGTCGGACTTTACAGCAGACTTTGCCCGGCGGACTTTTCGACGTACTTTACTACACACAATCCACCAAAGTCTGTCGAATTCGTACATGATGACGTACGACCGGACTAAAATAAGGAAGTTCATAGCCAGTAGCCAATAGCTGCCCTAGCGTGGCTTTTTGTCCGTCTAACTAGCATACAGACGAGCGGACTTTTCGACCGGACTCGAGTTCGATGGATAGATTTAAAACATGTTTCAAATCTAAGTCCGTCCAACTTTTGAGCAAACAAAGTCCACTGGAGCCCACACACGATCGAATTGTCCGACGAAATCCCGTCCGCCGGGCAAAGTCTGCCGTAAAGTCCGCTCGCGTGTACGCGGCATAAGGGCTTGACTTCCTTGACTCTGGGGCCCAGTGTCAAGGCCAAACCATCTGCCATCCAACTTTCCAATAACAAGCCCTCAGTGGCAAAATCAGGGTTCCCTCACTGGATATTGGCACCATAGGTGGGCTAGGTTTAGCAATAAAAAAATTCAGGAGGGGTTGAGAGACCACTTTCTTTAGATTGTTGATTTGCCCCCTGCTGGGCAAACTTTAGAAATCACAAGCATAAAAAGAAGACTTTTACCTTAGGATAACTGGTCCGCAATAGGATGGGTGGATCTTGCTGCAGGAATCCTCCAACTGGAGCCTCTCTCCGGGGCTAATGTCAAAATTATGCTTTGGGTAACTAACCAGCCAGCTGTAGTCCACCCCAGTCTTGATCTTCCGATACTCATTCTCCTTTTCACGATGCTGTTTCTCGGCCTGCTTCATCTGCCAGCTGAGTTCCATCATAAGTGTATCCACCACCATGTCGGAGGGGTTCCTCTGAGATAGTCTTAAATTGGACTCATTCCACCTGAACCAAGACGTCAGTGCCATTGCCTAAATCAAACAAAAGCACCATAATGTAAAAAAAAACTATTTTATGAGTGATGTCTTCTGTCATCCTTGAAAGATCAGCAAAATCAGTCAGTTTAAAAACTCCTTCAGACATTTCTTTGCTGCTCTTTCTCTTCTCCATGCTCCTTGTGGCACACAGAGACACACACAACAGAAAGGTTGAGTCAATTTTCCACCATTTTAACTGGTTGCCGGTGTGATTTCTATATTGTCAGCAACTGTTAATTGATACAGGTGAGTTTAATTACAAATTACAGGAGCATCACAAACTTGGAATGCAATTATTTCTTACAATTATGAGAAGGTGCCAATAATTGTGTCCAGTCCATTTTTGGAGTTTTGTGTGGAATGTGTCAGAATTGGCTTTTTGTTTCTCCACTTTTTTGTGTCATACAAATACAAACAAAAGAAATAAACACCAGAATGCCTAAACATCTGTAATTGCAACAATTTTATGGGCAAAGTGGTGCATTATCTGACAGAAATGCAGGGGTGCCAATATTTTTGGCCATGACTGTACATTATAGTTTTCAGACACTATAACTTTCACGCAAACCAATCTATATACACTTATTGGGATTTTTTTTTTTCAAAAACGTAGCAGAATAAATTTTGGCCAAAATTTATGAAGAAAATATATTTTTTTATTTTTTTTATTGGATAGGTTTTATAGCAGAAGGTAAAAAATATTGTTTTCAAAATATTTGGTCTTTTTTCGTTTATATATATATATTGCAAAAAAATAAAAAACCCCAGTGGTGATCAAATCCCACCAAAAGAAAGCTCTATTTGTGTGAAATAAATTATTATATAAATTTGGTTTGGGTACAGCGTTGCAGTTAAAGTAGTGAAGTGCTAAACAGCAAAAAATGGCCTGGTCATGAAGGGCGTAAAACCTTCTGGAGCTGAAGTGGTTAAAGTCCAAGTTTTGTGCTGATTAAAATAGTTTGTTTGAGCCAAGCTGAACTCGTTTGGGCCTATCCACATGAGCCAATCAGAGAAAGCCTTGTATTATTTCATAATATATCATCTTAACCCCTTCACGCCAACCGTACACAAATATGCTGCCCCACTGGACTGGGCTTTTTTCCGTGGGGGCCGCATATTTGTGTATCTCCCTCTGTGCTGGGAGCACACCGCACTGCGCTCTCCCAACACAGAGACCAGGATCTCACGGAGAGCCCTGGGCCCTGTGCTAACGATCGGAAACCAGATCTCCCGATTCCGGGTCACCTGATCAGTAACTGTGAAGCCCGCCCCCCCAGTTTTTTTTTCTCTATGAATGGAGGAGAGAGATGCATTGTATCTTTCTCCCTCTTTGCAGAAAAAAAAATGGGTAAAAAAAATAAATAAAAAAATACCTAGATAAAGGTTTGATCAAGGTTTGATCTAGGTCAGTGCCAGGGTTAGTGTTTGGGTCAAGATCAGGGTCAAAGGTCAAAGGTCAGGGTCAGTATTTTTTTTGTTTTCTACAGGATTTTTTTTTGTATTAATGGGAACTATTGTTTTTTGGGCTGTTCTACGGCTACAAACTAAAATACACATACAGTATGTGGTATCGCTGCAATCATCAGGAGCAGGAGAATTTATTTTGCGTTGTTGTTTGGTAATAGGTTATGGTAGTATCGAGAAATATACAGCTAAATTTAAAAATAAATATTTTTTTACTATTTTGGTTCAGTTTTCCTTTGATAAAAATAAGAATAATAATAAATAAATAAATAAAAAATCAGGTGATATCCATTACTAGACTTGTGCACAACAGGAAATTTTGTTTAGTTTAGGTTCGTTGTCATTCGTAAAATACATAATTTCGTTCTGTCATATTCGTTATGTTATGGTAATTCATTTTCGGATAATTCGTTATTACTCTAATGCCCCGTACACAGGATCGGACATTGATCGGACATTCCGACAACAAAATCCATGGATTTTTTCCAACGGATGTTGGCTCAAACTTGTCTTGCATACACACAGTCACACAAAGTTGTCGGAAAATCCGATCATTCTGAACGTGGTGATGTAAAACATGTACGTCGGGACTATAAACGGGGCAGTAGCCAATAGCTTTCGTCTTTTAATTTATTCTGAGCATGCGTGGCACTTTGTGTGTTGGATTTGTGTACACACGATCCGAATTGTTGTCGGAAAATTTTATAGCAAGCTCTCAAACTTTGTGTGTCGGAAATTCCTATGGAAGATGTGTGATGGAGCCTACACACGGTCGGAATTTCCGACAACAAGGTCCTATCACACATTTTCCATCAGAAAATCCTATCGTGTGTACAGGGCATTAGAGTGTCGATATTCGTTATACTGAATCTCGAATCATGTCGAATTCATTCGTTATATCCGCTTTAATTTCTTTCGTATTAGTTGAAATTCGATATTTATGTATGTATATATAATTGTGATAATGATTTGTAGTTTGGAAAGTCGTTTGTTTATTGAATCTTTTAACACACACAATGACAATATCTCTTCTCCTCTGCTCAAATACAATACAACACCCTTCTCACTCACTTCTCAGGAATGCACTTTGCCAGTAACCCAACCTCCAGCACAAAATTAATCAGCTGATTGGACTGTAAGATTTACTTTGAGCTGACCTTTTGTTTCATTAGATCTTTAATGAATTAGCGTATCATGTCGAATTCATTTGTTATATTTGCTATAACTTCTTTCGTATTAGTTGAAATTCGTTAATTTTATTATTCGGAAATTCGGATGCATCCGAATGTCCGAAAGATGCAAAATTCGGCTGAATTTCGATTCGTTACGAAACGGATTGCACATGTTTATCCATTACCTTTTGTCACCAAAAGAAAGTCCAATTTGTCCTGATAAAAACAAGGTAAAGTCCACCTGGATGCACAAATTAGTGATGATGCGTACAATTTTCCTAACACATGTCAAAGTTTCAAAATTGTGCTTAGGCATTAAGATTTGTTTTACTGTTATAGCGCACAGGGGTTAATCATAATCTTTTGCCTACGACACAGCGCACTCCCGTTTGTAAATGTCTGAATGTCGTGTATTTGGCTGGTATGGTATATAGACGTATTAGAGGTCTATTAAACTCTGTGAACCTGAAGCTGTGAACCACTAAACAATCTAATACAGAGAGATTCTTTAAGCTTCTTTGTGGGTTAGCAGACCCCGTCTGGAGAGTCTCTCCGCTCCTGCCAATTACAGTTAATCCTGGATTTCTATATATATCTGAGCTCCTCACAAGTGCTATAGCTCTGCTTTGATAAACCATTTTGTTCACAGTCAAAGACTATCATCCATCCACGTGTGGCACCACCTACACATGACACAGAACTGAGAAGCTGGGTGTTAATGACTGGGGTGATGAACGAATAACAGACTGGATTTTATTGAACTAACAAAAGAGTGTATATATATCAACGCGTTCTTGATACTGTTGGAAATGTTGCAGGTTTTGAAATCTAAAGCTGGCCATAGATGGATTGAAATTCAACCAGTTCAGCAGGAATCATTGGCGGCCCATGCATTGTGGGTGCACAGGCGCTGCCCCCCTTGACACCTCCTCCGCCCTCCCTATTCATGTGCCCGGCCCCTTTCAGGATGCCGAACACATGAAATACTATGGCGGGGATAGTCCGCCACAATCATTGCCTTTAAATTCCTGAAGAAGCTCATATTAGAGCGAAACATGTCGAGCGGCAGATTGTCTTGGCACCTTTAAGTAGTTGCTTCTTGTTACACTGTCCAATGTGGGAAAAAAATTTTTGGGTGACATTGTTTATGTCGTATTGTTCTTACTTACATGTCTCACTCTTGAAGTGAGGCATGAATATTTTAATGTGGTTTAATACTAATAAATATAAATTTTACTCAATATGATTGTATAGAATTTTTTGAACATACTGTTTATTAAATAGCACCTTAAAAGTCCCTGGGGAAGATCTTTTCCCCTCCCCCCCCCTTCTCTAGGCTAAACAGCCTTCAGTTTCTGTGTATTATTTAATTATGGGATGTGGTGCTTTCAGTTGACTACCTCTGTCCTCCTTATACTTTATTATGGCGGGGATAGGCGGGGAGGTGTGTATTTTGAAGCACGTGATTAGAGCCAGAGGCTCTAATAGGCTTCAAAATATTGTGGGCTCAGGGCGCAGAGCACAGTGTCCCGGTCCCACCCTGTTGTGTGGCATAGCAAATGAATTTTCACTATTTTCACACTAACGTTCCTCCCTGAGAGACCTGTCTCCCGATTGTCCAAAGCATTAGGCGATCCTATTGGATGCCTATCGCTTTGGTGGAAGAGGAGACACGGCAGAGGAAGCCTGAGGAGCCGAATGAACACAGGAGCCGCAGTCGCCGCTTCCCGCCGAGGAGGAAAGCCGCCGAGGAGGAGAGCCCCGTCACTCCAGGAGAGGAGCAGAGCTCTGCCACACGAGCAGTAAGTGCTGCCGGACCGGCTGCGGGGGGGGGGGGGTTGGTGAAGTGACAGCCGAGCCGGGGGGTGCACCTGGCTGCATTTGATGGGCACAAGTGGCTGCATATACTGGGCACAAGTGGCTGCATATACTGGGCACAAGTGGCTGCATATGATGGGCACAAGTGGCTGCAATTGACGGACACAAGTGGCTGCATTTGATGGGCACAAATGGCTGCATTTGATGGGCACAAATGGCTGCATATGATGGGCACAAATGGCTGCATATGATGGGCACAAATGGCTGCATATGATGGGCACAATTGGCTGCATATGATGGGCACAAGTGGCTGCATATGATGGGCACAATTGGCTGCATATGATGGGCACAAGTGGCTGCATATACTGGGCATAAGTGGCTGCATATGATGAACACAAGTGGCTGCATTTGATTGGCACAAGTGACTGCATATGATGGGCACAAGTGGCTGTATTTGATGGGCACAAGTTTTTGCATTTGATTGGCACAAGTGGCTGCATATACTGGGAACAAGTGGCTGCATATGATGGGCACAAGTGGCTGCATTTGACTGGCACCAGTGGCTGCAATTTGATGGGCACAAATGGCTGCATTTGATTGGCACAAGTGGCTGCATATGATGGGCACAAGTGGCTGCATTTGATGGGCACTAGTGGCTGCATATGATGGGCACAAGTGACTGCATATGATGGGGCACAGTGGCTGCATATGATGGGGCACAGTGGCTGCATTTGATGGGCACAAATGGCTGCATTTGATTGGCACAAGTGGCTGCATATGATGGGCACAAGTGGCTGCATTTGATGGGCACTAGTGGCTGCATATGATGGGCACAAGTGACTGCATATGATGGGGCATAGTGGCTGCATATGATGGGGCACAGTGGCTGCATATGATGGGCACAAGTGGCTGCATTTGATTGGCACAAGTGGCTGCATATGATGGGCACAAGTGGCTGCATTTGATTGGCACAAGTGGCTGCATATGATGGGGCACAAGTGGCTGCATATGATGGGGCACAGTAGCTGCATTTGATGGGCACAATGGCTGCATTTGATGGGCACAATGGCTACATTTGATGGGCACAGTGAGGCTGAAATTGATGGGGGGGTTCAGTATTTTTCAGTTTGTTTGCACCCTCCCCCAAAAAATTTCAGCACCAGCCACCACTGGCAGGGATTGCCCGAAATTTCAATACATCTATCTATACATCTATATACATCTTGATCGTCGTCTTCTGTATAAACAGCCTGTCAGGGTTTTTTGCTCGTTCAGTGTTGCTGGCATTGTATTTTGACAGCTGGAACTCTCCCTTTCGTCAGAATACAATGGGGTTTTACTAAAGGCAAATAGACAGTGCATTCTGCAAGAGCAGTTGCTCCAAAGCTTAGTAAATGAGCAGAAGCTCTGCTGAATTCCATCATCCAATCATGTGCAAGCAAAACTGCAGTTTTTTTTTTTTTTCCTTGCATGTGATTGGGTATTCTTTTCAAAGTGAAGCTTTCCTCATTTCCACTTTGCAAAGTGCACAGTCTATTTGTCTTTAGTAAATCAACCCCAATAGCTCAGTGAGATGGATTCCTCCATCAACACAGAGTGCGTTGAAGAGGTTATCAAGTTTTTTTTTTGTTTTTTTTTTTCAACCCGCTGGTTAAATGTAAAAAAATTAAAAAAACATCATCTATGGTTTGCCTTTAACAGCATCAACAATATCAAAAGGTGCTGCTGATTTTTAAACATCGACAAATTTGATTAATGTGTAGTAGAAAGTCATGAAAGGAAAAGTATTGTAAATTTTCAGCAAATACCTATTCTGAGTACTTATTATGTTTACCTTAAGACTCCATTCACACCTGAGCATAGCGATTCACCGGTGTTTTTCTGGCATTTTTTTAAAAGTGTTTTTGCAGCTTTTTACAAGCATTTTTAAGGCTCCATTCACACCCGAGTGTATCGACAGAAGCCACCAAAGCTGCCCGCAACCTGCCCGCTGCCCGCCGCCGAGGAGGAGAGGACACAGGAGCCACGCTGCCCACCGCCGAAGCTGAGGAGGTGAGGGCACAGGAGCCGCTGTCTGCAACCCACAACCCACCCGCTGTCCGTAGGAGCCCACAACCTGGCTGCCACCTAGATGGGGTAAGTGTCGGGGGGTAGGGAGGTGCCCCCAACCAGCCAACAGAGGGTGGGGTTTTTTTGCCACCCCCCAAAAAAATAACAAACAGCCGCCACAGGTGAGTAGTAGTATTTTACTACTGCTATTGCTATGATATCACTGTGTTATTTTACCATCTCATTTATTTAATGAAAGTAAAAGTCAGTTCACAAAGATTACTACACTGCCTATCAACCAGGCTTCACGTGAAACAACTTCTACAGAGCAGACATAGCTTGGTGCACCTCCATGGTTCAGTCCATGGCTATCCAAACCTGTTCACTCTCAAAGGTCCAGAGCTATCTGCAATCACTTCCCCTGAACTCAGGACTTCAGGTCTTTCAGGTCCATGGGGAAAAATTCAAACCCCAGGACCAGACAGTGGCTTCTCGACCATCCTAGCTGGAGGTCTTTACCTCCTAAACCAGGGATGAAATATCCCACACACTGAAAGTCATCACATTGGGCGCTAATATAGTGTTCACCTGCACCCTAGACATTAAGAACTTCCAGTCAGACTAGTCTACACCACCACTTCAACTTCTCTAACTAACAATCCTGCTCTCCACATTTTGTAAGTTCTTGCATTAGGATTGTCTGGACTAGAAGAGGTGAACGTAGTTCTGTTTACCGAGAGCAAGTCTGATATAAATCCAACACGGGGTCATATTCCTTAACAAGGTCAACACCTTGCTGCTTATTCTTTAGTCACAGTAGAAACAAAAGGAAACTCTTCATGGTGCTTTTATTTACAGTCAACAGGAGGAGAGCTTTAGCACTCACACTTGTCTTAGCAAAAATAAATTCCATAGTCTCTGGCATCAAAAATATGTGTCCTCTTTTATATCCTTTCTCCCAGGGAGGAGTCCATTGCTTACCCCCAAAGGGGAAAGCACTCACCAACAAGTTGCCTACATAGTGGCCCAAATGTTCCTCACTCAACCAGAAACCTTCTTCCTAACACAAGATCTTTTCTACTCCACATAACACCCAAACTCTCCCTCTTGGGCAGTGGTCTCAACTGCTGCCCTTTGCTTCCCTTTATCCTGCCCTTGGGGCGTTATTTCCCCACTGTCAGCAACAGTGCAACATAGTTCCTGCCACTGACATCGACAATGGGGCACTAGTCCTCTTACTGACCCCAACTATAACACACTATTCCTCCCATTGATACCAATGATGGAGCACTATTTCTCCCTTTGATACCAACAATAGGGCACTATTCCTCCCACTGACACCAATGATGGGGCACTATTCCTCCCACTAACACAAACAGTAATGCATAATTCCTTCCACTGATACCAACAATGGGGCACTATTCACCATTCTGACACCAATGATGGGGCACTATTCCTCCCACTAATACCAATGATGGGGCACTATTCCTCCCACAGACACCTATGGGATGCTATTCCTCCCACTGTGTTAGAAAGTTTCTTTAATCCAATATCTAATATTTATCAATTAACAAATATTTACAAATTAATGAATGGATTGGGTCTTTTTAGAATGATTAACTTGTATATATTTATATCTTCTAGATATGAAAAAAGTGAAATATATAGACTTTTATATTTATGTGAAAGTATATGTATGTTGTTATAAGCTTCATAAGCATGTCTTTGGAGAGCTCACATATGGTAATAATTAGTTCTTACCTCCCCCCATCACAGATGGAGAAGGAAGGATTCACATTTCTTAAGATGTAAAAGTTTATGTTTTAGCTAAGATAAATTCTAAATACTACAATATTTCTTGATTAGGACATTAATAAGAACATTGGGTTTTCAATGAATATATGTACAAGTTAAATGCTTTCACACGTTGTTCTTGCCCATTCCTCAGGAATGCATAGAGACTGAACAACCCCCACCCTTGCGTGAGAGGTGAGAAGCTAGCTCTCATTAGAAGTGTCTATAGGACAATAAGGCTCAGAGGAACTTTAAACCAGCCCTTTTAAAGATAAAGTGGGGGTCAGATTTTAGGAGCTAAACCTAGGAACGGAAGCACAGTGGGGCAGATTTGCTTCAGACACACTCAAGGAAGCTGTCATAGCTACACACATACAAAGACACACATTTGATTATATATACAATCTTCATTTCAAGAATATAACTACATTATTGATGTTTTTTTTACATTATACATTTTGATATTGTTCTTGTAATATTTTGCTATTTTATTATTAAATCATTTTTTGAGTTTTTACACAAGAACTGAACAGACTTTCTTGGAAGTTTTCTCACCAATGTGAGTTATTGAATATCGCTAATTATACAGAAAGAATGATTTTAACACACTGACACCAACAATGGGACACTATTCCTCTCAGACTCAGTGATACCAACAATGGGGCATTATTACTCCCCCTAATACCATTTAAGGTGCATTGTTTATTCCCACTGACACCATGACATTTTCTTCTCCCACTGGCCACAGTTCAGCCCCCCTAAAGTTTGAAGGACAGAACACTGGTCCTGTGTTTAGAAAGTTTGGAGACCCCTGCCTTAAATACTTCCCAGAAAAAAAAAAACAGAATGATGGGCATATCAGGCTCCCTAGCAACATGCTCAGGGAGCCTTCCCTAAAAGGGACCTACAGCCCGCTACACACAGGTTCAGGGTGGTCATAATGGAGAGCTTCATTAGCTGTCTACGGAGGAAAAAATTAAAAGGAGCCTTTTGAGATGGAGATAAAATAACACTTCAGGAGATAAAATAACGGTTTAATAAAAAATACAGATTAAAGTTTACTTAAAGTGGATGTAAACCCGATTTTTTTTTTAAATTAAGGCTTGCACCTTGTACAGTATAGGATTTCATGTCATCTGTGCCCAGTCTTGCCACGAAGAATTAATCCAGCTCTGAGCAGTCCTCTTATCTTTTTTCAGTAAGATAAAAGCTGACACGCAGAGAAATAGGAGTCAGTTCTTACCCCTTGCTGTGAGTGACAGGTGATTTACATATCTGTGTACTTCCCATCCCCCTTTCTTTTTTCTCCAGCTCTCCCAGGATTGGCTGCTCCACACCTCAGCATGATTGGGCATTCTGAAGTCATGTGGTGACTTTTCTGGGTTTTAAATGGATGTTAGTGATCATAGCAGAAGTTCAGTGTAAGAAATACACAGGAGAAAATGCATGTTAACAAGGGGAGTGTAGAGGTGGGAGGGGAGTCTACTGACATCACAACTCCACCCACCGAGCTCCAGACAACAGACCCACCCACAGAATCTGCAGTTTTTGGGGTCTCATAACAGACAGAGGGGAGACATTTGCCAGGTAAGGATACATGCAGGAGGCATGTATATCGTTATAGATAACCATTATGGCAGTTTAGAAAGGATGAGAGTGGGTTTACATCCACTTTAAAATGAAGAAATAAAGATGACATTTGATGACATTTATGTTTGTGAAGTGAATTTTTAGGAGAAAATTATCATGGCATAAAATAGGTACTGGTGTAAAAAAATTAACCATCTTGGTGAATTGATTCTATTGCATGGGCTTTTGTCAAAAACACATACTTGTAGGAATTAACAAAACAGCTAACCATCTTTATCTTATCTCTCCATTCCTTACACTGCCCTCTGACCTACAAAATATCTTATGAAACATGCAATCAACTCCAAAGTAGATTTAATTCCAACTGTCATCATCTGTAATTAAGGAAAACCCAGATGCTTTAGACAGTTCAGTTGAGGATTTGCTCCATTTACCGGACACTAACCCTGTTTCATGATACAGAAAATCTGTTTTTTAGAACACTTATTTAGACCAAATAAGACATCATATCCTAATGCCCTGACCCAGGCATACTACCAAATAATACCTACCACCTTAAGGAGATTCAAAATCCAGACAGGTCAACCTTCAACGCCACATGTTCAGCCTAACTGAGCGTGTTTGAAGAATCAGACATTGACAAGAATAGAGAATAGAATAGAGCCAGAGCCACGTGTTAACCAAAAATAAACTAGATCCTCCCATGTAAAGTCAGACAGATCTTGTGATCTATATCCCAATCATATGTAAATAACTTGTGAACATTTAAGTAGAAAAAGAAAGAGGGAAAAAGGTTCACAAACAGCGTCCAAATCAATCCACGTGATAGATCTTTTTCCTAAGGGACTCATTATCTTACCTGCCAAACTTGCTCCATTTGACCTTATGCTTCGTCTACCTTTTATATTCACTTTTATATTCCCTATTTGGGTCATACTGGCCATTGGGGTGTCATGTGCACCCCAGTACTCTTTACTATATTTGGTTGCACCTCCAGAGCTCATGGGTGTGTGTCAGAGGTTCCTCCTGAGGCTATCCTATGTGCCTTATAACAGGACTCAAAATTTAAAGTCCTGAGCTACTAGCCAGGCCTCAAGGGTTACTCGCCACCAGTTGCCCCACCCAACCCCGCCCCGCCCCTAAACATGCGCCGCCACTAAACACACCCTCATAAATTATCTCATTAAATGACACTTAAATGTTTTATAAAGAATTAAGTTTAAAAAATAAATATTAACAACAACAACAACTTTATCCGTGCACATCAATGCAGCCTGCCTGTACCCACCAATGCAAGCTGCCTGTGCCTACCAATGCAGCCTGTGCCCACCAGTTCAGCCTGTCTGTGCCCACCAATGCAGCCTGCCTGTGCCCACCAATGCAGCCTGTGCCCGCCAATGCAAGCTGCCTGTGCCCACCAATGCAAGCTGCCTGTGCCCACCAAAGCAGCCTGTGCCCACCATGCAGCCTGTGTCCACCAATGCAGCCTGCCTGTGCCCACCAATGCAGCCTGCCTGTACCCACCAATGCAGCCTGTGCCCACCAATGCAGCCTGTGCCCACCAATGCAGCCTGCCTGTGCCCACCAATACAGCCTGCCGGTGCCCACCAATGCAAGCTGCCTGTGCCCACCAATGCAGCCTGTGCCCACCAATGCAGCCTGAGCCCACCAATGCAGCCCATGCCCACCAATGCAAGCTGCCTGTGCCCACCAATGCAGCCTGTGCCCACCAATGCAGCCTGTGTCCACCATCCACCATGCAGCCTGTATCCACCATCCAGCCTGGGCCCACCATGCAGCCTGTGTCCACCATCCACCATCCAGCCTATGCCCACCATGCAGCCTGTGTCCACCATCCACCATGCAGTCTGTGACCACCATCCACCAGCCAGCCTGTGTCCACCATCCAGCCTGTGTCCACCATGCAGCCTGTGTCCACCATCCACCATGCAGCCTGTGTACACCATCCACCATCCAGCCTGTGCCTACCATGCAGCCTGTGTCCACCATGCAGCCTGTGTCCACCATCCACCATGCAGCCTGTGTCCACCATCCACCATGCATCCTGTGGCCACCATCCACCATGCAGCCTGTGTCCACCATCCACCATGCATCCTGTGTCCACCATCCACCATACAGCCTGTGTCCACTATGCAGCCTACCTGTGCAGGGGAGAAGAGGAACAGGAGAGCCGCCCCGATGATCAGAGTGCTGCGCAGGGAACACAGCGATAACAGCTTTCATTTCAATTGCTGTGTTCCCGCCGCTCAACGTCATATACTATGACTATATTGGGGTGAGTGACCCCAAATACATACTGTCTGTGTTTGGGGCCATAAGCTTGCATTTGCATGCCTTTCAAATTAGGACCTGCGGCTGTGTTCATACAGTTGCGGTCTCCATAGCGTAACAGAGACTGTCTGCACACAGCTTCAGCCACATAAAACAAAAAAAATCTGTTTTGCACTGTACAGGCCATAGCACCCATGAGAGTGAACCCCAAGACCGCATTCGCATACAGAGCTTTATTTCATTAACTCATTATACTTTTATCTCTTATATTTAGCAGGAATTTTTGTAAGTTATGTTGTGTTTGTGTCTGCTAATAATGATTTTAATGTGTTTTTTGTAAAAAGGAAATGATGACATAGGAAAAAAGCAGCTAAATGTGATATGAGCTTAAAAAAAAACGTAAAATCGCAGGTAAAGCAGGTGAATGCATACATTCACAGCCAACAGAAGTCACAAAGCATTCTTGTATAAGTACCAGACCTCCTGGTATGTAGTATTCAAGAAAAACCTCTGCAAACTCTGTGTACAGGTATTCAAAAAATTGGAGAGGTATGTCAAAATGTGGACAGTTTCTTCAAAATCTTTTGAGTTATCCTCTCAATATGGAAATAAAGACCTGAAATAACTCTTTAGCCAGTTGGAGTATCTTGTCGCGCGGTGGAAGTGGTGAGTTCTTGGTGGCCCCCAGGTCAACTTTTGCATCGGGGCCCACAACGTTTAAGCTACGCCTCTGTGTGGGGATCGTCACAAATTAAGTTTACAAACTTCAAGATCGCTTTGATTAATAGGAGTAGACTACAAATAATCATAACACAGTGTGGAAATGAATATACAATTTTAGATTCTGACCACTGATACACTCTAAATGCTAAATTCCCCTTTTGGGAAAAACATAATAGTTGCACATATTTTTGCAGGAAAATAAATGTGCATTTATTATTTTTTCCCACAGGAGCCTACCGGCTTGCTGACGATACCATGTGACGATACCATGTGACCACCATGACGAATCATAGCAGGTCACATGACAGTTGTACACAATGGATGGCTTCCTTTCATGCCATACATTGTATACAATTGTGTTGCTACGATAGCTGTGATTTGTCAATTTGATCAAATGGTACAGACAAGGCCAGTCACAGCCCATCTGTGCCATGTGATTAGCTTTGACCAATCACAGCTAATCACAACAAAAACAGACTAAATGATTCAGTTTCATTTAGTAAAAATGTTTGCTTATAGCAACATAATTCACAGCTATAAGCAAACATAATTTGCAAAAAAAAAACCTGATCACTTCCCCAGAGTGGTACAAAGTTACTACGGTAACATTATATTTCTCTGGTCACAGTGTGTTAAAAAAAAAAAACATTAAAAAAAATAAAATAATAACATTTTTTTTTTCGTACTGTCACCGGTCAGTGTCCCTGATCACTGCAACACCAGTTAAATGATGACACTGTACTGCACTGGTGACAGTACCTAAAACAAAAATTGTGAAACAAAATGTTTTGATTTCTTCATTTTCTAAAAAATTATGACAAAAAAATAACTTCAAAAAACTCGCCACGCCCCTTACTAAATACCTTGGACTGTCTACTTTCCAAAAAGGTGTCATTTGGGGGATATTTGTACTGTCCTGGCATTTTTAGGCTTCAAGAAATGGGATAGTTCATCAGTACATCAGGATTGATCACTTTTCAGATATATACCATAGTTTGTGGACTCCATAACTTCCATACAGACTAAATAATATACACTGATTTTGGTTATTTTCACCAAAATAATGTAGCAGAATACATTGTGGGCTAAATTTATAAGAACAATTATTTATTTGCAAAATTCTATGGCCCCTTTCACACTGTCGGACTGTTCAGGTCCGTCTGTCAGTTTTGTCGGGGGAACTGTACGGAACTGTCCATGTTAGCCTATGGAGCGACTGATGTCAGCGGTGATATGTCCGCTGACATCCGACCCGATCGGATCTGCTAAAACCAGACGGATGCTCCTACGTCCGCATCCGTCCCTGGCGGATCGGGTGAGGTCTGATAAAATAGGACATGCTGTCCGTTTTGTCCAGTCTCTCCATAGTAACCAGCGGCGCTCGACAAGCCCCTCCCCACTCAGTGAGCAGAGAGGGACCTGTCATTCGCTGGCTCAGCGGAGATCAACGGACTGAACTCCTGCTGAGCTGGTAGACAGAGGCACACTCTGTGGCAACAGATCCGCCTCGTGAGAATGAAGCCTTACGCAGAAAGGAAGAAAACACATTTTTTAAAAAAAAATTCAGTCTTTTTTCATTTTTTTAGCAAAAAAATAACAATTAAGCGGTGATTAAATACCACAAAAAGAAAGCTCTATTTGTGTAAACAACATGATAAAAAGTTAGTTTGGGTACATTGTTGCATGGCCACGCAATTGTCATTAAAAATGTGATAGCGCTGAAAGCTGAAAATTGGCCTGGGCAGGAAGGGGATAAAAGTGACCAGTATTGAAGTGGTTAACTGTTTTCCCAAGATGGAGTTGGACTTCAAGCAGAAAGCCTGCTGTCATCAGTAGATTATTAAGGCTTCCCTTTTTATAATAATGACAGCCCGTCTTTGGTGGAAAAGGGGGTGGGGCCTGTTTGTGTAGGGCTGCATCCATTCTACACACAACCTCCAAAGATTGCAAAGAGCAGTGCAATGTGTAGACTTCTTATCATCAAGACAATTGAATTGTGTCTATATATGAGATAAGTATTTAATTATAATAAAACAAAACATATACCTATGCAGTAAAACTGTGTACAAAGTAACATTAGTTTTGACAAATCTCTTGGGCACATGGGAGGTGGTGAGACAGCTTATGGAAGAAGCTTTAAGCCTGTTTTATCAGAGGCCTCAGCTGCTGGGTAAGTAGGAGTCCCCAATGGTAGGCGTACAGCATCACATAGGTGATTATTAGCTTTGTCTACTGGGAACAGTAAAATAGAGAGAAACATGAGAGATTAACAAACAACAGTTCACTAAAAATAAATAGAGAAACTTCCACAAAGACTATCTTCATTCGATACAACATGTTTTCCAGAGTCTGCGATGCCTAGTGTCTTTAACTCCTTGTCTACCAAGGTAGGTTTATAAACGCTGTGGTAACGAAGGGGTTAAAGCAGTATACTTGTTAATAATTTTTAGAACCTGCAAAGGGATCACTTTCTTCCAGTGCTCTAAAGGAGTTCTCCTCCCTCCTCGTTGGCGATGCCCATGGTGGGTTCTGGGCTCTCCCATTCCTCCAGGGAGCTTGGGGCTGCAAAAAAAGGCAGTAAGTTTGAGAGGAGGAGGTGACTTGAGAACATCCATTTCCCCATCCTCCCTGGGAGTAATAAACCAGAATCAATGAGATTGGCTGCAGCCCCTGATTGAATGAAGATGGTTAAACATTCCCAATCAACTTCTGTCAAGCAGGAACGGCCAGCCAAATTTCCATCCATTCATGTCCAGCTCAAAACCCAGGCTTTGGGTGGGCTTAAATCACCCCTCGACTTCTTTAGTGACACTCAGAGGCAGACTGACCATTGAGCCACTCGGGCACTGCCCAAGGGCCCTGGGCCACTAGGGGGCCCCATCTGGGTTGCCAGCCTCAGTAAAACCAGGGACAGTATGTATAAATCTGTGTTTTTTTTTACATCTGTCTGTGTATACTGTGTGTACATGTATGTGTATACTGTGTGATTGTATAAAGTGTGTGTGTGTATACTTTGTGGCCCCATAATCTCTGATTGCCTGGGGGCCCCATGATCTCCTATTGCCCGGGGCCCCATGAGTTATCCGTCCGCCCCTGGTGACACTACAGCCCAATAAATGTTTTTATCCTTATTTCTGTGTCTTCAACCATCCCAAATGCCCTCTAGTTCTTTGTTGTCAAAGCAAATATTTTTTTGTATTCATGCCTCTGACATTCTTTGGATATGTACTGACCAGCAAGACTCATTTTGCCAAATTGCTATTGTCAGTTACTGCTCTAAAAGGTCTTCTTTCTTTTGAGAAGTTTTTCCTGCCTGCATATTAATAATTAAGATTGACACTTTTGTGACATTGACAAAGGTTGTGGTTGGAGCGGGCCTCCAGACCTGCTTTGTGGTGTTTTCGAATTTCTCTATGCCTCCAAAAACCATTGTGTCCTGTCCGTGATACTGTTTTTATTTGCACTGAAATCCAAATTTTTAGGACAAGCTTTCAGGGTGTACCCCCTTCTTCAATGTCCAAGCAGTATTCTGTATGCCTCTAGCTTTTTTGCCTGTCCATTAAGCATTAATTTGGTGCTATTCTCCGCGAGGTTTGTCCTTCTACATTTGACCTGACCCATTAGCCTTTTATGGCTTTGTTTGATATACTCTTGGAGCTCTGTTATATGCCTAATTGATGGGGAAATTTAATATGTCATTATTATGGCTCGCAAATATATAAGAATGCAGCCTGGTTACCCTTAGATGACTTCATACTATAGGAATGTCATTATGAACTGACCAAATGACCAAGCCCCTTCAGGAATGGATGCTATATTCCTTAAAGTGGTTGTATAGTGTTTTTTTTAACTTTTACCTACAGGTAAGCCTATAATAAGGCTTACCTGTAGGTAAAAAAAATATCTCCTAAACCTTTACGGTTTAGGAGATATTCCCCTTGCTATGCGCCGCTGACTGCAGCGGCGCATGCGCACAGGGGATTCTCGGCTGAAGGCCCGGCAACTGCCGGACCTTGCCGGGTAAGAAATCTCCCGTGCGCATGCGTGGGAGTGATGACATTGCGGCTCCAGCCACTCACAGCACTGGAACCGTGATACCCGGAAGACACGCCGAGGCAACATGACAGCTCCCTCGGCGTGGACCAGGTAAGATACCGACGCCTCGTTCTTAGGTAAGTATTTCATAATGAGCTAGTATGCGGTGCATACTAGCTCATTATGCCTTTTGCTTTACAGGGGGAAAAAAAAATTTCAGCGGGTATACAACCGCTTTAAAGCAGTAGTAAACCACCAGCTTTTTTTTTAGTTTAAACCTGCAAGGCAAAGTTCTAATGTGCTAGTATGCATCACATACTAGCATCTTATGTAAAACTTACTTTAAAACAAAGCCCTCCAGTGGTGTGCTGTCACCGCACACATGGGCTTGCATCTTCGCCCGGTCTTCCTTCCAAATTGGCAGGCTCCGGTCCTTCAATTGGATGAGCCATGATGACGTCAGTCCCGAGCATGCAAGCAGGAGCCGCTGTTTACGGCACAGGGCTCTGAAGGTACAGCACGGGCATACCGTTCCTTCAGAGCGCACGCGCCAGTGATGTCACCAGCGGCTTCACAAGTAAATATCTCCTAAACTGTGCACGCTTAGATGTTTACTGTATCTATAGGTAAGTCTTACTATGGGCTTACCTATAGATAAAAATCATCCATGGGAGTTTACTCTCACTTTAAATGGTAATACTACTTTTCCAAGGGTTACAGTTGGTCACTCCTATCCATTAGTCCTGTATATACCACAGCCAAAATTGGAATAAGGTCGTCAAACACCAGACCTGAAACAAGCATGTGTCTGGTTTGATCATCATCTTGCCAAGCCGTAAAAATGGGGGGACTCCTTCCCAAAAGGCATCTATAGCTAAGCATCTTGTTACATTTTTCCAACATTATTACATTTCTTATCGTTATTTGTCATTTCTTAATTAAATGTTTTAAACAGTTTAATTTTACCTGCAAGTGTTCATTTGATCTCTCTTTGCAAGTCTCGGAAAAAAAAAACAAAAGCATAAACTATCACATGACCATGATAAAACACTGATGCTAGAGTGTTTTTAAAAAAAAAAAAAAAAGAAATGTAATAAAATGATTGAAATAGAAAGACGATTCTAAAAGCTCAGCAGCACACAAGCCTTACCTGCTATAATCTATACTTTATTATAAAAAAAATAACCATGCGGGTACGGATTGCATAGAGTCTAATTTTAGTTTCCCTATGAACACATCTCAATTTAAAAATAAATAGGAGTGAGAATTAGGTGCTGAAGCAAATTCTCTTTCAACCCTCTCTATTTCCATTATTGTCATTCTCTAAGACTTATTCCAAGATATGCTAAATTCTTAATGGCCTCAAAATCGTCATCATTGTTACATTATTCCTGAGAGTGTTTTCACGCATTCTTCTTTGAAGCCTACTATATATTCTATTCATGTACTTCTTTTTCGCAGCCTTTCCTGAGAAGTACTATGGAATGTTTATCTTTAAAGAGGAACTACACTGCTTCTGAGCACCACAAACCAAAAACGCTGTTTAATTCATTTTTAATATTCAAAGCAAACTCACCCATCCATCGATGTTTCCATGCTTTATTTTGTTAAGAAATCATGTTTAAAAACACCCCCTAGCATTTCTGGCCATCTTGAGTAAGGGCAGGAGATTCATGTAGCACTTACTTCCTAGAATCCATTTGCCCTTAGCTCAGGCACGCAGGTAGGAGGGTGTGCTTAGCTAAAAAAAAAACTCCTCCTCCCCTTCTGAAGACTCCTGGGATGTATAACATAATTTGCCTTGCCCTGGAAACCAGGAAGTACCATATTTTTCGCACCATAAGATGCACTTTTTCCCCCTAAAAAAATGGGGGAAAATGTCCCTGCGCATTATGGAGCGAATACTGACCAGGCACGCCCCCCCACCCCCTCGTCGCCGCCGCATCAGAATATCGGCACTCGACTTCTCTGTGGGGGAGAAAAGACAGGATGTGAGGCGGAGCCTTCCAGAGGCATACCAAGTAGGAGCGGGGGGACGCGGTCTGCTCCAGGTGACGAAACATTGAGTGGGTGTCAGTGGCGTTGCTATGGTGGTGCGCTCCGCACCCAGGTCAGTTGACACCCGCCAGATGCGACACCATCCCGCGGCGGCAAGAGCCCTGGCTGTTTTTTTTTCAGCCAGAACACCCCCCCGCGCCGTGGTCTGGTCCAGTCTTACTTCCTGCTCCTTCCACCGGCAGCTGCTGCTGCAAACTATGTCCCCAGTCCTCCTTGTATCTGAGGCTGAGAGCCAGCCAGCGAGTGAGCGAGCCAGCCAGCCAGAGGGGGTTGTGGATTGTAATGGCAGTGTGCTCCACTACAACAAAACAAAAACTCTTGCGCATAAATGTGTAGCCCAAAAGTTCAAAGTTCTCGATGGATAGTAGCTTTCAGCCTTGCTGCCCTCAAGGATAGGAAAATCCTAACATATAGACAAAAAACAGAAAAGAGAGGGCGCACCGGCCTTGTGCATTATCTTTAAAAAAGTTTATTAAAAAAAGTTTACTAAAAAAAGGAAACGTAAAAGTACTACTCACGCATAATGGTCTATTGATGGTGATGGTGGATACACCGATAGCAGTCTCCAGACCTACGGACAAGACGTACAGCTGCTGGCTGACGCGTTTCAAAGGTAGTACCTTCTTCTTCAGAGCTCTGAAGAAGAAGGTGCTGCCTTCGAAACGCGTCAGCCAGCAGCTGTACGTCTTGTCAGTGTCCTCCACTGCCTGAGGTGAGATGGTGATAAGGGGGTGGGAGATGTGGGCTGGCATGGTATCCACTGCCCAGTCACCTGAGCTGGTGTGATAGAAGAGGCTGAAAGGGTAATTGTGTCTGCTCTGTCGCCCTGAGCTGATCTGGGAAGGGGGGAGGTTGCTGTGTCCACCACCACCACCCAGGTATAGTGTAGCTGAGCTGATTTGATGGGGGGGTGGTATTACTGTGTCTCCACCACCCACCTATAGTTGTAGTATAATATTAAATATTTTAGGACACCATTTGGTTCAGAATATTTTTTTTCTTGTTTTCCTCCTCTAAAACCTAGGTGTGTCTTATGGTGAGGTGTGTCTTATGGTGCAAAAAATACGGTAACTGACGAAATGTAAAAGAAAGTTTAAAACAAGTAAATATGATATACTTTCCGACAGCGACTTACTGACTCTATAGCTCACCATACATTAGCAAGAACAGTAAGTTGGGAAATAAAAATAAAAAAAGGAAAAAGAAATGTGGCATACTTATATCTGACACGTAGGGCTTCTCCATACAACAAAATAATTTCTGTAATATAATAAATGAAACAAATGTCCAGAAAAAATAGGCAAACAGCTAAAATTGTCATGTTCCCTCCCATTGGTGCCTAATTGAGAAACTGCCCCTTATATTGGTGGTCATTGAAATGCTTTCTTACATTGGCAGTCAGTGGAGATAACATTCTTAAGCCTTGTACACACAATCAGATTTTCCGCAGACAAAACCTCGGACTTTTGTCCAAAGACATGTGCCTGGATTTTATCTTGCATGCAAACGACAAGGAATTGTCGGCCAACAAACATGAATGTAGTGACGTACTACGTGGTTTTTCAGCTCTTTAGCGCCACCCTTTGGGCTCCTTCTGCTAATTTCGTGTTAGTAGAAGTTTGGTGAGTTTTGATTCACACTTTTCATCTTGCGCTTTTCATTTAGCGATTTTCAGTTCACGCTTTTCATTTCGTGCTTTTCAGTTCGTTTCTGAACGGCCGTTCGTCAACCAGACATGTTACGGAATCAGAGGAGATAACGTGTTATTTATTATTGGCCTTGGAGTTATTGCTTTGACCCAAGTCCAGTCCAGGAACAGGAGGAGGAGGAGTTCTTGGACCAAAAATTAGTTGCTTTATTATTCGTGACCAATTATGTCATATACCTTTGCTGCGGGAGCTCCAGGAGAATAATCCGGATGATTTTCGGAATTATCTCCGAATGACGGACCCCTGCTTTCACCAACTCTTGGCATTGTTGACCCCCTATATTAAAAAGCAGGACACATGCATGAGGCTTTTATTTTATTTTTTGGTTGAATAATAATGATTTGATTTGGTATATTTTCTATATTTTTGGATGCATAGAATGCACTTTTTGGTTACGTTCTATTGGCAGATAGCATGTCTAATTTTATTTGTTTTCTTTTTTTAATGTACAATAAAAAAATTGTGGAGAATAATACTTGGCTATGTGTTTTACTTGAAATGACAGTTTGGGAGTAGGCAGTTACATTAAAAAAAATACAATGTAAAATTGACAAGGGACACCAACATAGTTGTATCTTTGATCTTAAAAACTATGGGATAATGGTGTTGTGGTAACTTGCCCAAAAAAAAAAAAAAAAAAGCATAATAATATTATTCTTGATATCACTAGAAAAAAAAAAAAGCCTTTGAAAATTAGTTTGCAATAACTCCACCAGTATCACCAGCAAAGCAGCTTCATTATTATCCCATTAAAGTAGAAAAGAATTGTGCGCTGCATTTCGAGATTTTATAATTTGCCACGTCACAAATGTTAATTCTCCATTACGAACGCTAGTTTACAAGACCGACCGCTTCCGGCTCGTCCTTGCTTCCAAGCACTCGTGTTTGTACTTTGGACTTTTGTCAGACGGACTTGTGTATACACGATCGGAAAATCCGACAATAGACATTTGTCCGTGGAAAATTTGAAAACCTGCCATCCATCATTTGTCCGGCAACAATTGTCCGATGGAGCGTACAAACGGTGAGATTTTCCGCCAACAGCTTGTCATCACACATTTCCCGTCGGAAAATCCAATCGTGTGTACGCGGCTTATGAGTGGTGGTTTGTGAGAAAAGGACCCATTTACATTGGTGGTCACTAGAAGAAGAGCCCCCTTTGGTCGTGGTCAGTGAGAGAAGGGGCATTACACTCAGCGGGAAAAATTGCTCCTTGTAGAAGTGGCCAGGGAAAGTGCAGTCATCAAAAAATATTTTTGGTGTTAGTGATTACTAATCTAAGGGTTGAAAATTGCTGATTCCTCAAAGAACCTCTAGCAAATCCATGGACAAACCCTGGGGTTCCACAGAACCCTGATTAAGAAAAGCTGCTCTACAAGCTATGAAAGAAATTAGTGTTTTGTGTCACTATAAGGCACATTATGATTTTGCTACAGTGCTCCATCATATATACCATAGTTGTGACCCCATTCTCAACCACGTCTCTCATAATTTTGTCAAGAAGCAAATTACATTTAAACATCAAGCACATATTAAATATAAAGATCAATAAAGTTATGTATTCCTTAGAAATAATACATGCATCTAATGTAAATATGTCAATTTATCTTGATAGCCATGATTTCCGCTTGGCCTCCAGTGTTGCGCCTCTATGGATTAATACTGCTCCTATTGTATATCCAGGGTATCTTACTTCCCTAACCCTTTCTCCCAGCATTAAAAAAAATACAAAAACCCTTTAAAGGGACTGGCATTCCAACTTGTTCACGCACTATACTCCAAGGATCCTGTGCCCAGGAGCTAGAGAAGAGTAATAGACTGGGGCATTCTGAGATACATGCCTGTTAAGCTACTTGGGGGGTCAGTTTGCAATGACCCTGAGAGGAGTTGTCCTACATAATGCCAAATCTTTTATTTAGTTTTAGAGAGAGTGGAGAATGTTTTTTGGTGTCAGGATTCAGTCGGGGAAGATCCCCTTTCACTTCCTGTCCTAGAAACACAAGAGGACATTAGTGGTATTCTGTCCATTGCTAGAGGAAATGGCACTGGAACAGAGGCTTCCATTGGGAGATTTCCCCACACCTCGTGTTTCTGTGAGAACTAAAATTTTGGATTTTGATCATCATCAGAAAGTGATCGGAAATCCAAATGTTTACAAACGTCACTAGATGAGATATAGAGCCAAAATCTGTGGGCACTTGTTTTGATAACTGTCTTGGAGGTTTTGCCTCTCATTTCTGGTTATGTCTCTACGACGAGAAGTTAAAAGAGAAGTATGGGATTTGTTTTTTTCTTACAATCCTGCTTACCTAGCTGGATTCAGCATCTGTCCGATGCTACATTTGTTCTCCCGCCAGCTCTAATACTGAGAACCGAGCGATCAAACACTGCCAATCTGTCGGTTCTCACAGCTCCGTGAGCCGAGAGCTGATTACTGTCAGTCACCAGCTCTCTGTTCTGACCCCCATGCTCACTGGAGCGCTGGGCTGTGGAGGGGGCAAGAGCAGCTGGCTCAGGCTCTCAGTGGCTCACTGAGAATCTGAGCCGGGTACCGGTCCAGGCATTTGGGCGGATCCTGACCACATGGTCGCTATCTTTCCCGTGCCTGGAATGGCTCTGTGACATCATCCGCTGAAAATGGGTCACAGAAGTGCAGAATGGACTGCACGCCTGTGAAAAAAACCTGACAAAAAAACAAAAACAACAATTTTTAGATAAACTTTAATGTAAGGAATAATAACAGGAATAATAACAGGTTTCCAAACATAGAACACTTACAGATGCTTAATAGTTTATAATAATGTAATAAGACGTTATTGTCATTGTATGAAAAGATACAATTAAATTCCCATTTGCATTGAATGGTGCATTGGTGCATTCAGCCACCCATTGACCTAATATGGGCAAGAAAGCTCAAATTTTTAAAATTGGCAAAAAATGTAATGGACACGGATATAAAGAAAGCAACATCCATTTTCCACCGATTTAGCACAGAATCTGTTCATGGATCCCCTGCTGATCAGACTGGACATGACCAATGTGAAAGGGACCTTAACCACTTAAGGACCAGAAGGATTTGCCCTTAATGACCAGGTCATTTTTTGCAGTACGGCACTGCGTCTTTTTAACTGACAATTGCGCGGTCGTGCGACGTTGTACTCAAACAAAATTGATGTCCTTTTTTTCCCACAAACAGAGCTTTCTTTTGGTGGTATTTGATAACCTCTGTGTTTTTTATGTTTTGTACTATAAACAAAAAAAGAGCGATAATTTTGAAAAATAAAACAATTTTTTTACTTTTTGCTATAAAAATTCCCCCCCCCCCCCAAAAAAAAAATGTCTTCATCAGTTTAGGCCGATATGTATTCTTCTACATATTTTTGGTAAAGAAAAATCGCAATAAGCGTATATTGATTGGTTTGCCATAAGTTATAGCGTCTACAAAATAGGGAATAGATTTATGGCATTTTTATTATTTATTTATTTTTTACTAGTAATAGCGGCGATCTGCTATTTTTAGCTGCGACATTGAGGCGGACAGATCGGACACCTTTGACACTTTTTTTGGGACCAGTGACATTTATACAGTGATCAGAGCTAAAAATAGCCACTGATTACTGTATAAATGTCACTGGCAGGGAAGGGGTTAACACTAGGGGGCGATCAAGGGTTTAAGTGTTCCCTAGGGAGGTGTTTCTAACTGTGGGGGCAGTGTAATAACTAAAGGAGGAGAGAGATTGCTGTTCCTGATTACTAGGAACAGCAGATCTCTCTCTACTCCCCTGTCACAAGGGGGATCTGTCTGTACATTGACAGATCCCCCGTTCTGACTCTCTGAGGAGTAATCGTGGGTCGCTGGCGGACATCGCGGCTGCCGGGCATGCGCTTCGGCTCTGTTGCCCCCTATCGCTCTTAAAGCGGCTGACGTACACCTACACCTGCTTCGTGCAGCCGTACCAATCTGCCGCAGTATAATGACGGCGGCTGGTCGGCAAGCGGTTAAAGTGGAGTTCTAGGCTATTCCTAACTATGCTTAAACCTTCACTCACCCCTCTTCTAAACCCTATTCTATTTACCCTGTAAAAAGAAGATGCATATACTTACCTATACTCAGGGTGCTCTGGTCTGGTCACATGATGTCCCCAGTAGCCAGCTTCAGCGGAGAGGAAAGATCACCGACAATGGATCTAATGCCTGAGCGTTGATATCACCCATAGGCTTACTAAGAGGCATCAGTTGTCCCCTGTCCCTCCTCTCCCCGAAGCCGCTGCTGGGAGCTGATCATGTGATTGGGCCGGAGAATAGGTAAGTATTAGCATCTTCCTTTCACAGGGTATTTGGAATAGAATTTAGAAAGGGGGGGGGGGGGGGGGTAGCAGGCTTAAGCATAGTTAGGAATAGCCTCGAATTCCAGCTCAACCTAATGCCTAGCGCACACAGGCCAAATGTTGGGAGACATTGGCCTGTTCAATAAAAACCGTCCGACATTCGGCCCGTGTATAGGGCAGCCAGTCTGACAGAAGCCGACCACTTGGCTGGCTCCCGATTGGCTATGAGCGCTGCTTGAAGTGTTCTGGCGGGGTGGGGGTGTCCACCTGTCAGAATGCAACAGTTCAGCAGGGGAGATCATTCTACTAACGTTGGATTGTTAGAACAGCAGCTCCAACTGGAGCTGTCAGGTAAAAAACGAGTGTGTACCAGGCTCAACTGTGTGGGCTTTCATTGTCCTACAATGCATCCCAGATGGCAGGAGGGTAAATAGACAATGACAGGGATGAGAAGGATCCTTGACTATATTTAATACTCTATTCATACATTGAAAATGATCAATTGTCTTGCAAAATAGAAATCTGACTACCAAAGCTTCTCTAAAGCACCAAAATAACCCTTTGAAGTGACTTTGTCTTCAACTGTACCACAGCGGTACCAAACCACGATGTCATAAATTGGATTTCTCTCTATTGCACAACGGAAGGAAGACACTAAAAACTCCTTTGTTATCTGTGTCTTTTCCAAGATTCGCAAAAAGTACAGTAGGTTGTGTTTTTTAATTACTAATGCTGTGTTCATCTTCCAAGAGGCATCACCTGAAACATGGATGCCAAGATATTTAAAGTAAGAAACCCTCTCCACAGACTCTCTGTTATTTAAAAGTGACTCAGTTGGGTGCCATCTATTCCTCCTAAGATCCACAACAAGTTCTTTTGTGCTCTTTATATTAAGCTCCTAATTGTTTGAGGCAGATCACTGTACAACATTCCTAATCTCCTATTAGTTCACACATGCATGGTAGTAATGTTCACCAGAAAGAGCTGGTGCTTTCGTCTGTGGCATGCGAACAGCTAGACATTTGTCTCCAACCTAAAGAATTTCTAGGGGTTTTGCCAAACGCACCTGTGTCTGTCTTTCCAAACATTTAGTAATTGTCCCTTTATACAGTCAGGGCATTCTGCTGCCACATTAGGGGCCCATTGTCCTGGGATCTGGTTAAGCCTGTTTCTCAGAACTGTTCACTATACCTGTCTGCTGGCTTCCAATGTATTTTACAACCTTGACTAGACATAGAGTGTTCCCGTTGGGGTTAGTGGGTCTTCTCATACAACAGAAAGATTTGGAGGTCATTGTGCCGCCGCTAATGACAGCCTCAGCTGCCAGTAGGCACTCAGCTAGTAGGCGTCCTTACAGGAATTATACCGAACCTGGGATTCAGTAAGGATTTGCAGTTCTACATCATTGTCCATATATTCTCTGCAAAGTCATTATGATCCTATAAGGAGTTTCCTCCTTCTTTTTCTTCTGTGCCCACATGGCAGCTACACTATCCGTAGGGTTCAATATTGAGTTGGCCCACCCTTTGCAGCTATAACAGCTTCAATTCTTCTGGGAAGGCTGTCCACAAGGTTTAGGAGTGTGTCAATGGGAATGTTTGACCATTCTTCCAGAAGCGTATTCGTGAGGTCAGGCACTGACTGATGGACCTTGCTTTGTGCACTGGTGCGCAGTCATGTTGGAACAGGAAGGGGCCATCCCCAAACTGTTCCCACAAAGTTGGGGATATGTAATGAAATTGTCCAAAATGTCTTGGTATGTTGACCTCTTAAGAGTTCCCTTCACTGGAACTAAGGGGCCAAGCCCAACCCCTAAAAAACAACCCCACACCATAATTCCCTCTCCACCAAATGATATGGACCAGTGCACAAAGCAAGGTCCATAAAGACATGGATGAGCACGTTTGGGGTGGAGGAACTTGACTGGCCTGCACAGAGTCCCGACCTCAACCTGATAGAACACCTTACGAATTAATTCGAGCGGAGACTGCGAGCCAGGCCTTCTCGTGCCTGACCTCACAAATGCGCTTATGGAAGAATGGTTAACTTTCCCATACACACACTCCTGAACCTTGTGGACAGCTTTCCCAGAAGAGTAGAAGCTGTTTTAGCTATAAAGGGTGGGCCAACTCAAAATTGAACCCTACAGACTAAAACTGGGATGCTATTAAAGTTCATGTGCGTGTAAATGTAGGTGTCCCAATGTTTGTGACAATATAGTGTATCTGTTAAACAACGTGGTGCTGGAGGACAGATCCCAAAATTTGTGCTGAATCTTGGGGTGTCACATCAACATACTGGAGTGCAGAACTCATCGGGGGGCCCCACTGCACACAAGTACATAACTATAAGTACCTGCCAGCAGCGGGATGTTAACTGAGTTAGGTCGATTTGTATTTGTACGTCACATTTAGAAACCTATCTAGACAGAAAAAAAATAGGAGTTTCCATAGCGGATATGTTTTTAAGATGAGGCATTCGCCTCTTGGCTTCAATAATTTTAAACTAATGATCTTGAACAAGCATGAGCACCTTGGGTGTCAGCGACTAAGTAATAAAGCAAAAATAAGGACGAAAGCCCTAAAGTTTTAATGTGTTTGACTTAAAAGGTGACTCAATTTTTGTGGGGAAAAAAAAAACTAGTAAAAAAAAAAATATTGCATATAGAGTTGCAACTCACGTCATATTGAATGTTATTAAAAAATCACCTTTTTTTTTTCAATCTGTAGTTCTGTAATTTTCTGTAACATACAATGCAATATGGTAACTTGGAGGCATTCTGCATGGTGTACAGAACGCCCCCTGAAAATGTAATTTCCTGCTTGTGTGATTGGCTTACTGATTTTCCCAGAAGTCTGCACTAAGATACAAGTCAGATTTTGGGCATCTCCTGCAACAAAAATGTCATTTTTGGTGAGATACTCCCAAAGTGAAATCACGACTAAAGGGATGAGACCCTGCAATTTCCTCATTAGATCCCTACAGGTGCAGCAGCTGATTGATAATTCTAAAACTACACCCATGGACACAGACAAACAAACAGCTACTTCTTCAGAATAGGAATCTGCAACAAAGTTTGTTAAAATTCTTGCAATGTACACTGATCACCCAGAGGGGAATGTTTTTTTCCTCAACAAAAGTGGAGTTACTTTTTAAAGTGGTTGTATACCTTTTTTTTGTATTTTTACCTACAGGTAAGCCTAGGTATTTCGTACCTCTCTGAAATGCTACACACAAAAAGGCTTTTTATATATAAAAATACACTGAATCCAATGTACCTGTTTACATTTGTGCTCTGCGTTATACTGCGTTGGTAAAAATCTGGCATGTCTAATTTTCTGTGCATTTTCATACACTGTGATGAAAAGGCACGACAACACATGTTAAAAAATGCAGCGGCTCTGGGGTAAAAAGCTCTGTGCTCCAGACCTGCATGAAACTGCTGTGTTAGGCCCCTTTCACACGAAGGGTCAGATCAAGTTTGCCTGTCAGTTTTTCAGGCGGACCTGATCGGATGGTCTATTCACCCCTATGGACTGGCGGGAGTAAATGAACTTGTGTCTGTTTACCCCCGCCTACCTCTGATCTGATCCAGAAGGGGATCCGTCCTTCTCTGTCTAGGCAGATCGTATTAAAGGGCAGTTGGGTGTAAACGGACAGTCCATAGAGCAGAACGGGCTCTCTCCATGTCTGCTCTGCATAAACTGAGCTGACATGGACCCGTCATCCGCCCACTATGCTCTGCTCAGCAAGGGATCAGTGGACAGATCCTCTGCTGATCAAAACGGAGTCCATCCCATGTTGAAAGGGCCTTAGACCTCTTTCACACAGGTGGCCAATAAAAACAGGCGGCTGAGCCTTAGTTGTACTGACCCCCCCCCCCCCCACAAATAAAATTTTATTTGTGCTGTTATGATTTATTTTGTTATAACAGCTTGTTTTTATTTGACCAAACCCCACCCACTTTGCACCCCATGTTATTGAATCCTAAAAACATATATACCATTTGTTAGTGTTATATTTGTGTTTTGGTTTTTTTTGCCATAAAAATGTACATTTATGCTGCTTTTAATTTTAAGATAATAGCAATTGTTTTTTTTCCAAGCGATTACATCATCCAGCCCTCTACAAGAGACAAAAGAAATGAAACCCAGCTGGTTGGTTAGTGCCATGTTTGTACTAGTTTGTGCCATTTTACTCTCCATTCTATTTCCTTTTGTTTTTCAGTTATTATTGATTTAATAAATGCCACCAAAGCTCACCTAGCCCCCCTACAAGAGACAAAAGACAAGAAACCTGGCTGGTTGGTGCCGCCTTTGTGCTGTTTTAATCTCAGTTCTATCGTTTTTTAGTTATTTACTATTTATTAAAGGTCACTCAGCCCCCCTACAGCATCCAAAAAACATGAAACCGGTCTGGTCAAAAAAGCAGCACAAATAATCATTTTAACAGCACAAACGGATGCACTAACCAACCAGCCCGGTTTCATGTCTTTTGGTTGTTAAAGGGGGGCTGAGTGACCTTTGGTGACCTTTAATAAATAGTAAATACATGAAAAACAAAGTGGTAGAACTTAGATTTAAACAGCACAAACATGCCGCTAACCAATTAGACTGGTTTTATGCCTTTTGTCTCTTGTAGGGGGCCTGAGTGAGGTTTGGTCCCCTTTATTACCGCATATGAACCGCCGCCAGTGTCATTAATATAGTGACTGTGCATATTTTTAGCACTGATCTCTGTATTAGTGTCACTGGTCCCCAAAAACTGTCAGTTAGGTGTCGGATTTGTCCTCCGCAATGTCACAGTCCCGCTAAAAATCGCTGATTGGCGCCATAACTAGTAAAAAAAAAAAAAATTCCATAAATCTATAATATAATATATATTATATATATTATAATAATTTGTAATTTGTAGATGCGATAACTTTTGTGCAAACCAATTATTATACGCGTATTGGGATTTTTTTACCAAAAATATGTAGCAGAATACATATTGTCCTAAACTGATAAAGAAATTAGATTTTTTACGATTTTTTTATTGGATGTGTTTTATAGCAGAAAGTAAAAAATGTTGTTTTTTTTTTTTTTTCAAAATTGTCGCTCTTTTTTTGTTTATAGCACAAAAAAACGCAGGGGTGATCAAATACCGCCAAAAGAAAGCTCTATTTGTGGGGAAAAAAAGGATATCAATTTTGTTTTGGGTACAGCAGTGCCGTATCACAAAAAATGATGGTCATGAAGGGGCGTAAACCTTCCGGAGCTGAAGTGGTTAAATCAATAATAACTGAAAACAAAAGGTGATAGAACAGAGAGAAAATTACACAAACCAGTACAAATGTGGCACTAACCAACCAGCTGGGTTTAATCTCTTTGATGTTGTAGGGGGCTGGATGATGTCATTGTCTGGAAAAAAAACATTGCTATTATCTTAAAAATAAAAGCAGCACAAATTTACATTTTTAAGGCACAAAAAAGAACAAACATAACACTAACAAATGGTATATTTGTTTTTAAGATTTAATAACATGGGGTGCAAAGTGGGCAGGGTTTGATCAAATAAAAAACAAGCTGTTATAACTAAAAAACCAAAACAGCATAAATAAACATTTTAGCAGCACAAACCAGCACAAGCCACGCACTAAAGCGTCGTACACACAATCGGATTTTCCAACGGGAATTGTGTGATGACAGGCTGTTTGTACCCTCCATCGGACAATTGTTGTCGGATTTTTAAGCAACCAATTTTTGGTCCAAGAAATCCTCTTCCTCCTGTTCCTGGACTGGACTTGGGTCAAAGCAATAACTCCAAGGCCAATATTAAATAACAGGTTATCTCCTCCGATTACGCAACATGTCTGGTTGACGAACGGCCGTTCAGAAACGAACTGAAAAGCACGAAATGAAAAGCGCAAAATGAAAAGCGCGAATCAACACTCACCAAACTTCTACTAACATGAAATTAGCAGAAGGAGCCCAAAGTATGGCACTCAAGAGCTGAAAAAACACGTAGTACATCACTATGTTTATGTGTGTTGGCCGACAATCCCTTGCCGTTTGTATGCAAGACAAAATCCAGGCACACGCCTTCAGGCAAAAGTCAGAGGTTTTGTCTGTGGAAAATCCGACCGTGTGTACGAGGCTTAACTGTCCAGCCCAGTTTTGTGCCTTTTGGCTGTTGTAGGGGGCTGGGTGACCTTTGGTGACTTTTATTAAATTGTTAATAACTCAAAAAAAAAAGGAGATAGAACTGAGATTTAAATGGCACAAACCAGCTCAAAGATGGCACTAACCAACCAACTCAGTTTCATGTCTTTTGGCTGTTGTGGGCGGCTGGGTAATATCTTAAAAATAAAAGCAACACAAATTAAAATTTGTACGGCACAAAACAGTACAAACATGGCACTAAAGAAACACACTGGGATTTTTATTTGTGCTGGATGTAGGGCGGCCAGCTTCACTGAGCTCAGGGATGAAGCAGAGGGTGGAGCAGAGGGGGTAGCTGGGGGTGGGGAGTATAGCAGCATTGGAAGTCCCACTTTTTTGTTTCTTTTTTTTTTAGCATTGGAAGTGCACCAAACCAAATGCTGGGTGTGGCCTCATTGTGCTAACAATGGTGGTGGGGTTAAAGGGGTAAGGCCTAATAACACCTGATCCTATTTTGCTTTGGGTCAAGACTGCAGGTGGGTTGCTCATTCTGCTAGGTTCGACATTTTGTCAGAAAATCGGCAGTGAAGCCTTGCAGATTCAGAGCCAGGTTCCCAATTGCGAATGTGTGTAGCGCGCTGCACTTTGTGAATGGCCCGACGGCAGGGAAAGGAGGAAGGGGGGGGGGCAAACTACAGGATGACTTTGCCACTGCGAAATCAGCCGGAAGTGGGAGCGGGTACCCGCCCCCCCTGAAAGGTGCCAAATGTGTCAGCGGAGGGGGGGAGGAAGCAAATAAGCGGAGCTTATCCTTTAGGTGGAGCTCTGCTTTATTGTTTGCTATGTCCCAATGTTGGTTCATTCAAAGATTAAAACAGAAAGGCTAAAACACACATGCGCCGTGGCCTGTACAGCGTGCATGCGCCATTTGTTTACATGTTTGGATGCACCCAGAGCTGTGTGCTGGCAGCCTATGTTAGTGAATTGACATGCAGCGGCTATATAGACACAGCAGCACAGCGAAGTCTGATAGATGTACAGGGATGGGTGCGCAGTCACAAATGAAGACAATGTGGGGTTTCAGGGCCGCATACCCACCTCTGCACGCCTGTCCATTTGTGTCCATACAGCTGCTCCCTGTCCATTTACTAATGTAGTCGGCTCCAAACATGTAAACAAATGGCTCATTCCCGCTGGATAGGCCAGAGCACCCGTGTGAATGAAATCCTAGATGTCAAGATGTTCTCTCTTCTATTGATCTATTAGAAGCAGCTTTTAATTATGTCCTCTTGCCAGCTAGCGGAGTGGGTGTTGGGCAATTTTATTTACTTCTAATAAATGAATGTGAACAAGAGTGGCGTCTTTGTCGTTGACAATGAGTCCCTATCCTGAAACCAACCCTTGTTTCCTCTAAGTCCTCTTTATGAAAAACAATGTGTTGAACACAATACAACAAGCAGATTAAACCATCTATATCTGTCACAGATTGACCTATTTCCAAGCGAAATACAAACAAAACGCTGATTATCTTCCGCTCTGGCTGTCAAAGTACACAAAGTTCTAGTAGATCTCATAAAATTACACTTCTGACTTTTTTTAGATGGAAATTTACCAGCTATAGGTACACTTTGGCAGATATTCGCTCAGTAGTGGAAAACACTGAACAGCCTGTACACCAGGCCTTTGCCGAGAACAAAAATGTGTGCTGGGGCAAAAAAAGTTTCTCAATACGATAGAAGATGTCTTCAAGGACCTCAATGGACTTTGGTTGGTTCTGGGTTGTTATTATACAGAATCTGATTTTAGCAGAAGGTTTTTGCAAATAATTTTGTATTGATACCCAGATATTGGGATCTATAATGATTTGGCATGAGATACTTCCAAAAAATGTCCCATTTAAGGGAGTTTTAAGGAAGTGGTAATTGGGATCTCTAAGCAAACAGCTAAATCCCTTTTTGAAATGCACATACAGTGGGTCTACAAAAGAATCACCACCCTCTAAAATAATCACATTTTGTTGCTTTGCAGCCTGAAATGAAGACAGATTAATTTTTTTTTATCCAGCTGTATGTAGTCAATGCAGCTTCTAACATCTAAGAGCCCTTGCACACTGGGGCGGTTTGCAGGCGCTATTGCGCTAATAATAGCGCCTGCAAACCGCCCCGAAAGTGGCGCTGCTTGTATTCCAGTGTGAAAGCCCCGAGGGCTTGCACACTGGAGCGATGCGCTGGCAGGACGGTAAAAAAAGTCCTGCCAGCAGCATCTTCGGAGCGGTGAAGGAGCGGAGTGTATACCGCTCCTTTACCGCTCCTGCCCATTGAAATCAATGGGACGGCGCGGCTATACCGCTGGCAATGCGCCTCTGCAGAGGCGCTTTGCGGTGGTATTTAACCCCTTCTCGGCCGCTAGCGGGGTGTAAAACCGCCCCGCTAGCGGCCGCATACCGACGGTAAAACGCCGCTAATAATAGCAGCGTTTTACCGCCGACGTCGCCCCCCGCCCCAGTGTGCAAGGGCTCTTAGTGAAAGATATAACACCAACATGTCAGAAAAAAAAAATCAAAAACAGAATCACTGAGTTGGAAAAGGGATCACCCCCCCTCCTTGTGTCGGTATTTTGTTGGACCCCCCTTTGCTTTTTTGCAGTCTTTAGTCTGTTGGGGTATGTCTCTACTAACTTTGCACATCTAGACTTTGCCCAATCTTCTTTGCAGAACTGCTCATGTTTAGTTCAATTTGATGGTGACCGTTTGTGGACTGCAGTCTTCAAATCATTTCACAGATTTTCAATGGGGTTTAAAGCAGAGTTCCGCCCGCCCCTTTAAAAATGAAAAGTGAGCAGCTACACATACTGTAGCTGCTGACTTTTAATAACAGTACACTTACTTGTCCTGGAGTCCAGTGATGTCGGCACCGCAGCTGATGTTTCCATCGGCTGGTCAGGTGCTGTCGCCACCATTGCGGGTAAGGGAACCCGGCAGTGTAGCCTTTTGGCTTTAGGACCGGGTCCCTACACCTTTTTTACTGACTCGGCAAAGGTACCTGTAAAAAGCACAGGTATTCACTCCCCCCCCCCCCCCCCCCGCAAAAGGTGCCAAATGTGGCACCGGAGGGGGGAATCAGTTCCTTTTGGGTGGAACTCCACTCTAATTCTGGGCTCTGACTAGGCCATGCAAGGACATTCACCTTTTTCTCCTTTAACCAATGAGTGGTAATTTTTGTTGTGTGCTTTGAGTCATTGTCATGTTGGAAGGTAAACCTTCTTCCCATTGACAACTTTCTGGCAGAGGGCAGCAGATTTCCCTCAAGAATTTGACGGTATTTTGTCCCATCCATTTTTTATCAAAATGATCACAGTTAAAAGTCAAATGGCTCTGTAGATACATTAAATGTATATGACCTATAAAATCAATGTATCTAGTGCACCATTACCAAATTCTATGTTTTAACCCCCTTAATACCAGCATATTTCTTCATTCCCAAAGAAATTGTGGCAAAAAATTAGATCATCTTGGGGTGTCTCCTTTCAAAAAAGGGGTCATCTGTGGTATTTTAATACTGTTGATATGTTTTATAACAGGAAAAGTTTCGTGTGTATCCCACTTTTAGCAGCTGCTTTTTATATTTAGTTTTTACTTTCCTGTATATTTTTTCACTTAAGAATATTCATAATTAATTTTTGTTCACTTATTTTGTTTATAGCGCGGTATTTTCTATATAATTATCATGTTTTATAACAGGAAATAAGGGAAAGTAAGTTTTTTTTTTTTAATTGTGTCATTTTACCTTTATATAGTAAAAAACAGGGGGTGGGGAGTTGAACTTACACACTGCAATGCTCAGTGAGAGCTGATTGGAGGGAAGGGACAACCCCCTTCAAACAGCACACAGGAACAGAGCTGAGGCTGTCAAACATAGGCTGTGTGCTGGAGATCCCTCCCCTGTCACCTTTTTTTCGCTTGGTGTCAGGAAAATTTGTCACAAGTGATTAATACTGATAGCAGAGGAACGAAGCAGCAGACAGAAATGACACTAAGACCCCTTTCACACTGGGGTGGTTTACAGGCACTTTAGCGCTAGAAATAGCCTCTGCTGAGTGCCTGATTCGTTGATCGAGCCTGGCGTAGGTGGGGTGTCTAACCCCCCCCCAAAAAAAAGATGGCACTGGTGGGCACTGAGAGGGGGCACTGATAGTCGGCACTGATGGGCACTGATAGGCACTGATAGTCAGCACTAATGGGCACTGATAGGCACTGGTAGGCGGCACTGATAGGCAGCACTGATAAGTGACACTGATGATGAGGCACTGATGGCCACTGATTGGCAGCACTGATGGGCACTGATAGGTGACACTGGTGGTCACTGATTAGCAGCACTGGTGGGCACTGAGGGGACCGATGAGAGAGAAGCCGGTTAACTGCTTTCTTCTTTTTTTCCTCATTCTGTCAGTATAGGACAGCTGAGGTTTGTAGATCTAGAATCTCCAGATTTTTACAAAAGCTTGTAGGGTTATAGAGTAATATACAATTATTATTGCTACTACAACTATAACTATTACCCCCAGCACTGCTGTCCATAGTGTACTGACTATGCTGACAGTTCTCCTGCTGCCTGTCTGTGATTTATGGCCCGTACACACGATCCAAATATCGTACGACAGATCGTACGACTTTTTAGTCTTAATAGTCTTAATAGTCACAAGCAGAAATTGAATAGGTTACTAAAGTCACGAAAATTCTCGTACGACAGAAAAAAAAAAATCGGAAGTGATGTCATGTGTTGTAATGTATTTGTATTGTATTTTCGGACGACAACTGTACTGATTAAATGAAAATCGTACGATCTGGAAGCGTACAAGGAAAATTTTCGTGCTTGTCCGATCGAATAATATCGGATAAATTGTTGTGATCGGCTCTCGAAAGCTCTGTACTAACGATCCGATTATCGTACGATCGCGACGAATGCGGTATTTTTCGTACGTTTTTCGGATCGTGTCTATGGGCTGTTAGCCATGAATCAACATCAATGGGCCAGATTGTCACAGATAACACTTCATACTGCTACAGAGACATGTAGCCAGGAGATGGGCGCTGTCAAAATTTTTCTTTTTTTTTTTCAAATTCTTTTTGATACAAACAAGTATCCAACAAAGCAGTGCATGAGAAAATCTGGACAACGTCACATAACATCTCAGGGAAAGGCACAGAAAATGTATATAAAATCTAAAGTGCAGGAATACCAAGTGAGAGTCAAATCAGTAAAGGAGGTGTTTTTGAATATAGAGAGGACCAGCTATAGGGCCCCATGATTAGTAGTTATGCTCCTGGTTGTCCTTCTGAAAATGCTAGTTTCCTGGCTGTTAAGTTGACCTTTAGATTTTAATGCTCCCTGAGTCACTGAACAGAAGCAAGCATACAAGATATCCAGGGAAAGCCTATAATTTTTTTTTCTATGGGTCCTATGATTAATAGTTACACCCCTGTTTGTCTTTCTTATGAAAATGCTAGTTTCCTGGCTGTTTAGTTGACCTTTGTCTTTAATACTGAGTCATTGATCAGAAGCAAGCATGCAAGTTAACTCCGGGGGGGAGGGGGGCCTATCAATTATTATTTTTTTGTGGGGCATCATGATTAGTAGTTGCACCCCTGGTATTCTTCTTTCTAAAAATGCTGATTTCCTGGCTATTAAGTTGGCCTTTTGACTTTAATACTCTCTGGGTCACTGATCAGGCGCAAGCATGCAAGTTAGCCCAGGGGGGAGGGGTAGCCTATCAAATTTTTTATCTGCGGCCCCATGATTAGTAGTTATGCCACTTGTTGTCTTCCTTCCAAAAATGCTAATTTCCTGGCTATTAAATAGACCTTTTATTGTTAATACTCTTTGAGTCATTGATCAGGAGCAAGCATGCTAGTTAATCAGGTGAAGCCTATCACAATGTTTCTATGGGGCCCCATGACTAATAATTACATCCCTGGTTGTCCTTCTTCTGAAGATGCTAGTTTCCTGGCTGGTAAGTTGACCTTTTGGCTTGAATACTCTGAGCCACTGATCAGGGACCAGCAAGCAAGTTATCTGGGTGGGGGTGGGGGGGTTTAGCCCATCAAAATTTTCCTATGGGGCCCCATGATTAGTAGTTATGCCCCTGGTTGTCTTCCTTCTAAAAGAATGCTAGTTTCCTGGCTATTAAGTTGACATTTTGGTTTTCATACTCTCTAAGTCACTGATCAGGAGCAAGTATGCAGGTTATCTAGTTACATAGTCTGTTTGAAAAAAGAAACACGTTCATCTAGTTCAACCGATAGGTTAGCCAGGGGAAGCCCATCAACATTTTTATATGGGGCCCCATGATTAGTAATTACACCCTTTGTAGTCCTTCTTCTGATAATGCTAGTTTCCTGGCTGGTAATTTGACCTTTTGGCTTCAATACTCTGAGTTACTGATCTACGGTCCAGCAAGCAAGTTAGCCAGGTTGGGATTGGTTAGCCCATCAACAATTTTCTATGGGGCCCCATGATTAGTAGTTATGCCCCTGGTTGTCTTCTTTCTGAAAATGCTAGTTTCATGGCTGTTAATTTGACCTTTTTGGTTTTCATACTCTTTAAGTCACTGATCAGGAGCAAGCATGCAGGTTACCTAGTTATGTAGTCTGTTTGGAAAAAGACACAAGTCCATCTAGTTCAACCAATAGGTTAGCCAGGGGAAGCCCATCAACATTTTTCTATGGGGCCCCATGATTAGTAGTTATGCCCCTGGTTGTCTTCCTTCTAGAAGAATGCTAGTTTCCTGGCTGGTAAGTTGATGTTTTGGTTTTCATACTTTCTAAGTCACTGATCAGGAGCAAGCATGCAGGTTATCTAGTTACATAGTCTGTTTGAAAAAAGACACAAGTTCATCTAGTTCAACCGAGGTTAGCCAGGGGTAGCCCATCAACATTTTTATATGGGGCCCCATGATTAGTAGATACACCCCTTTGTTGTCCTTCTTCTGAATATGCTAGTTTCCTGGCTGTTAAGTTGACCTTTTGGTTTTCATACTCTTTAAACCACTGATCAGAAGCAAGTATGCAGGAAAGTCAGATAAAAGTCAGATGGCCATCTCGGCATCCTTGGTCTGGGGCAGCAGTTACGCATCAGGAACCAGCAAGCAAGTTAGCCAGGTTGGGATTGGTTAGCCCATCAAGATTTTTCTATGGGGCCCCATGATTAGTAGTTTTGCCCCTGGTTGTCTTCTTTCTGAAAATGCTAGTTTACTGGCTGTTAAATTGACCTTTTTGGTTTTCATACTCTTTAAGTCACTGATCAGGAGCAAGCATGCAGGTTATCTAGTTACATAGTCTGTTTGGAAAAAGACACAAGTTCATCTAGTTCAACCGAGGTTAGCCAGGGGTAGCCCATCAACATTTTTCTATGGGGCCCCATGATTAGTAGTTATGCCCCTGGTTGTCTTCTTTCTGAAAATGCTAGTTTCCTGGCTGTTAAATTGACCTTTTGGTTTTCATACTCTTTAAGCCACTGATCAGAAGCAAGCATGCAGGAAAGTCAGATAAAAGTCAGATGGCCATCTCGGCATCCTTGGTCTGGGGCGGCAAGCGGGTCAGCACCTCCGCCAATCATGCTTCTCTTATGGCAGATTTTTATGACACACAACAAACTACATTTTAAAGTAAACATTTTCAACAATTCTTCACCAATCGGCTCAATAGTGAATATTAAGAATATGCTACTTACCTGTGACACAACAATCAGATGAGTGATGATGGGGGAGGAAATTAAAAAAAAAAAAAAGATGATGTAGTGTTGTGGTTTCGTCTGCTCCTTCCAAAATCTATATTGGATTTCAGAGTTGGCACCGTTGGCTGGCCCGGCACGACCTCCCCCGCTGCAGCGCTGGCAGCGCTCTCAGTTCCTGAGGCTCATGATGTTGCAAGAGATGAAGTGAGATCCAAGAAGAAAAAAGAAGAAAGCAGCATCTCTGGACTGTAATAAGGTGTTGTGGAGTTAAAGTCACACTCAGCAGGCTGAGAGCAGGGGACCCCTGGTGGCAGCAGACAGTCTCCGAAGGGCTGAGCTGTCAGAGGAGCATAGGGAGAGCTTTCAGTGGTGACAAGCAGATAATGGGGAGTGAGTGAGTTGGAGGAGCACTTGTGTCTAATGCAGATTAGCGGTAGGCAGGGAGCAGGCTGTCTGGGGCAGGTCAGATACAGAGACAGACACTGAGCCGTCACACTAATCACCGACTATCAGGGATGTAACACTACATCCGCAGTTCTTATAGTGGAAGTACAAAGAGAGCGCGGTGTATTTTACAGCAGCACTGTATTTTAAGTTATTATTATCCACTTCAGCCCTGGAAGATTTACCCCTCTTCATGACCAGGCCATATTTTGCGATACGGCACTGCGTTACTTTAACTGACAATTGCGCGGTCATGCGACGTTGTACCCAAATTAAATTGATGTCCTTTTTTTCCCCACAAATAGAGCTTTCTTTCGGTGGTATTTGATCACCTCTGTGTTTTTTGGGGTTTTTTTGCGCTATAAACAAGAAAAAAAAAACGAAAATTTGGAAAAATAAAAACAATATTTTTTACTTTCTGCTATAAAACACATCCAATAAAAAAATGCCAGTGATTAGCGACTTATAGCGGACTGCGATATTGCTCTTCTGTCTGCTGTGATTTTCATCTTTGATTTTGATGTGAATTTTCCCAATAAATAAGGCTATTTTTCAAGAGTGCGGCTGTCCAGAATTAGCTTCTGTTTTTTGCTACTAGCAATTGCCAAGCTTCCAGACTGCGGTATTTTGGGGGACATTCGGACACTAACTGATGCTTTTGACACTTTTTTGGGGACCAGTAACACTAATGCCCCGTACACACGGTCTGATTTTCCGACGGAAAATGTTCAATGGAAGCTTGTTGTCTGAAAATTCCGACCGTGTGTAGGCTCCATCGGACATTTTCCATCTGAATTTCCGTCAGACAAAATTTGAGATCTGGATCTCAAATTTTCCGACTACAAAATCCGTTGTCGTAAATTCTGATTGTAAGTACACAATTCCGACGCACAAAATTCCACGCATGCTCGGAATCAAGCAGAAGAGCCACACTGGCTATTGAACTTCATTTTTCTCGGCTCGTCGTACGTGTTGTATGTCATCGCATTCTTGACGTTCGGAATTTCCGACAAGATTTGTGAGCAGTAACGATCGGAAAAGCACAAGGCTGAAAATCGGGAATCGTCTCTCACCAAACTTCTACTAACACGAGATAAACACAACATAAGCAGAAGGAGCCCAAAGAGTGGCGCACTGGCTATTGAACTTGGTGCCATTGTACGTCACCGCGTTCTTGACGTTCGGAATTTCCGACAAGATTTGTGTGACCGTGTGTATGCAAGACAAGTTTGAGCCAACATCCGTCAGAAAAAATCTATAGACTTTGTTGTTGGAATGTCCGATCATGTGTACAGGGTGTTATATGCACTGTCACTGTACTAATGACACTGACTGGGAAGGGGTTAACATCAGGGGCGATCAAAGGGTCAGTATTCCCGCTGGTTGATGGAGCAGCACGGCTAAACCTATGTTACACCCTATGGATTTAACCCCTACTATTAGGATCTCAATGGTTCCTTTCCATACATATACTCTATTGACAGATTCTTATGGAACTGTTTTGGCTTTTATATCCATCTTGCCATCAGCTTATTGCCTTCATTGATTTTCTGGACTTCAGCGCTTTTGGTGTTTTTTTTTATTCTTTTTACTTTTGTGATCAAAGGATTAAATGTGTGCCTAACCAGTGTTTAACTATACTGTGTGAGGTGCTTTTACTAGGGGAAGAGATGGAATTAATTTCCTGCTTTGCAGGGACACAAACTCCATCCCTTCCCCCCTGTCAGAACGGCGATCTGCCTTGTTTACATAGGCAGATCACAGTTCCATACCTCCCAACTTCTTGAGATGGGAACGAGGGACACCTATTATCAAAAGTATGTAGGCATAGGACACGCCCCCTGTCACACCCCCTTAAAAGGAGAATTATAAAAAAAAGGCTGGGAAGGGGTTAACATCTAGGCAAGAGAGTTAAGTCAGCGCAAATACAATTTAATTACCCGTATCTTAAGCAGCTGAACACTCAAGGTCAATATATTGAACTCCTTGAACAGACATAGAATAAAAAAATAGCGCAGTGCTAAAAAATAATAAAACAGTATTTCTAAAAACTTCATATAGATAATATCTGACATTTCTGTGATGTATGGACAGTCCCAGTGAGTACGGTTTAAAAGCCAAGCAGGCAGTCCCCGAGTTACGGACGGGTTAGGGACTGCCTGTTTGTTCTTAAGTCGGATTTGTTTTGTAAGTGCATGCGCAGAACGGCAGAGACGGCGTTTTCTGCTGTTTTCTGACATCGTTTTCTGATGTTTTCCGATGTTTTCTGATGTGCTCGCCGATGCCGCCTCCCGTTCCTAAGTGGGAGTCGTTCGCAAATTGGAGGTTCCTAACTCAGAGACCTCCTGTAAACATAAAAAAAGGCACCAACAAACAAGATAAAAAGTCCTCAATAGTGGTCAGGGTGCTCGAATAAAATCGTAGTACATGTGCGTCCTTATCTGTGCATTAGTACAGGCCGCTCACCTTACTCTGTGGACCTCTGAATTAACAGAAAGGTCATCCGAGCATTCCCCACAGGAGCAATCAGAGGATCAGATCCTGTCTCTAAGATGTTCCAACGATCATAATCCAGCCTCAGATAAATGGCAACAACAACGCCCTCTCGTATATAGTAGATGTCATCGTTGTTCATGTAAAATCAATAGGACATACATAGTGCTCTCTGCTTGTGCTTAAAAACCGTTAATTCAAATAAAATGTTACTTACAAGTAAAGCACTGAACCCCCAGTGCTAGGAAATGAAGCCTGTCTCACAACACAGCGTCTCATAGTAAAAGTCTGAAAGGTGGCTGTAATGATGTCAGAGCCCTCCCGTCCGCACGCGTATCGTCCCTATGGGCGGGACTTCCTCAGTATGACCATCTGCCTTGTTTACAGATTGCCATTCTGTCAGTGTACAGAACGATCAGCGGGTGCCGGAGGACATCAGGTACGCGGGACCCACTGATCAGCCCCCGCTGTGTAGAATCACAGCGGGAGTGAGCCACTGGCGTAGCAGTAAATGTGCTATAGGGCAGTTGGAAAACGATTATACCCATATAAAAAATGTTTTGCAACAAAGTTTGTTAAAATCCCTGCAATGTACATAGATCACCAAGAGGGGAATGCTTTTTTTCTCAACAAAAGTGGAGTTACTCTTTAAAACTCCATAAATTAGAAAAAAATAATACAACCTTGCAGTGGGGGAACCTTCCAGCTTGGGAACGAGGCTGCCGGGAGACTGGTTGCATTGCTGGAGGGACCTGCTGTAGCGCAGAATAAGGTATTTCTCCTTATTTCAGCATCTCTAAACATAACGTAGTCCGGGGGTGGCCCCCACTGCAAGCTCACGGTATGCTGTTCCTTCAGAGCGCATGCGTGGGTGACCTCACCGGCTGCATCAAAATGAAATACCTATATCCTAAACATTAGGAGGTAAGCCTTACTATAGGCCTACCCATAGGTAAAAGTCACGCAAGGGAGAGTTTACTCGCACTTTAAATGGCCCTCGCTCGACATAAGCTTGAGCAGCCCTAGAGTAGGTAGTAGTGTCTGTTCCTGGACACCTACACATAGCGAGCATTTACCCCTTGCAGTTCATGGGGTTCTTATTCCTGGAGGTGGGATGCACAGGTATCTGAAAAGAAAACATTTTTTTATTTTTTTTTATTTTAGTTAAGTGGTTAAAACCCTGGTCATGTTAGTTTTTTGCTGGTGGTGGTGGGGGGAGGGGTGGTTAACAAACCACCCGACCCCTTGTTCCCGTCGGTTGGTTGGTCGATCTGTCAGTCGGTCGTTTAAGCCCTCAAACCCCACAACCCCCTCCTATTTGCTCGCGCAGTGTTCTGCTCCCCGAGCACCACCCGTTTTTGAAGCCAAATAAAGCCTCAGGCTCTAGTCACTTGCTTAAAAAAAAAAAATCCCATTGAAATCCATGCGTCTGGCGCCCTGCATGTAGATTAGGGGGCTGGGCACATGGATTAAGGGGGCGGCGCCCCTAATGGAGCGGCCGCCACTGGCCTGTGGGATCAATGAACTAATGGTATCATATAGAGTTGCACTGATAACGTTCTTTTACCGGCGAGTGTGAGTACCGTTCCTATCAGTCAAGTGCTCACCGATTCCCAGTACCAATACCTTTGCAGTGCGATTTGAGCCCATACAAAATGAATGGGCTCAAATCGCTCTGCAAAGAATCGCATGTGATTCGAACATAAATGTGGTGCGATTCCTGTCCAAATCACATGCAGCTTCCCGCACCGCTGCTGTGTGAACCCAGGCTTGTCATAATAACTTCAGCTTGGGTTCACACAGGAGCAGTGGGGAAACCGCATGAGATTCAGACAGGAATCGCAGCACATTCCTGTTCAAATCACATGCGATTATTTGCAAGTGTAATTTTAAGCCCATTCATTTTGTATGGGCTCAAATCGCACCGCAAAGGTATCGGTAATTGGTATCGGTGACTACTTGACCGAAAGTATCGGTACTCGTACTCGCCGGTACAAAACAGGAATCGGTACATCCCTATAATATATAAATGTATTATTTGTGTTTTTGAAAGTTTTAATGTTGCATGCAATAATAAAAGAGTCAATTCAACAAAGAAAAATATCGAATTTGCAGTAAATGCCGAAAATTTGGTAAACGTGAGAAAAATATATAAATGTTTCCTAGTTACAATATTTCTGTGTGTCTTCAGTCATTGAAAATCTCCCCAGTGTTAGGCTCTCCAGAATTTTCTTCAAACATTTATTGGATTTTTGTAATCATTAGAATTGACATTTGTTTTTGACCACAGCGATGAGAAAATTCTACGTAGTGGGATGGAAAATCTTTCTTGAACAAACGAATTTCTGAGGATTTGTTTATACTAGCAGTTGGGGGGGGGGGGGCAGTAAAACCACACGGATAAGCTGCATTTTTATTGCCTCTCAACTGCTCCCCTTTAGTTGAAAGAGAAGGGGGTGTACATATACCACGGCAACAATGCTTTGCAGCTCCAGAAGAAATTAGACCAGCTCACTCGTTCGGTGGGCACTTCATGTCACAGAACAGCAGCACAGAAAAACGCCAGTCACCACCCTAGTGTGAATGAGCCCAAGTGGCAATGCTTACTGACCTCTGAAAAGTGATCTGCAGCTTTCAGAGGGCGGTATAACAACAGTTGAAAAGCATTCAGGAGATGAACCTGCCACCTCCTCTATGTCTGCTTTTTTTTTTTTTTCTCAAGCCCAAAGTAAAACAATCGTACTGCAACCGCAAGCCGAGCATCTGGCTTGTTTGCCATTCACTCCCATTGAACACAATTAGCAACTTTGGCAGGCGGTGCCACCTCTCAAACTGTTTGGCTTGAATTAAAAATTCAACGCCCACAAAGCAAAGCATCGCAGCCGCGGGATGTGTGCCCTGTTATCCTGTAACTGTATTTGAGTTGGCGTCTGGGGGTGGTAAAAACACTGCCTAAAGCCTCATACACACAGTACGATTGTTGGCAGGGGATTGTCTGTTGACAGGCTGTTGTCCTAAAATCTTACCGTTAGTACGCTCCTTTTGACAACTGTTGTCCAATTTTCGGCCAACAAATGTTGGATGGCAGGCTAGTAAATTTTCAGCGGACAATGTCAAATTTTCGTATGGTCAGAACACAAATCTGTAACACAAAAGTCGAAAGTACAAACACGCATGATCGGAATCAATGTTCACCAAACATGAAATTAGCAGAAGGGGCCCAAAGGGTGGCGCTCAAGAGCTGAAAGTCCTTGTAGTACGTCACTACGTTTGTGTTTGTGGCACGACAATTGTGTACTGTTATAGTATGCAAGACAAAATCCTGGCACACGCCCTTTTGACAAAAATCAGATGCTCAGCTGGCCAACAATCGTACCGTGTGTACCGGGCTTTAGCCTCCTGTTTTTACGCCCTGGTCGCCCATGTAAAAGAGCCCTAAGGCTCGGCTCACACCTATGCAGTTTGCTTTCAATACGTTTCTGTGGTGCTTTTTGCGCTTTTGCACATGCGTTTTTTGATGCATTTTGTGTTTTGCATTTTAATGATTTTTTTTTTTGGCCAATTTGTTGTTGAGCAGATTAAAAAACTGCAAATCGCGGGAAAAAACTGCACTACATGCTTTTCTGCAGCTCCTCCATTGAAGTCTATTGAACCAAAAAACACACCATTTTGCTTTAAAAAAAAGTCCCCGACCCTTTCCAAAAACACAGCAGCTGGAAAAAGCAGAGCGGTGAATGTGTCCCATAGGAAACTATGTTAATCGAACTATAGTGCGTTTCTACAAAAAGCAACAAAAAACGCATAGGTGTGAACCGAGCCTTATGCCTCGTACACACGAGCGGACTTTACGGCTGCAGATCTTTCCGACGGACTTTGTAGCGTAGGTGCGCCGGACTTACAAATGGACGGACTTGGACACACAGGATCACACCAAAGTCCGACGGATTCGTACGTGATGACGTACCACCGGACTAAAATAAGTAAGTTGATAGCCAGTAGCCAATAGCTGCCCTAGAGTCTTTTTTAGCCCATCGGACTAGCATACAGATGAGCGGAATTTTCGACCGGACTCGAGTCCGTCGGAAGGATTTGAAACAAGTTTCATTTCTAGGTCCACGGAACTTTTGGGGAAAAAAAAAGTCCGCTGGAGCCCACACACGATCGAATTGTCCGACGGACTCCGGTCCGCCAGACTAAGCCTGCCGTAAAGTCCGCTTGTGTGTACGCGGCATTAGACTCTGCAGCGCTGCTAAGAATGTTTATGAAAACATGGTTGTCATACTGTATATACAGTATCTCACAAAAGTGAGTACTCCCCTCACATTTTTGTAAATATTTTACTATATCTTTTCATGTGATAATACTGAAGAAATGACACTTTGCTACAATGTAAAGTAGTGAGTGTACAGCTTGTATAACAGTGTCAATTTGCTGTCCCCTCAAAATAACTCAACACACAGCCATTAATGTCTAAACCGCTGGCAACAAAAGTGAGTACACCCCTAAGTGAAAATGTCCAAATTGGGCCCAATTAGCCATTTTCCCTCCCCGGTGTCATGTGACTCGTTAGTGTTACAAGGTCTCAGGTGTAAATGGGGAGCAGGTGTGTTAAATTTGGTGTTATCACTCTCACTCTCTCATACTGGTCACTGGAAGTTCAACATGGCACCTCATGGCAAAGAACTCTCTGAGGATCTGAAAAAAAGAATTGTTGCTCTACATAAAGATGGCCTAGACCCTGAAACTGAGCTGCAGCACGGCGGCCAAAACCATACAGCAGTTTAACAGGACAGGTTCCACTCAGAACAGGCCTCGCCATGGCCGACCAAAGAAGTTGAGTGCACATGCTCAGCGTCATATCCAGAGGTTGTCTTTGGGAAATGGATGTATGAGTGCTGCCAGCATTGCTGCAGAGGTTGAAGGGGTGGGGGGTCAGCCTGTCAGTGCTCAGACCATACGCCACACACTGTATCAAATTGGTCTGCATGGCTGTCATCCAAAAAAGAAGCCTCTTTTAAAGATAATGCACAAGAAAGTCAGCAAACAGTTTGCTGAAGACAAGCAGACTAAGGACATAGATTACTGGAACCATGTCCTGTGGGCTGATGAGACCAAGATAAACTTATTTGGTTCAGATGGTGTCAAGCGTGTGTGTGTGGTGACAACCAGGTAAGGAGTACAAAGACAAGTGTGTCTTGTCTACAGTCAAGCATGGTGGTGGGAGTGTCATGGTCTGGGGCTGCATGAGTGCTGCCGGCACTGGGGAGCTACAGTTCATTGAGGGAACCATGAATGCCAACATGTACTGTGACATACTGAAGCAGAGCATGATACCCTCCCTTCAGAGACTGGGCCACAGGGCAGTATTCCAACATGATAATGACCCGAAACACACCTCCATGACGACCACTGCCTTGCTAAAGAAGCTGAGGGTAAAAGTGATGGACTGGCCAAGCATGTCTCCAGACCTAAACCCTATTGAGCATCTGTGGGACATCCTCAAACAGAAGGTGGAGGAGCTCAAGGTTTCTAACATCCACCAGCTCTGTGATGTCATCATGGAGGAGGGGAAGAGAACTCCAGTGGCAACCTGTGAAGCTCTGGTGAACTCCATGCCCAAGACGGTTAAGGCAGTGCTGGAAAATAATGGTGGCCACACAAAATATTGACACTTTGGGCCCAATTTGGACATTTTCATTTAGGGGTGTACTCACTTTTGTTGCCAGCTGTTTAGACATTAATGGCTGTGTGTTGAGTTATTTTGAGGGGACAGCAAATTTACACTGTTATACAAGCTGTACACTCACTACTTTACATTGTAGCAAAGTGTCATTTCTTCAGTGTTGTGACATGAAAAGATATTATAAAATATTTACAAAAATGTTAGGGGTGTACTCACTTTTGTAAGATACGGTGTGTGTGTATATGTATGTGTATATATATATATATATATATATATATATATATATATATATATATATTAGGCAGGTATAAAGGCTACAAAATAATGCAGGTCCGTAATCATTAATTCATCAAGCAGTGAATGTGACCTGGTATCGGCCTCTCGCAGTCCCAGACGGTCTGGCGTGTGAGAAGAAAAAGCCGTACAAGGAGCAAATCAGTTCATGTGCTGACAAGAAGCATGCTGATAGCAGGAGAGAGCAGTGTGACAGAGAGATGAGCTCATTGATCTACTTCCACTATCCAGTCACAGGCTGGGGCGGGTCCAGGACCACCTGGGCTCAAAGGAAGTGAGTTGAGTAGTGCTGGCCATCAAACTGAGGACATCTAGTGGGGAAATTAAGTGTTGCAGGGAGAGCTCATGAATGAAAGTGAATTGCAGCAAATGCTGATTTTTTTTTTATCTTATCTTTTAGGCTGGGTTCCCACATATGCGGCAGCGGTTTCAGTGCGGGAATACAGTGCCGTTCTGTTTAACGGTTCAGGTGCAAATTTTTGTCTGAAATCGCACCTGAACATGACCCAAAATTGCACAGGAACTCTTTTTAAAACCGCTTTGCAGCCGCCCCACATGGGCTAATAATGTTTAACTTGTTATTTTTGGCTATTCTGCTTGAAAAACACATTTTCCTCTAATAACAACTCTTAATCAGAATATGTATACTGAGCTGGTCATAATTACAGCAAACTAGATCACATACACATCTTAACTGATTGAAAAACCCCTACAAGCCTATAGATTGATTATCAGTAAATGATCCAGCTTTGGCAGGACTCCACTAATGCCTGGGCTCAATGCTGCGGGAGCTCCCAGTACACTCTCTGCACTGGGAGGGGTGGAGGGACTGGGATGATGGTTTTAGCATCTCCCTAAAGTATAACCTATGAGACCCGGCACTCCAGTTTATCATTGCCCGCTACCATGGAGACCAATCTAAGCCTATTTATCCACTATGAGTATTATCTACAGAGAGACAACATGTTTAACACCAGCTTCACTGAAAAAACCCCCTCAGATCAGATTAACTTCACAGGAGGCGCTTCATGAGACTGTTTAACCTCTTTATGTTCAGCCATGATGTGAGATTTGTTTTTGGTGATCCCCTCATCTTCAGCTCTGAAATGCATTTCTTATTTAATTAAAAAGTCTTACTAAAACCATATAATGTACCGATCACCGTTTCTGCATCCGCGCTATAATTTTACAAAACGGTCTTCCTCAAAATCAAAGTTCAATCAAAACAGGCAGGTCTTCACTCATTCATCCACCAACAATAAACCCATAAAGCAGGTCGGCTGGGGACTTTTTTTTTAATCAAAAAGGTTATTATTGAACATATTAAAAAAACTTCCAATGCACAAGCCATAACTTTTGAATAATGACAGTTAGATATTCAGATTAACGTTGCAGTAGCTATCGATCAAGACATAGCATACACTTCCACACCTCCACATTGCCCCCTCATGAACATAGGTCCCTTCATACATGCATCAAATATATAGCCTAATCACCCTGATGGACACTGTAGAAGTCGAGACAGTACCAATTCCCTGGGACTTAGTCCAGTGTGTGTCTAGCCAACGTGACCATAGCCTTTCAAACCTGCCCGGGCATCCCCTGTGTTGGTAGATATACCGTTCCATGATAAGGTTGTTATCCAGGAGGTGATAGTGGGTGGGGAGTTTGATTTCCAGCCCAGTAGAATAAGTTTCCTGGCCTGAAATGGTGCCCTAGACTAGAGAATGCAATCCTTAGCAGTTCCTCAGGGATCACGTCCTCCAGAACCTCCAATATACAGCATATTGGGTCTAAAGGTACCTTTTGTTTGGAACACCCGGTTGAGTGTCCCAACCACCTCGCTCCAATAGTGGTGATGCTTTGGGAAGCGCCATAGGAGATATATGAGATCCCCATTGTGTTGTCGGCACCGACAACACAGAGGATCCGCCAGTCTGCCCATTTTATGGAGTTTTGTCAGGGTGTAGTGTATAATATAGATTTGGGAAACTTTTTGTACCACATTCAGAGAACAGATAGATATGGACTGCAGGGCCTCCTCCCACTGATCTCCCGTAAGTTGCCCCAGGTCTCTCTCCCATAAAGACACTGCCCTATTGGGGTATGTCCGTAAGTGATGTGTGAGTAGCATTTGGTAACACTGAGATATGATCCTCTTAGTTTCAGTGCTGCACTGCAGCACGTCAAAAATAGGAGTGGGTGACAGTGCCCACCCTCCTGCAGCCCCCTGTGCATCAACGGCATGTCGGAGCTGGAGGTAAGAATAGAACATATCAATATAAAATATGTTGGTGCGCTTATCAAACTATCCCCATCTGTTGGAGTGGTGCTTATATTTAAAATCCTAAACCTTAAAAATACCCTGATAATCAGTAAAGTGAATAAGTTCAAATAAATAATCAATCAATAAAGTGAATAAATGCAAAAAAAATGCATCAAAAAACATATACCCTGATATCACAATCAGTAAAGTTAATAGGTGCAAATAAATATAGCAATCAATAAAGTGAATAAATGCAAATAGATGCATCAAAAAACATATAAGGGAACACACATCCCTAGATATATGTAGATGAAAAAAAAAAACAGAAAACAAAAACAAAAAACAGCAATAAATAGTATCTGTTTGTGTTAATCCAGCTGAGGTCTGAATGTCCAATCAATTGCCTTTGATGAACTTGCTTGTATTTCAATTCTCACAGATCACAGTTGCATGATGAATTACATTTGCAAGACAATGATTCACATAAAGATAAAAGAAAAACCATCATTGCACAGTGTTTTTAAATGCTACAAGACTGGGCAAACAATGTAATCCACTCACACATCTGCAGTAGCCGAATCGCTTTTGTTATAATGGTCAGACAGCTTCGCCGCTCATACAGCTATCGCTGTGTTTGCCGAACACTATGCGAAGACGTCACTGACGCCTTCTCCCCATGCGTATCATCACATGTCACGTGACTTTCTCAAGGGTAGTCATGTGACCGGCCAAGCTTCCTATTTAAGCTATGGACAGCATATTGATAGTGATATCGGTAAATAAGCAAGTCATCATTCCATTGAGTCTGCATTACAGCAGTACTTATCTTTAGTAATAGATTACACAATATAACTTTTAATAATACAACTTTTAAAAGACACAAGTTAATTTCAAATTTGGAATTAAGAAACAGGTGGGTAGTTCAAGGAAGGACAGCAGTTTACCACTGCTAAATATGTAAGATAGCAGAGTCACACCAAAGGTGTGCCACCTGGGCCCCTGCTGCAACTTGGCTAATTCCACATATGAGAGATGACCCCATATTGGACTAAAATCAGTGAATCCCAGCACCCCCTGCAGTTGTCAGCCCTTGTTCCAAAATTTTTGGAGTAGTGTGAGTATTGGCGTCTGTTTATTGGATTTAAGGAACAATTGCGCCTCCAGACCCATCGGGATGGTCTCAGCTCTTGAGGCTTAAAGCATCAGCTGAGTCGACGAGCCCACCGGATCCTGGGACATAGAGCCAACCAGATGTTGCAACTGGGCAGCTATATAGTACAGCCAAGGGTTGGGTACCGCCAAGCCTCCACTGTCCTTAAAGTGCTGCAACTGCTCCAGTTTAATACTGGGGGGCTTAGTGTTCCATAATAATCATCGAAAAAGGGTATTTACCACCCTAAAGATTTTGAGGTGTATCACTAAGGGTGAGTTGTGGAGGAAATACAGCAGCTGGGGCATTAAGATAATTTTAATTAGATTGGCTTTGCCTGCCAGTGACAGTTTGAGGTTGTTCCATGTATTAATCTAATCTCAAAAGCAGGACAGTAGGGGATGCACATTTAACCACTTCAGCCCCAGAAGATTTGGCTGCAGAATGACCGGGCCATTTTTTGCAATTCGACACTGCGACGCTTTAACTGACAATTGCGCCGGTCGTGCGACGTTGCACCCAAACAAAATTTTTCACACAAATAGAGCTTTCTTTTGGTGGTATTTTATCGCCTCTGCGGTTTTTATTTTTTGCGCTATAAACAAAAAAAGAGCGACAATTTTGAAAAAAAACCCCAATATTTTGTACTTTTTCCTTTAATAAATATCCCCATTTTTTTTTTTTTTTTTAAAAGCAAATTTTTTTTCAGTTTAGGCCGATATGTATTCTTCTACATATTTTTGGTAAAAAATCGCAATAAGCGTATATTGATTGATTTGCTCAAGATATAGCATCTACAAAATAGGGGATATATTTATAGCAATTTTATTATTTTTTTTTTTTACTAGTAATGGCATCGATATGGGATTTTTTTTTTATTATGACTGCGACATTATGGTGGACACATCGAACAATTTTGACACATTTTTGGGACCATTGGTATTTATACAGCAATCAGTGCTATAAAAATGCATTGATTACTGTAAAAATGTCACTGGCAGTGAAGGGGTTGACACTAGGGGGCGATCAAGGGGTTAACTGTGTTCCCTGGGAGTGGACTGACTAGAGGAAGTGACAGATCGTGGTTCCTAGCTAATAGGAACACACGATCTGTCATTCCTCTGAGAACAAAACACAGATTTGTGTGTTTACACACACACACTTCCGTGTTCTGTCCCTCGTGCTCGCGATCGCTCGTGGCCGGCAGTCATCGCGACCGTCGGCCACAAGCATCGGTACCCACCCGCTGTGCAGTGGGCGCGCGCGCGCCTGCTATCCAGTTCCTGCGAGCTGATGTATAGCTATGACGGTTCGCAGGATCGTGCCGACCTGCCACAGTATAATGACGGCGGCTGTTCGGCAAGCGGTTAAAGAGCAATATTCCGTGAGTCAGGGTGAAATCTGTATTCCTAGGTACTTGAAGTTGGTAATTACAGGGATGGGACAAGAATCAGGAAGTTCCACCTCCCGTTCCTCATCCAGCATCATAAGGGCAAATTTGGACCAGTTTATGGTCAGGAGAAAAGTGGCCAAACTCCGATAGTATGGACATGATACCCGTTAATGAGTGGTTGGTGTCTCCCAAGAAGAGCATCATGTCATACAACATGATTTTTGCCAGCACCATACTGGAACAGATGAACCCGGGTGCTGGCCCTCACCAAGGCTGCTAATGGTTCTATAGCAATTGCAAAGAGCAGGGGAGACAGCGGGCAGCCCTGCCATGTTCCCCTGCCCAGAGAAAAAGCAGGTGACATCCTGTCCGCAACCCTAATAGTCGCCTGTGGGGAAGCATATAGCAACTTGACCCATGCAATAAACTGGTCCCCGAAGCCAACCTTGGATAGCACTGTCCACAGATACCGCCAGCTGACACTGTCAAACGCCCTGTTGGCGTTGAGAGAGAGAAGAGCCCTGTGACCCTCATTATCTGTCTATCTTGCATGTTAAGGAAGAGTCTCCTAATATTGGTAGCCGTGGACTTTTGCGGCATAAAGCCAGCCTGATCAGGATGGACAATGGAGGCCACTATCCCATTGACCCGAAGCGCCAGGACCTTAGCAAGGATTTTTACATCGCTCTGAGGCAGTGAAATAGGTCTGTAGGATGCGGGGTCAACTGTATCCTTCCCGGGGTTAAGCAGCAAGATCACATTGGCTCTGGCCATAGAAGCAGGAGTCTACCCTCCTCGAGAGATGCATTGAATACCTCCAACAACTTTGGCAGCAGTTATTCGCCAAATTGAGTGTACACGTTCATAGGGAGGCCGTCCTCCCCGGGCAATTTGCAGGTGGGGAAAGAGCAGGCCGCCACCTGTAGTTCTTGTGTTAACGGGGCGTCTAGTTGTTGTTTAGCCTTAGCAGATAAAAGGGTAAGTCAATAGTGGACATATAATTAGCTAGGTCCCTATCCGAGTAGGCCTCCCTTGACCCGTATAGGTCTACATAGAAGGAGGCCAACTCGTATATAATGTCCTCGGGATGATTAACCACCCTGGGTTTTGGAGAAACGTGAGAATTGTTTGTTGTCTGGGTTGCGAATTCTCCATATGTTAGTCCACCCCACCTCCGCCAGCAAGCGACTAAGAGCAGTACCCCGGCCTCCCTTAGGGGGTGACATGGGGGGGTGTCTATCCAATCTGGGATCTAAATAGCAGTTAAAATCCCCCATGATCAATACTGGAGTGTCAGGTTTGTTCGGCAGGTATGACAGCAGCAACTGCAGCACCTCCCAGGAAAACGTGTGTGTGTGTGTGTGTGTGTGTGTGTGTGTATGTGTGTATATGTATGTATGTGTGTGTATATGTGTGTGTGTGTGTATGTGTGTGTGTGTATATATATAAATATATATATATATATATATATATATATATATATATATATATATATATATATATATATGTGTGTGTGTGTGTGTGTGTGTGTGTGTGTGTGTGTGTGTGTGTGTGTGTATATATATCACCCCCCGGACATTCCATGACACTATAGGTGTACAAGACATGTCAGACATACACATATATGTAACACCCTCTACCAATAAGTAGGTGCTAGTAATGGGTTTTGCTAGGGATTGTCAGCACAGGCAAATTTAGGCAGGTCTATGCTGCAAGCCTGTCTGTTTTGTTCTGGGGGCTGGAAGTGGTCAGAGTAGCAGTGGGTGTGACCACCTGTGCTCTAGTTCTGAGGGCTCCTCCCCTGCTTCCAGAGAGAAGATTCTGGAAGAGGGGCTGGGCCTGGAACTGGAGTGACAGGCAGCTTATGTGGGAGCCCTGACCAATCCCCAATTGGTATTGGTAGGGGGTGGGTCTCCTATATAAGCTGAAGTGATATGTCATTGGGGGGACATGTCGGCTGGGTGAAGTGAGGAATGAAATGCTAGGCAGCAGCAGGAGGACAGTAAGTGTCAAGCGGTCTCTCTCTCTGTGCAGGCAGTGTCAAGCGGTCTCTCTCTCTGTGCAGGCAGTGTCAAGCGGTCTCTCTCTCTGTGCAGGCAGTGTCAAGCGGTCTCTCTCTCTGTGCAGGCAGTGTCAAGCGATCTCCCTCTCTGTGCAGGCAGTGTCAAGCGGTCTCCCTCTCTGTGCAGGCAGTGTCAAGCGGTCTCTCTCTCTGTGCAGGCAGTGTCAAGCGGTCTCTCTCTCTGTGCAGGCAGTGTCAAGCGGTCTCTCTCTCTGTGCAGGCAGTGTCAAGCGGTCTCTCTCTCTGTGCAGGCAGTGTCAAGCGGTCTCTCTCTCTGTGCAGGCAGTGTCAAGCGGTCTCTCTCTCTCTCTCTCTCTCTCTCTCTGCGGGGAATGTGGTGTAGATGGATGGTGAGCTGATTCGGTGGTTCAATGGGCCACTTGACTGGACTTGCCCCCCAGGCCTAAGGCTGCCAGCCCTCCCCTGATAGTGCCCCACTTCCAACAGTGTCCCACAGTGTCTTCCAACCTCCTAGAGGGCTCTCCAAACCCCTCCTAAAAACCCCATCCCCCACACAGTGACACCCAGCCACATCCAGAGCCTTTCATCATTTTAAAATGAGCCTGGACCAGCTCTGTGACGTCAACCAACAGCAGGCTTGGGCCCACTGTCTACTGAAAACAGGTCACAGGAGTGTAAAACGATCTGCACTCCTGTGATCCACAGAAAATGTACAGCCAAATGAGCTTTGACTGTACTCCTCCTTTAACAACTTTTTTTTTAGTCAATTATTTAAAAAAAAAAAAAAAAGAAAAAAATAGGCAAAACTGCTTTCTCTTTAACTGACCATATTTTGTGCATGAATCTGCATGGCCTGTAGAAGGTGTGGCAAGAGTGTGTGCTTTGCCTAATAACCCAATTACACTTCTGTTTTGGGGTACCACATGTTACTGCACTGAGTGGCAATGCATGTTACATATAATGCTGTACTATTCATTTTGAATGGCATCCAAAGGCACTAAGACAACACACCTGCAATGCATACAGTAGTAATTTCCACAAAAAGGGTCATATCTGATTTTCAGCATGCCAGGGTGTTTTTGCAACCCATTTTTTTTACCCTGCAAATGGGCCGGGGTTGTCAGAGATGTGATATTACTATCTACTCTGAGGAACGACCAGGCCCCACACCAGCAAGTAGTAGCCAATTATTGGCAGCAAATGTGAATTTATTTACACTAATTCAACTATAAAAATGCTCTCACAATGTTTACCTTTTCTATTTCACACTCACAGCAGAAACATTTTTCATGGCAATTAAATGTTGTGGAAATAAATCACGGTAAGATCTGGTTTAATCATAGAGCTGCCGGTACCTGCGGGCAAAATATCCGTCTGGACAAGTTGGAACTGCCTTGGTAACACAGGAGAACCCTGATACAGGCTTGTTCTGTGCTTGGGTCTGCAGGGAAAAGACTTTGAGCGAACATTTTTCCAGACTGAGGCACAAGGCTGGAAACACATACAGTACAGAGCTGTCCCTGGAGGTTGCCCTGATTTTCTCAGCCTCGTATGGTAAACAACAAGGACAGGAGAGATGTTCTGCTGCTTATTCCAGATATTTGAAATAATTTCCAGGTACACATTGCTTTAAACATATTGCATCTATACTGTGACTAGGAATAAGGGAAATTAAGAGTTTTCGCTTTACCAAAATTTTGGCAAAAATTTGGAGATTTTTGCAAAATGTTTCCATTATGGTGTCAATGTGGAATGCAATATTAAAGGTGATCTCTGAGAAACTGGGGGGAAAAGTCCTCACTTTGCAGAGAGCTAAAGCTGGCCATAGATGGATTGTTTTTTTGTTTTTTGTTTTTTTTCATTCAGCCAGCGAATTCCTCCATCTCTGCTGACCCGGACAAATTATGTTCCATCTGTGGTCAGCTTAAAGCCCAGTGCAAGGGTTATTTGCCTGATTTGTCTATGTAGATTATACCAAGCACAATACTTACTTTACTCCTTATTTCTTCAGCTACCATTGCTCTTATGCTGCGTACACACGAGCGGACTTTTCGACCGGACTGGTCCGGCGGACAATCCGATCATGTGTGGGCTTCTTCGGACCTTCAGTGGACTTTTCCAGTCAAAAATCTGACGGGCTTTAGATTCGGAACATGCTTCAAATCTTTACATCGTAACTCCGCCGGACCCAGAAATCCGCTCGTCTGTATGCTAGTCCGACGGACAAAAACCGACGCTAGGGCAGCTATTGGCTATTGGCTATCATCTTCCTTATTTTAGTCCGGTGTACGTCATCATGTACGAATCCATTGGACTTTGGTGTTATTGTGTGTAGGCATGTCCGTTCATTAAAAAGCCTGTCGGAAGTCCGTCAAAAGTCCGTTGAAAGTCCGTCGGACCAGTCCGGTCGAAAAGTCCGCCTGTGTGTACGCGGCTTTATCTGCTCTCTGCTACACCTGGTATGTGAAGGAAAAAAAAATACCCACGCTCAACCGTAAATGCAGCCTGTGGCTGGGAACCAGTGCGCTGGCTAAAGTGCCTCCACACTCCAATAGAAGAACTAATAGTAGAATCAAGCCGGCTACTCAATGTCATCCATAAAATGCAATTCTTTATTGGCTACATATAGAAATACAACTATGATAACTAATGTGTTTTGACTATAACAGCCTTCCTCATAGCTTATGAGGAAGGCTGTTATAGTCTAAACGAGTTAGCCTGTTATAGTTGTATTTCTGCATACACATACATTAAGGACGCAAAAATTCAAAACAAATGACAGATTGCAAAAGATAGTAGGACTAACCCCCAAAAAGTCTTAAAATATATTAGTAGTTAAACATACCTCCCAACTTCTTGACATGTGAATGAGGGACACCTATCAGCAAAAGTATGCAGGCATAGGGAACACCCCTTGCCACGCCCCCTTAAAGGAGAAATGTACAAAAAAACATGATTGGTTAAAACCACAAGGGCTTTTTCTACCACTACTATTCCTTTTATATTGGCTTTTGGAATTTACAAATGCTGCAATTTAGAAATCAGTTGAAAGGTTTAGCACTGGAAAACACTTTTTGATAGATAAAAAGTGTATTTTATATACATCTATATAGATCAGACCAAAATGAGGGACAAATGAGGAGGAATGAGGGACAGAGGGACATTGCTCCGAATCAGGGACAGTTGGGAGCTATGGTAAAAAGGTCAGGTCTGAGCATGTAGGCCCTTTACAAAATAATCTAGAGTGGGTGACTGGGGACAAAGAGAAGGCAAGTTTAATAATACTTTCTTCTGCCCTGTGTATACAAAGGAGCATGGGGGAGCTCATGTCCATAATGGGGGTGGTTTTGGCACAGCCCCAAATGATCCACAATGGCTCAAAAGTGATATGGTCCAAAAATATTTAGACAGAATAAAGGTGAATAAAGCACCTGGACCAGATGGCATCCACCCACGGATCCTAAAAGAATTGAGCTCTGTCATTTCAAAGCCATTGTATCTAATATTTAGGGACTCTTTAAAGGGTAAGTTCACCTTTACAGAAAAATCTGTAAGGTAAACTTGCACAGGACCCCCTCCTCCCCCCTGTCCCGCTGACCTGGAGCATGGTGATATCCTGTTATGAGCCCTGCTATAGCCGCTTCACCAGACCGGGGCTTAGAAATCCCCTCTTCTTAATCTCCAAAACGTCCCCGCCAGGAGGGACGTTTCAGAGCATTCATATTGTTCGGCGCCGTCACATGGGCGGCGCTGACCAATCAGAATCCTGCATAGCCAATCCTGTCAGCAGGGAAGAAGTAGAGAGAATGCAGAGGGGATTTCTAAGCCCCAATCCAGTGAGGCGGCTATAGCAGGGCTCATACCGGGATATCGCCGCACTCCAGGTCAGCAGGAAAGGGGGGGGGGTGAGGAGGGGGTCCTGTGTAAGTCCACCTTACAGATTTTTCTGTAAAGGTGAACTTACACTTCCTGACCAGAGCACTTTTTACAATTTGCCACTGCGTCGCTTTAATTTTACACATCCTCACTAACTAACTAGCTGAAAAGCCTCCTACCTATACATATGATCCGATGATCCCTGAAAAGGAAACATATTTAAACATACATATATACATCCTGCGCAACACCAGGAGCAAAGCCTCATTTAGAATGAGACTCTCTTCCTATTATTTATATTAGAAAAAAAATATATACGTACTTTTGAAGTCCATTCCTGCATAAGAACTTTTACTTCTTTATCCACAGTGGTAATAAAATACACAGCATTGTCCTTTCCCGGTCTGCAGATTACCACTTTATCAGCATAGATATGCCGACCATAGTTCCAATGTACAAAGCATCCGTTGAAACGTTCATCCATCCGGACAGAACATCCAGTCTTTCTAAAGGGCTTAGGCACAGACAAGTAGTCCTAAATAGCGTCACTATACCAAAGATTACGATTAGCTTCAATCTCCCGCATGACATCTTGAGGCACATAGGGGAATTCCAATCCATACTCTGCAGCCACACGCTTGTTTAACATCCTTTGCAAGTGAGCAAGTTTTGGCAAAGGTCTGTCTCTCCCCATACCAGGCGGTACACAGGAATCTAATGACTTTTTCACCATAGACCCAGCCGGTGTCTGTAGCGAATCAATAACTTTTGACAAAGTCCCAGCAACGGCATGGTGCGTTTCCACACAGGGTGACGTCTTCCCAGAACTCATGGCATTCCATTCAGGAAGGGTCATTGTGGTGGCAACATCCTCGCCTTGTGACCACAATAGCTCTTGCGACATGGTTTCAAACAAGTCATCCCTGGAAAGATCCGACATGGATTCTAGTTCCGAGTCCCTTAATTTTTCCGCTGGCAAATATTTATTTACAGTCCCCAACAGTGGCTTACCCGTCCCAGGCGTAGACTCTGGTAGCTCCGGCTCAGGTAACCTCTGGGGTAGGCCTCGACCACGGCCGCTGGAAGCCTTCACATAGCCCACCTTCTTCTGAGTAGGTACTACAGGAACAGGCGTAGTGGACTCAGAAATCAAAGTAATGTCTCCTGATGAGACGGCAGCAAGAGTGTCTCTTTCTGAAACATTTTCAGTAGCAACAGGCAAAGTAGCGGCCCGTCGCTCTCTCTCTGCAGCGGTAGCAGCTTCCACTGTAGCGATACCTGTCACCCAATCCATCTGATAGGCACGGGGTGGCATAGTAGATGGCTCCACCACAAACAAGTACTCTCCACACTGCGGACATCGGCCGAATGGACGAAGATGTACGGCCAATCCTCCACATCGATGGCAAGTCATGCCCAGTCCCTCAACATCTCCTGAGGTATACAGGACAAACTTCCCCTGCGGCTTCATTCGAACTCCAGTATCCATGAGCAGAGTTCCAGATTGCACAGTATTCATCACGGTGCTTGTAGGGAACACTCTGGGTCCCACAACCGATTGCAACGCTGGAAAAGACACGGCCACACTCCTAATCTTGTCAGCACGATCACAAGGCTTCTCCTCTGGCGCCAAGCACACTACACGCGTCCCATGCGGTAGCAAGTAGGGTAACTCCTCCCACTTGTTCTTTCAGTCACGTAGCTCCCGAGCCTCTTCTGGCGCCCAGCGTCTACACACTCAAAAGCAAAGTCCCGCAGTTTAACCTTTCCTCTTCCTGAAAAGATTTTTTTTCTCAAAGTCCAGCTCTCTCTGTAAACTCCTGGCAAAACACTCCACTGGGTTGCAACAATTGTCTGTCAACAAGTCCCGGACGACACCCCCACATGTAGCAATAACTCACGGTGGAGCTGATAGTTTAAGCGGGTCTGTTACCTTCACCTTGCTTCCCTGGGTTTCACCGGCACCGGGTCTAGGGGTTCCATTGAGTTTACTTCTGGACGACACATGCACCAACACTGGAGTATGTTTTCAATGCTTTATTGAACAAACAAACTTTAGGAAGTAGCAGGAAAGAGGCGGAAAAGGAAACTTTCAAGAGAAACTCAAATATCTTCTTATAGAATCTTAGCGACAAATGTCCTGGTAGAATTCAGATAATTAGGTGGAATGCGCTCCCCTTGTGGGACACACTCCTTGCTTGTCTGGATAGGCTTCTCTCACCGGTCTAGCAGCCAGTACGCAGCACGAATCAAAAGTCTCTGCCACAGACTCATTTGGGGGGTAAATCCGTACGATCCTCTGCCACAGGATGTATCAGATTTTCTCTGCAGTGAAAGTCAGTCACAGTGCCTGAACCTTTAAGCCGAACCGGCAACACTATGCTGTATAGTTACTTACTTCTTTTGGATACGTCCTTCAACCGAGTCACCAGGCCCCTCTATAGACCAGCACGCTGCGTGATCTCTCCAAGACGGGTCCTCCTCTGGGATCTCCTCGGCCGCCCAGCTTCGTCACACAGGACCGACAGCTCTGGACCATTCCTCGGCCGAGGTGGTAGGCCCCAGACAAGCCTCTGGGCCCACCCCTGCGCCGCTGTATCGTGGGCCTCCCGATCGGAGGACCACGAGGTAGCTCCTTAACGCATACCTGTCGGTCAGGAGGGCCAGCAGGTGGCTGTAAAAAAACCCTAGAACATGGCGTCTGTCCCATAAATACCCTCTTCCCAGAATGCAACTCGGAGGACCACCTCCACCGAGCTTGTCTCCGAGACAGAGTAGCATCTAAACACTTTGACATGTTGCCTTTCCAACACTGCCAGTGGTAACAGCAACACCCACCGGTCAGCACGGAAGCACACACAACATCAGCCAAGCTGGAAAAGAGGCAAACTTTTAACCTTCCTAACACACAATTTACCAAATTTACCTAACCTGCGGTAGATTGTAAATCTACCAGCGCTACACAGGGATTCGGATAGACATGGACATTGTGAGACAAAGTCCTACCCCCCCCCCCCCCCCGCCCCATTTTCCTCCACCTTTCATCTTCGCTCTTCACTTCCCTCACTTCACTTTTACCAGCCCACCCTTTTATCGCCCCATTCTTTCTTGCCTCCCCCCATTTCTCTTCTCTTCTTTTCTCACTTTTCTTTCTATTTCTCTTAGACTTCCTTATTCTGAATACCCTCTCCCAACCATAGACCCTTCACAGGGACCATATATGTGTATGCCACATGTGGTTTTAAAGTTATTGAAGTGTTTATTAGTAGTCCAAACTTTTTTTTTTTGTAGTTTTAGAGTACGGAAGGACTGAAACCCCTGTCTTTTTAATCATTGTCTGGTTGCTGTACGCAAATATTGTAGTTCCAATGGGAGGCTCTTTGATAAGAGAATCCTTTTCTGTACTTTGTATTTTAACCACTTGCCGACTGCGCTATAGGCGAAAGATGGCTACAGTGTGGTCGTTCAGTTCTGGGAGGGTGTCCATTGACGTCGTCCCAGAACCCTGCCTCCTGCATGCTCCGTGACCGCTGTGTCCACACAGCTGATCACAGATCGCGGATAAGGGCCAATCACAGCATCCCTATACTATGTGATCAGATGTGTCCAATCACAGCTGATCACATGTAAATAAACTTTCAGAATATTGACAGCCCTTTCCTCACACACTATTTCTGTGTGAGGAAAGGGGAGAAGATAACTGACAAGAGTGTTAGTACATTGTTTACACTGATGATCAGTGCAGCCCCGTCAGTACCAATCAGTGCAGCTTATCAGTGCCCATCATCAGTGACACCTAGCAGTGACCATCAGTGCCTCCTCATCAGTGCGGCCTCAACAGTGAAGCCTCATCAGCGCCCATCAGTGAAAAAGAAAAATGACTTATTTTCTATATTTTATAGAAAGACAAACTGAGAAAAAATCTGTGTGATACTAAACAATATATAACATGATCCGCATAAGTATACAAGTAGATACATGAACAAAAAAATTAAATTTATACTACTTCTAAATGTCCATAAGTCTCAAGTGCCAATAAAGTGACTGATAAGGTAAATACAAATGTGTAAAAAGTCCCAGTGGTAACAATGTGAATCCACAGGTGCAACTAAACTAAAATCGCTCTACTTCTTGCACATTCTAAACTGTGAATAACAGTGATTGGTGTCTCTTCTTATAGTGTGTCACCTCAGTGCTCACAGGCCTCTCACCTTACTGCTTTAAGGTAACAGCATTAGGTATAGATATCTCTCATAGGGGATTCTTGTGCCTCCTCTTATCTTTGGGGATCTCTCTGTGATAAATGCTGTCCCAGGAACTGGATACACGGCAATACCTCCTTGGATGTGATTTTGGAGTTTCCACCTAGTCTCCTCTGTGGTGGTGGTATATAAACAAAGGTGCTCCAATAGTGTGATATAGTTTCTCAAATGGTATTTAATTAAAAAACATAATTTTACTTACATTGAAAAACAAATAAGCAAGGCACATAATCCACGAGCAGCGAGTTCGTACTCCTATGTCACTTCCGGTATATCTGTCACCCAATTCCGACTCGTATCTTCACGTATCACGTGACTTCATCAGGAGATAACAGATAGAGATGGTGTCCTTATATAGTATAATAGGTATGTATATGCTGGCGGCCATTTTCCCATAGCCTGCCATTGACATATATTGTAGAGGCCATTTTATGACCCGATTGTATAAACTAATGGAGTCGGAGGCCATTTTCCTTTAGTCTCGGTCTAGATGTTCACTATGTCAGGCTACTAAAACTAATATCTTCCTGTAGATATACAATCTCATGTTTGCTGACCTTTAATATGGACGCTGGAATATCTTTTGTGGATCACACACTACACTTATCATATATTATGTATATATTCCCTTCACTTCTTTCATTGTCTCCTAGATTCCAAGTCCATACTAGTACTTAACCAGATTGGTTAATGTATACAAATATCTACTTTGCATCATATACTGCTTCAAATTTATGCTGCTATGGCAGTATTAATTGTTATACATGCATTTATGTTTCAGTTGATATTCTCTATGGATGGTGGGAGATCCTTGTGGACACACACCTACTTTCTAGCTATGCCTGCCCCCTGGTTGCGCTCTGTTGGGTCTGGGTTTTTCTTGCCTCCTCAGCTCCCGAGCTGGATGCGTAATTCTGCCTCCTCTGGGAATTCAGCATCTGGTAGTCTGACCTAGTCGTTTGTAAGTATGAGGACTTGTGCTTCAGACCCCTTTGACCATTTGTCACAATACCATCATTGTGCAGAAATCTATTTGGTTTCTCATATTTTTTTATAGATGTAATACACATGCATCTTCCCCCCGATGAAGCGAGCATGGTCTTGCGAAATGCGTAGGGTCACTTTATATGCCTGTGTATATTGCTATGTACATTTTATACTGCTATACGTGTAATGATACTGTTATACACTGTATGTATCAGCTGATCGGCTTGGCAATTTTTTGTTGTTCATGTATGCACGACAATTTTTAATAAACATTGATACTGTATTTACTTGTGTCATGTGACTGGCTAACCGCATTCACCTCATTTAAAGTCCTGGGGCGACTTTTTGTGTTTGGTTAGATATTTAGGACATGGTTGAACTTTTATCTAGTTACTAATGTATATGCTAAAAGAGTACATTACCTACATCAGTTTCGGTGTCTCTGGGCTCTTATTATTTGCAATACTATTTTTAAAACAAATTTTATATACCTTTATTAGTTCTGGCGCTTTCTGGATTTTTTATCGTTAAATTTAATTAATTTTCATATATTTCTACATTCAAAATAAAGAATTTTATATTAGTATTAGATTGCATCGCATACTCAAGTTTTCCATTAGCAAGGAGTTCAACTGTGGCCTAAATATCTACAGGAAGATATCTGTTTTAGTAGCCTGACATAGTGAACATCTAGACTGGGGTCTCCAAACTTTCTAAACAAAGGGCTAGTTTACTGTCTTTCAAAATTTAGCGGGGCCAGACTGTGGCCATTGGGAGTAGAAAATGTCCCAATGTCAGTGGGAAAAAAATGCCCCATCTTCAGTGTCAGTGGAAGGAATAGTCCCCCATCGTTTGTGTCATTGGCAGGAATTGTGCCCTATCACTGGTGTCATTGGGCCCCATTGTTGGTGTCATTGATAGAAATTGTGCCCTTTCATTGTTGTCAGTGGGAGGAATAATAGCCTATTGTTGGTAGCATTGAATGAAATAGTGGTTTATACAGCGGGCCATAGTAAAATGGCCACTACAATACATGTATATACAAAAGTAATCCTGCGCTGCTCATAAATAAAGAAAAAAGCAGCTAACACAAACGTCAAAGTTAATGTACAGAAAACAGAAAAAAGTGTAGCGCTAGGACCTAATCTACCATGGGTGAGTAGGTACACAATAAAGGGGATCAACAATGAGGAGCCCCGTTCAGGGCTAAAAAAACACGTAATGCACTGTTGGAGGTCCAACAGTAAACAGCAAAGCTTCAGTCATATGGATAAACACTGTAATAATCCAGTATCCCAAAACTGCAAACAAGCTGACTACCACCGAAAAAGATGAAGGCTTACCAGATGCGGTGGACCAAGTAGGACATATGCCCAACTGGGTCGGATAGGGCTTGGGTGGTAGAAAGCTGTAGATGTCTGTGATATCGCAGGCTGCCTGGTTCTTCCTCCTGGTGTTCAAGTTCTGGGTGATGTATGAGGTTCAAAAGTTGTAGGTAGTTCTGTGAGTCCCAGGAGGGAGGGAGCGGGGTATACCGTGTGTGGATCCCTCACAGCGATCATTCATTGAGTGTGGTGGATAGGAAAAGAAAAAAGGGCCACATAGTGTAAATCCGCATAAAGGTTTATTAAAAAATATATATAGAGGAAATACACTCACGTATAAGTCCACAAGAAAAATGCAGCGCTGAGAAAAAGTGGCGACAATGGGGTCCTGCCCGACGCGTTTCGTCCTAAAAAGGCGTCATCTGGGGATGCGGATTTACACTATGTGGCCCTTTTTTCTTTTCCTATCCACCACACTCAATGAATGATCGCTGTGAGGGATCCACACACGGTATACCCCGCTCCCTCCCTCCTGGGACTCACAGAACTACCTACAACTTTTGAACCTCATACATCACCCAGAACTTGAACACCAGGAGGAAGAACCAGGCAGCCTGCGATATCACAGACATCTACAGCTTTCTACCACCCAAGCCCTATCCGACCCAGTTGGGCGTATGTCCTACTTGGTCCACCGCATCTGGTAAGCCTTCATCTTTTTCGGTGGTAGTCAGCTTGTTTGCAGTTTTGGGATACTGGATCATTACAGTGTTTATCCATATGACTGAAGCTTTGCTGTTTACTGTTGGACCTCCAACAGTGCATTACGTGTTTTTTTAGCCCTGAACGGGGCTCCTCATTGTTGATCCCCTTTATTGTGTACCTACTCACCCATGGTAGATTAGGTCCTAGCGCTACACTTTTTTCTGTTTTCACTACAATACATGTCAATGGCAGGCTACGGAAAATAGCCGCCAGCAAATACTTACCTATTATACTATATAAGGACACCATCTCATAGTTACATAGTTACATAGTAGGTGAGGTTGAAAAAAGACACAAGTCCATCAAGTCCAACCTATGTGTGTGATTATGTGTCAGTATTACATTGTATATCCCTGTATGTTGCGGTCATTCAGGTGATTATCTAATAGTTTCTTGAAGCTATCAATGCTCCCCTCTGAGACCACCGCCTGTGGAAGGGAATTCCACATCCTTGCCGCTCTTACAGCAAAGAACCCTCTATGTAGTTTAAGGTTAAACCTCTTTTCTTCTAATTGTAATGAGTGGCCATGAGTCTTATTAAAGTGGTGTTTCACAAAAAAAAAAAAAATTAGATGTCAGCAGCTGCAAATACTGCAGCTGCTGACTTTTAAAATAAGGACACTTACCTGTCCCGGGGTCCAGCGATGTCGGCACCCGAGACCGAGCCGTCCCTCGATCCTCGGGTGCTGCCGCCGCCATTCACACTGAGGGAATCAGGAAGCGAAGCGTTGCCGCTTCACTGCCTGGTTCCCTACTGCGCATGCGCGAGTCGCGCTGCACGTCTTCACTGGTCCCCGTTGTGTTGTGGGAACTGTGTATTTCCCACAACACAACGGGGGTGGGCGGGGAGTCTGCGGCTAGCTGCGGCTAGCTGTACCCGGAAGTGGGTGCAGATACCTGTATTATACAGGTATCTGCACCCCCCTCCCCCTGAAAGGTGCCAATTGTGACACCGGAGGGGGGGAGGAATCCGATGAGCGGAAGTTCCACTTTAGGGTGGAACTCCGCTTTAAACTCTCTTCTGTGAAAAAGTTTTATCCCTATTGTGGGGTCACCAGTACAGTATTTGTAAATTGAAATCATATCCCCTCTCAAGCGTCTCTTCTCCAGAGAGAATAAGTTCAGTGCTCGCAACCTTTCCTCATAACTAAGATCCTCCAGACCCTTTATTAGCTTTGTTGCCCTTCTTTGTACTCGCTCCATTTCCGGTACATCCTTCCTGAGGACTGGTGCCCAGAACTGGACAGCATACTCCAGGTGCGGCCGGACCAGAGCCCTGTAGAGTGGGAGAATTATCGTTTTATCTCTGGAGTTGATCCCCCTTTTAATGCATGCCAATATTCTGCTTGCTTTGTTAGCAGCAGCTTGGCATTGCATGCCATTGCTGAGCCTATCATCTACTAGGACCCCCAGGTCCTTTTCCATCCTAGATTCCCCCAGAGGTTCTCCCCCCAGTGTATAGATTGCATTCATATTTTTGCCACCCAAATGCATTATTTTACATTTTTCTGCATTGAACCTCATTTGCCATGTAGTCGCCCACCCCATTAATTTGTTCAGGTCTTTTTGCAAGGTTTCCACATCCTGCGGAGAAGTTATTGCCCTGCTTAGCTTAGTATTGTCTGCAAATACAGAGATTGAACTGTTTATCCCATCCTCCAGGTCGTTTATGAACAAATTAAATCTCTCTATCTATCTATCTATCTCTATCTGTTAGCATCCCTTGGTGAAGTCATGTGATACATGGCGATACGTGTTGGGATTGGGGCGACAGACCGGAAGTGACGTAGGAGTAGGAGCTTGCTGCTCGTGGATTATATGCCTTGCTTATTTGTTTTTAAATGTGAGTACAATTAGGTTTTCTAGTAAAATACCATTTGAGAAACTATATCACACTATTGGAGCCTCTTTGTTTATATACCACCACCACGGAGGAGACTAGGTGGAAACCACAGAATCACATCCAAGGAGGTATTGCCGTGTATCCAGTTTCTAGGACAGCGTTCATCACAGAGAGATCCCCAAACATAAAAGGAGGCACAAGAATCCCCTATGAAAGATATCTATACCTAATGCTGTTACCTTATAGCAGTAAGGTGAGAGGCCTGTAAGCACTGAGGTGACACACTATAGGAAGAGACACCAATCACTGTTATTCACCGTTTAGAATGTGCAAGAAGTAGAGCACTTTTAGTTTAGTTGCACCTGTGGATTCACATTGTTACCACTGGGACTTTTTACACATTTGTATTTACCTTATCAGTCACTTTATTTCATTTTTTTGTTCATTTTTTTGTTCATGTATCTACTTATGCAGATCATGTTATATATTGTTTAGTATCACACGGTATTGTTGACAGCGCAACATCATCATTATTCATGCACTTTAGAGCCACTGATTTGCTTTTCGGTCTTTGCAGCAGTCATATTCACTTTTTCCTTCATTTGTGATAGCGCAGGAGTACCATTTGCAGGAGTATCATTTTATTTATTTATTTATTTATTTCATATGGATACAGTGTTGCATGTCGCAATTGTCATTCAAAGTTCAACAGCACTGAAAGCTAAAAATTGGCCTGGGCAGGAGGGGGTTGAAGTGCCTGCTATTGAAGTAGTTAAAGTGAATGTCTGGGCAAAACTTTTTTTTTTGGGGGGGGGGGGGTTGTATTAATTAGGGAAGAGTTAGACATTTTGTCATGTCTTTGTCTCCACTTTGTAGATTCTCTCTCTCTATTTACCCTTGTGACCATTGCCACAGAGAAAGTAATAGGAAATCCAACATTTTAGAATTGCCATGGGAACAGAAGGATGAGGAGAAACCTTCCAATGGGGACACCTGTTCCTGGTGGCAACTAAGAGGGGAATTCAGCCCAACAAAACACAGACAGAAAAAATAGATACATAAATGAAAGCTTTACTCCTGTATCCAAAAAAAAAATAAAAAAAGTTTTAGCCATTTAATCTCTTAGGCCCCTTTCAGATGGGGTGGACTCCATCAAGCGCATCTGCCAGGGAATCGCTCCGCTAATACCTACTGTGCAGGTGGATGACAGGTCCGTGTCCACTCTGCTTTGCAGAGGTGACACGGACACAGCCTGCTGTTCTCCATGGGCATTCGAATGGAAACGGACTGCGACCGTCATCCGATGCGATCTGCCGGACAGATGAGGAATTGATCCCCAACTGTCTGTTTTTTGTGGACCGGATTGTATGCCGGCAGGTGTCAGAGGATCCGCCACTACATAGAGGACAGAGGATGGTCCGATGCAGAACGGACAGGCGGACCCGATCAGTCCACTGGTGTGAAAGGGGCTTTATATTCATTTTAAAGCAACCTGAGAAGTTAATTTGTTTTTTTAGCAGTGAGCCAAGAAGCTGCATAGAAGGTCACATGGAAGGTCTGACTCACTCTCCCTGTCATGTGTTTAGCCCATGTGTTTTAGCAAATTCTAAAGAGCTTTTCAACAGAATCTGTTCCCTGTTCTCACACTGTGCAGATGATTAGCGAATAATCAATTGCAGACAATGGACATAACAGCAGTAAGTGCAGCTTAACTGGACAATATGACTTAGCAGGACAGGACACAATCCACACATTGGTATTATACAAGACTGCAGCCTGGATCCATCTGCAGCTTTTTATCTAAATTACCTTTAGTATGAATGGATGTCATTTCCTCTCATCGTCTGATACCAGCTTTAGATAACTTGCAGTCCTGTGTATTTAGTGTGCAGTTCCGATCAATTTAACAGCAATCTTCCCACAAGAGGTGCATTTACTATATAGTATGCACATTATTTAACTGTAAAAGCCTCCCTTGTGTAGACTTCCAAAAGATTTGAGATCATTGATGGGACTGTGCCACCTTGTTGAATATGTCACCATCCCCAGTGGACCCAGAGCTGTCACTCAGTGACATTCTATAGCACATAAAGTGAGGCCCGGAGCGAGTGGAGAGAAAGGGAGCTAGCAGAGGGCCGGTGTCTTGCTGAGAAAGTTCCCCCGGCGGATAAGGACCCCCCTGAACTGCGCAGGCGCAGCGCTTGCGCAGTACGAACGACTAAGGAGCCACCGAAAATAGCCAAAGCTGAAAACCTTCAATCAGCTGTACACAGCGCCTGCGCCCTGGGTCCAGGTTCAAGCCCCACCATCCAAGTGGACCCAGAGGGAGAATAAAAAAGTGCCAAGCGAAGCGAGGCTGTGCCCGAAGCATGGCGAGCAAAGCAAGCCCGCGAGGGGACCTCTTACAGGCGCCGTGTACAGCTGATTTACAACTATTCGACTTCGGCTATTTCCGCCAGCTCCTACTGCGCAAGCGCTGCGCCTGCGCAGTAGAGGGGGGTCCTTATCCGCCGAGGAGAACTTTCTCGGCAGAACACCGGCATGACAGGAGTGAGACGGGGGGCCTTCAAGGGGTTAAGGAAAATAGTGTAGAAGTGGGGGAGTAGTGGATTGGAGGAAAAGGAATGAGAGGAGGGGTTTAGTTTATTTATTAGGTAGGGAGGTGCCCCAGGCAGCATTGCAGGGGGAATGTTAGACAGGAGCAGTTTAGCAGTTTGGAGCAGTGGCACCTGTAGTCCCCCTGCCATGGCCGACGTGTATCTGCTCTTGGCCCAACTCCGGGCGGCCGCTGCTGCCAGGGGCCCTGAGTAGTTGCACAGCCAGGTGGGCCCCACTGCTGAGGGATCAGGCATTCGGCTCGGCGGTAGGGTCAGGATCTCCCATGTGCTCGGAGGTCTCGACCTCTGGAGCAGTTCTCCCTGTGGGCCCCCCTACGAGCTTCATGCCATGACAGGAGCCCCGATCAAGACCCGTCAGGCCCACTGGTGAAGTGTCAGACGGCTTCCGCTGTGGTGGGGCCTGGACGGAATCCTCAGCATCGGCGGAGCTCGGTGGGCGGGACTACGGCACGCGCAGGCGCCTCTCCCCCACCCTCTCGGCGGCATCATCGGGACTGGATGGACTCGCCCTCCTCTGATGTGCCAGTAAGGGGGGAGTCTCGGCATGAGAGGAGTCCAGTTATGGCCTCCTGGCCTTTACAAGTCCGGCGGCTATGGCTTACCAGCGGATTCCCCTGCCAGGAGGGTCGGGCAGCAGAGCAGCGCCAGCGGAGACCATGCAGCGGAGGCACAAGGCCAAGGTTGGAAAAGACAGAGGAAAGCCAAGTCAGTGGGTCGAGCCGGTGCCGGGAGGCGTGGCCAGCAGCGGCCGGCAAGCATCTGCAACATCCAGGTCCTCCTCTCCTGGGATGCGTGACACAGAGCAGCAGCAGTCGCCGGGGGGGAGGTCCGAGGGGGAGCTGTCTGGCTGTTTGGTGGAGGACGCGCAGGACCATCCAGCACCAGTGGATTCTGCAGCAACGGCTGCGGGTATCCCCCCGGTCAGCCCGGTAAGTCAGCTTCCCATTATAATTTGGCATTTAATACTGCATTGTGTGGGTTGTTGGGAGTGGCAGCTGCGGTGGTACAGGGGCCGCGAGAGTGGCGCTGCTGTCTACAATTGCCTCAGCGGAGGACCTCCGGGCGGCGGGCTCTACACCCACCCCTGCAGGGCCAGACGTGCAGCTACAGGCATTGCTGGGGGGGATTGCGGGATTTGATGCAGCAATTTGCAGGAGGGAAAGGAGTGCAGGCTCCGCAGGTGTCGGCGTGGGTACCGCCGGGTGGTGGGTCAGCCGCGGACGGCATGGGGGTGGGGTCTGGTGGGCTGTACCCCTCCCCTGTCTTGGTTACCAAGGCACTCAATACGTAGGGCTGTCAGGATCGCCCCCGGCACCTGGGTCAGCGGGAGCAGTGGCAGGGGAGAAGGCAGGACCGTCGCGGGAGAATGTGGGTAAGACGGATTTGGTTTGCATTGTGGACGCAGCTAAATGTGAGGTGTACCTCTGCTTTGAGGGGCCGCTGGCGGCACATCTGAAGCCAGAAGTCAGGAAGAAGATTGGCAAAGGTGAGTACGTGAAGATTTTTTCTTTATTGCCCCTGGGAAAGTTTAATCTGGATAGGGTTGAGCCTAACGATAGCAAGAAAGAGGATGAGGAAAAGCGGCGTTACAAATTTATACCACGCACGTTCTCTAACTGGCTGCCAGTGTTCGCCATTATGGTGAGCGTAATAGGGGAAAAGAACCCTGAACACTGTTTCTGCTACATGGATGCCGTGGGTGAGGCCTACAGAGTCTACGGTGGATCTGCGTGGCTAAGGTATGATGAACAGGTCCAGCACCGCAGGGCCGTCTGTCCATCCTTGCACTGGGATCTCAAGGACGTTAGCTTCTGGATGAGGCTCATGTCTTCGGCGAGGGCCCTGAACCAGTTTTTTCCAGGGGGGAGCGGTGGTTCAGCTTCCCCTGGACAACCGGCTTCCATAAAATGGGGTGTCGGCTGGCAGTACAATGAGGGATTCTGTAAATTCGGGGGGGGGGGGGATGCCGTTTTAAACAAGGTTGCGGCGGCTCTGTTTTAAAAAAGAGAAGGGCCATGCTTGGGGACTTGGTAACAAAAGGGACGACACCAATGAGGGGGAAAGGATGCAACCTTTATTAAATAGGTACCCGGATTGGGCGGCCACGTGGCTGTTGGAGGAGGGATTCTCTGAGGGCTTTCGTATCCCGTGCTCCTTGTCTACTGTCCCGCCGGTGGCAAGAATTTGCATTAGGCCTTGCTTCATCCAGGGGGTGGTCACGGAAAAATTGGGAAAGGAATTGGCAAAGGGTCGCATTGCCGGGCCTTTTTGGGAGCAGCCTCTTCCAGAATTGGTGATTTCCCCTCGGGGGGTGGTGCTCAAAAAAGAGCCTAATACGTTTTGGCTTTGGCTTATACACCATTTGTCATTTCCGAAGGGCGGCTTGGTTAATGATGCGATTGATCCTGAGGCATACGCGGTGTCATACACATCCTTTGATGCGGCAGTGGGTTGGGTTCGCCCGCCGCTGTGGAAAAGGGGCTCTGATGGCAAAATCTGACATCAAATCGGCGTTCTGTTTGCTCCCGGTCCATCTGGACAGCTTTTGGCTGTCGGGGTGCTGCTGGCAAGGGGAATTTTACATAGATTGTTGCCTGCCTATGGGCTGCTCCATTTCCTGTGCACTGTTCAAAACATTCAGCTCCTTTGTTGAGTGGGTTGTTTGGGACATTTCAGGGCTTAATTCCATGATTCATTATTTGGATGACTTCCTCTGCGTTGGTCCTCCTTTGTCTAATGTGTGTGCAGTACTGTTATCCACGTTGCAACACATGGCGGGTAGATTCGGCATTCCATTGGCGGAGGACAAGACGGAGATCACGACCACCGCCCTCAGCTTCCAGGGCATAGTCATCAACTTGGAAATCATGGAGTGTTGCTTACCAGGAGCAGCTGGGAACGCTTAAAATGGAGATTCATGGGATCTTGGGGCTCCGCAAGATGGGTAAGTTGAATTTTGCCTGCCGGATCATTCCCATGGGCAGGGTGTTCTGCTGACGGCTGTCGGCAGCCACCGCAGGGGTCCGGTCCCCCACCTATTTTGTTTGCGTCACTAGGGAACATCGGGAGGACTTGAGGGTGTGGCACACATTTTTGAACGACTATAATGGAAGATCTGTGTGGATGTCTGGCCCGGTGAGTACTTTTGATTTGGAGCTGTTTACGGACGCAGCCGGGTCTATGGGGTACGGCGCGCTCTACCAGGGTCACTGGAGCACTGAGCCTTGGCCAAGTTCTTGGTTGGAGGCAGGCCTACAAAAAAATCTGGTGCTACTGGAGCTTTTTCCAGTGCTGCTGACTATGGAAATATAGGGTGAGTCATTCAGGAGATTGTGAGATTGAATTGTAACAATTTGGGAGTGGTACAAGTCATTAATCACATCTCAGCGTCATCACAGCATGTCATGGGGCTGCTACGCCACCTCGTGCTGCGTTGCCTACAGTTGAATATTTTTCTGTATGCGGTACATCTCCTGGGGGTAGACAATACTTTGACTGATGCCTTGTCTCGCTTTCAATGGGACAAGTTTTGAGAGCTGGCTTCGGCGGCAGAACAACAGGGGATTCCGTGTCCCCAATGGCTGTGGGCGATTTTATTGGAGTCATCGCTGGATGGATAAGGAGATCGGTGAGTGCGGCCTACGATAAGATATGGCAGGAATGGTGGGAATTGGTTAGGCAGCCCGGGGTGGATCCGGATGGTGTGGAGGTAAGGTTGCTAGTCATCTATTTTGTTTCCAGAAACCTGGAACAGGGGGTGTCAGTGTCGGTCATGGATCCAAAACTAGCGGGTCAGGCGGTGTAAATTTTACCAAGAATTTTTGGGTCCGACAGGTTATGAAAGGTTATCTTAGGACAAGTAAGCACAGGGATGCTAGGAGGCCTGTGTCCTTTAACAACCTGCTTTTTGTTCAGTTGGGCTTGTGTGCGTCGGCTTATGAGGTTTCCTTGTTTAAAGCGGCATTTTCGCTGGCCTTTTTTGGAGCCTTCAGGATTAGTGAACTAGTCAGCCCATCTAAGAGGGTTCCGGGGGGCTTATGGATGTAGTTTGCAGGGGGTTAGCATTGAGTTGCTGCTACACCGGTCCAAGACAGACCAGGGTGGCAAGGGCGTCAGAATATGGCTGTTTTCTCTACCAGGCTCTCTTGTGCCCGGTGGGGGCAGTAAGGGAGTTCCTGGGAGTTCGCCCAGTTTCGGATTGGCCATTTTCATTGCACAGGGATGGGTCCCCAATGTCTAAGTTAGAGTTTGTGTCAGTTTTTAGAAAATGCCTCAAAGCAGCGGGTTTGGATTGCACACAATATGCTTTGCACTCCTTCCCTATAGGGGCGGCAACAGAGGCCGCGCAATGTGGGTTGGACGAGGCGGCTGTTAAGCGGATTGGTAGATGGGACTCTAGGACATAACGTACCTACATTCGCCCGCATTTGGTGATCGAGTAGAGCTATGACAGGATTGTAAAGGGGGGAGGAGTTTTGCAAGCATGCACGGTTTATCAAGTAGGGTAAGTATATGTGGTTTGTCTTGTGGTTATCCCATGGTGTTTTTGTTCCTTTCTTTCAGGTGGAGACCAGCTGCGCCTCGTCTAGATCATGGGCCACTCCTATGTGTTTTGGGGGGCCAGGCAAGCAGACGTTAGGCCTATTGGCAGGCAGCTGGGGATTTCCAGAGGGGAGGCATGTATCCGTTGGTTGGGACGGCCGGGTATGATGTGGAGTAGGGTTGTACCGGAAGTGCATCAATTTGCACGTCTGGACAGGCCGCCGGACATTTTGGTGCTCCATGTCGGTGGGAATGATCTGGGGGTTCGGTCCATTTGGGAGCTCATCGAGGGCGTCAAGTTTGACTTCTTATGTCTGAGGACAGCCTTCCCAGATATGTTGGTCGTGTGGTCCAACATTGTGGCCAGGACAACCTGGCGATTGGCGCGGTCAGTGGACAGAATCCACAAAGCCCGTATTAAAGTGAATAAAACAGTGGGCCGCTTTGTGATTCGTAACGGGGGTTTGGTGATCCGTCATAGGGAATTGGAGAGGGATAACGGGCTTTATCTCAGGAGGGACGGGGTTTACTTGTTTGCGGTGGGTATTGATCTATGGTCCCTGTGGTTGCATGATAGCATTCAGCGTGCTTTGAGAGTGTGGAGGGGCTCTCAAGGGTAAGGGGCCACCCTTGTTAACTGTGGCGGTGGTGGTCTTTGATGGTGGCAAGATAACCTGTGAGATGGAAGTGTGGGGGATTCATCGGTGGTATGGGCCCTCTGGTGTATTCCAGTTAACATGGTTTAGCTGGAAGATGGTAATAGTTGCACTGCGGGTAATGAGTTGTCTCTGAGCTGGTGTGACACGGTTGGAGGCCTAGTACAGAAAAAGGCCCGCAGTGTAGAAGTGGAACAGAGCTAAGATGGGAAGTGCTGTCAAAGACCACCGTGTGGAGCAACTGATAGTTGGGGTTTTGTTATGTGTTAAAGAATGTTATATATTTAATATTTGTGAATAAAAAGCCTGCTATGCCCAGTTATACTCCATTTCAAGTGTGGTCTCATTAATCGTAGGTAAAGTTAAGTGGGTTAGGGCTAGAGTATACAATGGTTTGGCACTCATAGGAAGATGGGACATCTTATCTACCCTGGTCAAGTGAGGCTCGGAGGGAGTGGAGAGAAAAGGAGCTAGCAGAGGCCCAGCATGACAGGAGTGAGAAGGGAGACATCAAGGGGTTAAGGAAAATAATGTAGAAGTGGGGGAGTAGTGGATTGGAGGAAAAGGATTAGAGGAGGGGTTTAGTTTATTTATTGGGTAGGGGGGTGCCCTGTGCAGCATTGCAGGGGGAAGGTTAGACAGGAGCATTTTCCCACCCACCCTCCCTGTTTTTTATGTTTTCAGTGTTTTCAGTTTGCTTTATTTCAGGTGCAGTGCGAGCAGTGTCATGGCAGCAGAGAATTGGCGGTGGTGGTCTTTGATGGTGGCAAGATAATCTACAAGATGGAAGAGTGGAGGGACTCATCGGTAGTATGGGTCCTCTGGTGTATTCCAGTTAACATGGTTTCGCTGAAATGGTTGCACTGTGGATAATGGGTTGTCTTTGAGCTGGTGTGACATGGCTGGAGGCCTAATACGGAAAAAGGCCCGCAGTGTACAAGTGGAACAGAGCTAAGTTAGTAAGTGCCCTCAAAGACCACTGGGTGGAGCAACTGATAGTTGGGGTTTTGTAATGTATTAAAGAATGTTATATATTTAATATTCCATTTCAAGTGTGGTCTCGTTAATAGTAGGTAAAGTTAGGTGGGTTAAGGCTGGAGTATACAATGGCAGTCACAGGAAGGTGTGACATCTTATCTACTGTGGTCATGTCAAACATGTGGCCCTCACACCCAGGGCTTTTTTTCATCCTTCACCCTCCGCTCCCCACTGCTATGTTTAGAAGGGCAGCTTTGCTCTTGGTGGATTGCGGCTCTCAAAGATCCCTGCATGCACTCACAGCAGGGCACGGCGGGTACAGATGCCGACCAATGATCTCCCTGCAAGGCGAGGCGGAGCCGCCTACACTGCTAGACTAATACACTGCTAGTATACTGGTACTAGAGCCGGGCCAGGTGGTGGAGGTGTAAAGGAAACTTTGTTGGGCGTGGGGATAATGAAGGCTGTTGAGGAAGATGTGTGCAAAGGCGGGGGAAGTGGGAGAGTGGTGCAGAGGTCAGCGTCAAGGAGGAGGAGTGGAAGTGAGATGTGGACAGCTTGTGCTCTACACTGTACATAGCACACACCTAAGGCTCTGTTCACGTTTTGGCGTTGTGAATCGCAGGTGGAATCGCTATGATTTTGCCTGCAGTTCGAAATAGCGGGAAATCGTGGTACGTCCGTGCGATCCACGTCACTTCCAATGGCACCCTGTTCGTGGCGCGATTTAGCAGGGATTCGTCGGGTGACAATCGCGGTAAAATTGTGCAAACAGAATCACAGGACGCCTGTCGCCCAAAAGAAGTTCCATTGGAAGGGGTGCCATTGCAAGTGACCAGGATTGCACGGGATTCCCATGATTAGCTGCTATTTCGAATTGCATTCAGAACACCAAGGTCGATTCAGAACATGAAGATGTGAACAGAGCCTAAACCTTACACTTTGTAGCACACTCCTCAACCCTGCACTCTGTACACAGCGCACCCCTGAACCCTGCACTCTGTACACAGCGCACCCCTGAACCCTGCACTCTGTACACAGCACAGGCCTGAACTCTGCACTCTGTACACAGCGCAACCCTGAGTTCTGCACTCTGTAGACAGCGCACCCCTGAACTCCGCACTCTGTACACAGCACGCCCCTGAACTCTTCACTCTGAAATTGTGATTGTTCAGACCAGGCCACCTTTTCCCATTGCTCTGTTGTCCAGTTCTGAGCAACATGTCAGTTTTGGCTGTGAGCTTGGGTAGGCATGGGCACCCTGACTGGTCTGTGGCTACACAGCCATTTTTTAAGCTTTCAACACATCAACTTCAGGAACAACATGTTTACTTGCTGCCTAATATATCCCACCGATTTTCAGATGCCATTGTAATGAGCTAATCAATGTTATTCACTTAACCTGTCAGTGATAATAAAGTTATGGCTGATCAGTGTATAGTGCAATACTAATTTAAAGACTAAAGCCTGGTACACGCTACTAGTTTTTTTTTTCATTCTCAGATATCCCAACCTGCAGAAACTCATTCAGGGAGGTGGCGCTTCGGGCCCGCAAACTCCCCCCCCCCACCACCACCCGCGGCAAAATATTATTTAAATCACTTTTTCAATATTCAATTTTCGCAGTGCTTCTTGGGAAGGGGGTAGGGGTGGGTGGTATGTGGACGGTGTCAGTAGTTTTTTTTATTTTTAATACTTGATTTTTTTACAATTTAATTTGTTTTTATTTTTTTTTTCATAATGCTTTTTGGGGGGAGGGGGTTGGGGCAGTGGACAGTGTTGTTAGGGCAGGGTAGAGTGGTGTCAGTAGTTTTTTTATTTTATTTTTTTTACACTTTTTAATTTTTTTTCAAATTTTTTACATTTTTTAAAAAATTTTTGGGGGGCTTTCTAAACAGACCCCTGACATCTCCCCTTTGAGACAGACAAAGGGACTGAGGACACAAAGTCCCTTTCTCGGCACTAAAGATGAATGAACAGGAGACAGAGGCAGACGGCAGGAGAGGAGGGGATCCGGCTGCGGGGGAAGAGGGGAGCCAGAGGAGAACAAGGGGGTGCGGAGAAGGACATGGAGGGGGCTGGAGGAGAACGGGGGTGGAGAAGGACATGGAGGGGGCCGGAGGAGAACGGGGGCAGAGAAGAACATGGATGGGGCCTGGGAGGAGCACACAGAGCAGCTCGGGATGATCGGTGCGGCTGGAGGGACAGCTGTGATCACCGATCTCCCTATATAGCTTTTTAGCTGACAGCCGCGGGAGGGAGAGAAGGGGAGGCGGCTGTCAGTTAGAAATCTATACAAAGGAGACTGGTGATCACAGCTGATCCCCACTGCACCGATCATTCCCGGGAGATCGGGAGGCACTTGCGGGTGTGCGGGAGCCGCCGCAGAAATGCGGGAGACTTGAGATGTCTGCATTCTACCCAGCGGGCAGAAAGAAAAAAAACTGACAGCTCAGGAGGAGCCGCTGTACTAACTATATGATGTTAATACAGTGACCTCCCCTGCTGTGCTATTGTGTTCTGACAGGGGGACGCACCCCACCCCCTGCCAGAACACTCCAGTCAGTGTTCTCAGCTGGCTTCTGTCGAACTGACTATAGTACACACGGGCAGTACACACTGTCAGTTTCTATTGAACCAGATGATGCCCCCTGACATTCGGCCCATGTGTACTAAGCTTTACTCCCTCTTTCTTACCACGTTACATCAAATCCATATTTAGGGTGTAACATGTGTAGCCTCAGTCCAAGACACTCCATGGACTACAGCTGCATGGACCAGGCTGGCACTTCATTGTCATAGATGCTGCAGCAGATCACACATAGCCAGTGCTGCAGCTGTTCTCCCTCTCCTGGACTGCCAGTGAGGAGAGGGCAGAGAGACACTGAGCACTGGCAACCAGGACTATATGCAGTCACAAAAAGAAGTAGGAAACTGAGCTGCTGTGGATTGAGGGAACGATAGGGCTGCTGGGAGCAACTATGACTTGTGGGAGAGGTAGTCATCAGATAGACAAAGCATGTATTAAAGATGGGCTCTGGGATTGCAGATCCCAGCATTACCAGTGCTCTGTAGAGAGGAAATGGATGTAGGGTTGTCACTAGGGATGGTCCTGTTGTTTGAGTCAAACGTAAGTGTGAATATATCCTAAAAATTCACTGTACCTAAAGGTGAGCCTTATTGTGGGCTTACCTGTAGGTACAAGTTAAAAAAATGCATTTACTACTAGACATGTGCACAGCCCAAAAATTCATTCATTTTCGTTTCATTAGTTTAATATTTTTTTCGTTTTTCGGGTCATTCGTTATGATCGCGATTTGTAAATTCGTTCATTCGTAAATGCGTTCATTCGTACATTCGTTCATTCGTAAATTCGAACATTCGTTCATTCGTACATTCGTACATTTTTACATTTGTACATTCGTACATTCGTAAATTCGTAAAATCGTACATTTGTAAATTAGAAAACTCAGAAATTTGTAAATTCGAAGTTTGAAAATCCAAAAACCCGAAAATTCACAAATCTGAAATAGTAACTAACTATTAAATTATAGGTATTGTAATTTCCTTTCAAATTTGACTGTCAGTGAACGTAACAAATACGTATTTATCCGAAGTTACGAATTATCCAAAACGAATGCTGCATCTAAACAAATGGAACGGAACAAATCAATAATAAATAATAATAATAAAACGTTGTTATTATTATTATTGTTATTTATTATTATCAATTCATTACGTTCCATTCCGTTTTTTCGGATCATTCATAACTTCGGATAAATTTGTATGTGTTACATTCACTAACAGCCAAATTTGAAAGGAAATTACAATACCTATAATTAAAAAAGTTACTAGTAATTACTATTAGTTAAGTTATTATTAGTAAACTATTATTTCAGATTTCCGAATTTTTGAATTTACAACTTTACGAATTCACTAATTTACTAATGTATGAATGTACGAATGTACATTCGTAAATTGCGAATGTACGAATGCCCAAATTTACGAATGTCCAATTTTATCAAATTTACGAATATTCGGAAAAAATTCATTAAACGGGTTTTCGTTAATTCGGATATTCCCGAATTAACGAATTTGTTGAAATTAGTTAAAAAACGAATTCGGAACGGAACGAATTGCACATGCCTATTTACTACCACTTTAAGGAGCCGGATAGCCAAAGGCACAAGTTTAGCATGGTATCTGTCTTTGGTTATCTGTAAAAAAGAATCTTTACCTAAAATTGCACAAAATAATCATATAGTGTTATCACATTGAATCATTTGCTTAAAATCTGCATATTTAGGTCACATATGTCCCCCTTTTTTGAGGATCTCTAGAAATGAACCTTTACTCTTTAGACTTGTCTGAAATTGAATAAGATTTCCAGGGCAGTTATAGAAAATCCATGCAGTGACCATGTCACCCGGTCTCTTGGTGACTGACTAATCCATTTCCGCAGATCATTCAGGGGGAACATCTGTTGCAGAGTGTGCTGATCAGTGCAGGTATTCTTTCCACACGTCTCTGAAAGCTCGCCCACCCTAGAGGCTTGCAACCGATGACAACACTGAATCACTTCTGTCATCATGAACTGACCTCAATGATCAGTAAAGCAAGGTCATCTACAGTAGGATTTGGAAAACATGACTTTCTATATGTTCCTAAATTCATTCTATTCATTCAAAATTTTTCTAAAAAAAATATTGTGTTGTGGTAACTGTATATAGGTTAATACCTGTAATGAATAGTGTTCAGTATACGGGTTCCTTTTTTATTTTACATGCCTTTATTTATATTTCTTATACATGCAGATGAAGCTGTCCAGTAAGCGTGTAAATTACAGGAGTTGGGACAAACCATATATTATTGCAAGAGATGCTCATGCTTACAATGGTCAGCTTGTATTTATTTGGTTTTAAATGGAGGGAGCTGAAACTCTGAGTTGCCAAGAGACAGCCAAGAAACCTTAAGGTTTTAGAGAAGATCTGTAAAGAAGAGTGAACCAAAATCCCTCCTGAGATGTGTGCAAACCTGATCACCAACTACAGGAAACATCATGTTGAAAGTAGATGAGAAAATCCGGACAGCCGCACTCCAGGAAGATATAATTCAAAGACCATTTATTGTACATTTTAAAAGCATATGGCATACAAGACACTGTGGCAGGGGGTACAGGCAATCAGCTAACGCGTTTCTCACTTATGCTAAGTGCTTACTGATAGCTAACAATGAACGGAATAAAACCACATTTATATTTTCTACTGAGAATCATGTGACTGTGTAATTATGACAAAATCTAAACCAGGTGTGATCTGGCCGTGAGAAGTGTGTGCACCTGTCTGTGAACACTCAGTGTCGTAAGTAAAAGATTCCTGTGAGAATATATTAAATGTGCATAAGCAACGGGGAAAAACCCCAATGGGATTTATAATGTTAAAATTAAAAAAGGATTGGAAATTATTAAATGACATATTAAACAATAATAGGTATAAGTGAGCAAGGATCAGTGTAAAAAGCGCTAAAGGAAAAGTATGTATATATTTATATATATATGTGTATTCAGTATAAAAATTTAGAGCATATGTGTTCAAGTGATTTACATATTAGGAAACAGAGCTATAACAAAAATAGTGACATATAGATAAATATATCATAATACTAGAGGAAAATATATATAAGACTAATATACATTGTGTCCATCGACTGTGAGATATGTGTATGAGAAAAAATATTGTGATGAAAATATATACACAATATAAGAAAAATCCAAACTTTTTACTATTGATGAGATACATGGTTATATGAGACATGCAGATGTATGTCTCCTTTATCTTTCTCAACGGGACTATGTGTCTAAATAGAGGTGAAAAGGTATACAAATGTATCCACATATAAATTAGATGAATACGGGATCTTGAACCTCAACAGTCTATGGACACGTAGCGCTTCTCCTGAAAATTCATTCTATTCATTCAAAATTTTTCTAAAAAAAATATTGTGTTGTGGTAACTGTATATAGGTTAATACCTGTAATGAATAGTATTCAGTATACGGGTTCCTTTTTTATTTTACATGCCTTTATTTATATTTCTTATACATATTTACACGCAGATCAAGCTGTCCAGTAAGCGTGTAAATTACAGGAGTTGGGACGAACCATATTATTGCAAGAGATGCTTACAATGGTCAGCTTGTATTTATTTGGTTTTAAATGGAGGGAGCTGAAACTCTGAGTTGCCAAGAGATAGCCAAGAAACCTTAAGGTTTTAGAGAAGATCTGTAAAGAAGAGTGAACCAAAATCCCTCCTGAGATGTGTGCAAACCTGGTATCCAACTACAAGAAACATCGAAACATCTTACCTCTGTGCTTGCCAACAATGGTTTCTCCACCAAGTACTAAGGCTCGATTCACACCTATGAGGTTTTTTTTTCATGCTTGCCACGTTTTTGAGCCGCGTTTTTGCCGCGATTTTGCCGCGATTTGCGTTTTGCGTATTTTTTTTTTTACATTTTTTTTTTACAGTCTTTAAAAAAATTAAAAAAAAAAAAAAAACGGCAAAAACGCATCAAAAACGCACCAAAAACGCAGCAAAAACGCTGCAAAAACGGTGCACTTGCGTTTTTGATGCTTGTCCATTGAATTCTATTACATGCAAAACGCTGCATTTTGCATGAAAAAAAGTCCCTGACCCTTTCCAAAAATGCAGAGAAACAAAAAAGCATTGATGTGAACATGTTCCATAGGAACCCATGTTAAAAAATTCCCGTGCATTTCTGCAAAATGCAAAATGCATCAAAAAACGCGCTAGTGTGAATGGAGCCTAAGTCATGTTTTGCTTTGGGATCGAATACTTATTTTACTCACTGAACTGCAACTTAAAGCGGGGTTCCACCCAAATTTTGAACAATATCTGTATGTATTCTCTTCCTTGCCTAGATGCTGACATGCCGTTTAGAAAAATTTAAATCCCCGTAATTACCTTTTATTTTTCTATTCTTCTTTGCACTTCCTGGTTCTCCTCCCGTGGGAGTAGGCGTGTTTCTAGCCTCTCCCAGACTCCTGGGAGCTAGTCTCAGGCTTCCCAGGATGCCACTGAGCATGTGTGGGAATGAGCGGTGAATGCTGGGAGCACAGCATTCACCACATCCAGGAAATAAATGCTTGTGGGCTTCAAATGCCCACAATGAAGATGGAAACCGCCTGCAGTGAATAATATAAGTTATTCTTTCCGATGAAATCTGACACAGGCGGACATATTACACACAATATGTGAGTATGTAATGCTGAGAAGAAAAGTTTGTGAATGAACTAAAAAAAAAAAAAAAACGATAGATAGGTGGACCCCCGCTTTAATTTATAGCATTTGTTTTATATGTTTTTTCTGGATTTTTGGTTGATAGTCTCTATCATTTAAAATACACCTATGATAAAAAAAATTATAGACCCTTAATTTCTTTGTAAGTGGATAAACTTACAAAATCTGCAGGGGATCAAATAATTTTTTTCCCCATGTATCTCTGTTCTCCAATCCACTAGACAAACACGAAAAGTTGACCCGTACAGTGTGGGCACAACACCACTGCATGGGAAAACATATTTTTTTTGTCTGGAGTTGGGCTTTAAACCAAATAATTACAAGCTGACCATTGTAAGCATCTCTTGCAATAATATATGGTTTGTCCCAACTCCTGTAATTGTCACTCTTGCTGGAAAGCTTGATCTGCATGTAAATATGTATAAGAAAAATTAATAAAGGCATGTAAAATAAAAAAGGAACCCGTAAACTGAATACTATCATTACAGGTATTAACCTATATACAGTTACCACAACACATAATTGTTTTTCCCTATAGTGGACATTTAAAGGATAGACTGTCATTGTTCTCAGATATATCATGTAAGTCACGTGATCTTTTATCTATTCGATCTTTCAATCAGATCATGTTATTGATCAGATGTCAGAAATTAATGTGCAAGTCGCAAAGCCAATTTTTCTGTTCGATTAGATCAGTTTCAGTGACAAAAAGTAAAGCTGAAGCTGCATACTGTAGCTATGTAAAATAATCAATTGGTTAGATGGACCAGAATTGATTATTTCCCAAAACAACAATAAGTGATGCCAAAACATATCTTGCATTAAAGCCCAACGCCATGAAAATAAAATATCGAATTGTTCCTTGTATCTAGGGGATTTCAGAACAGGCTGTATCACTTACCTTATACACCAGCTCCAGCGCTATCTTCTTCCATCCTAAACTCTGGCCTGTCGGTAAAGAGTCATCACGTAAAATACAGGGACAATAACCCTGTATTGCATGTTTTGGAGGCAGGGGCATGACTGGAGCCTGATGATGTTGAGATCAGGGCTCTGTGAGGACCAAACCATCACTTCCAAGACTCCTTTTTCTTCGTTACGCTGAAGATAGTTCTTAATGACATTGGCTGTATGTTTGGGGTCATTGTCCTGCTGCAAAATATATTTGGGGCCAATTATACACCCCCCTGATGGTGTGGCATGATGGATAAATATGTCCCCTTATTACTCAGCATTGAGAGCACCATTGATCAACATTGAGGACCGTAGACGCAGTGGTCGTACAAGGAAACCTAATGCAGATGAAAGACACATCGTGCTCACTTCCCTTCAACATCAGAAGATGCCCAGCAGTGCCAACAGCACAGAACCGGCGGAAAACAGTGTGACCCAGGTACACCCATATACTTTTTGGAGAAGTCTGGCCAGAAGTGGTCTTCATAGCAGAAATCCGGCCAAAAAAGCATACTTTCAACGTGAAAACAAGGCTCAGCGACTCAACTATGCATACAAACATAGGAACTGGGGTGCAGAAAATGGCAGCAGGTGCTCTGGACTGATGAGCCAAAATGTGAAATATTTGGCTGTAGTAAGAGGCAGTTTGTTTGCCGAAGGGCTGGAGAACATCATGGATTCTGTCTGGGGTTACATGAAGAGACAGAAGGATTTGAGGCAACCTACATCCACAGAAGATCTGTGGTTAGTTCCCAAAGATGTTTGGAACAACCTACCTGCGAGTTCCTTCAATAAATGTGTGCAAGTATACCTAGAAGAATTGATGCTGTTTTGAAGGCAAAGGGTGGTCACCAAATATGGATTTGATTTGGATTTCTCTTCTGTTCATTTACTTTCTATTTTTCTAATTGATAAATATAAACTATTAATACTTTTATTTCTGAAAGCATTCTTAATTTCAAGCATTTTTTCACACCTGCCTAAAAACCTCTGCACTGTAGTGTGTATGTGTGTGTAAATACATGGGAGAGAGAGAAACACACACACACATACAGACTTTTCTTTCTTTTCTAGACTGTAAATTCCTGGTTTAGTTGGCGTCTGGTCTTACATCAGCATTCATGGCAGTTACACAGGTGACATTCGCAATAACCCTCATTCCTCATGGGGACACAGTACACTGACCCTTGGTAAGCCCTGACTATTAGCCTAAAAAGCACAGTACTGCATTTCCAGATAAGCGGCCACTCAGCAGAGGTCCTCAGCCAATTCCACGGGTGCTGCTTTCTACTTTAAAGCCGACCTATGCATTTATGGTATTTACAGTGATAAAGGGCAACATGGTCACATAGATGTAGCTGAGCTGCTATTCAGAAAAAAAGCAGTATATCCCACTAAAATAATCCCAAAATATCAGTGCCAATGTCTCTATGTGGCCAAACAGCAGCTAATAGATAAACCTGTCTGTTTGGCAGATCTGAAATCCAGAAAGTAAAAAGAGCTAAGTAGTTTAACCACTTGACTCCCTGGGTCTATTTCCTTCTAAATCTCTTTGCATCCCAGAGCTTTTTTCAGTTATGGTAAAGTCTTGGTTCGGTACAATATACACAAATGACCGTTTGTAGTCTACCCACTCTACTAAACATCATTTTTTCTAGGATAGGAAGGACTTTAATTTGGTATCCGAATAGCATACATAGATTTTAAATTCCCTGGCCTTTTGGAAATAAATTTAAAAAAAATTAAGAAATAAGTGCATTTTCCAGTAATTTTTTCAACGCAATGTTTTCATCATTTGTGCAACCCCATAAATTTGTCCAAGATATAATCAACAAAGTCTGCTGATGAAAATGATATCACTTTAGCGCAACTCTTATGCCCTATACACACGGTCGGATTTTCCGACGGAAAATGTGCGATCGGAGCTTGTTGTCGGAAATTCCGACCGTGTGTGGGCTCCATCTGACTTTTTCCATCGGATTTTCCGACACACAAAGTTTGAGAGCAGGCTATAAAAATTTCCAACAACAAATTTCGATTGCGTCAATTCCGACCACGTGTGGACAATTCCGACGCACAAAGTGCCACACATGCTCAGAATAAATTCCGAGACGGAACTGCTCGGTCTGGTAAAATTAGCGTTCGCAAAGGATATAGCACTTTCGTCACGGTGCAATGTTTGAAATTGTTTAATGCAGCGCACTCTGTTCTTCTTTATAATGCGAGAAGAATGAAGTTGTTTTGCTGCTCATATTCACACAGAGTTCTCACAAACTTCTTTCTTTATTATTTATCGTGATTTCATCACTATATTTTGATTTGTCACATCTGACTAAAAAATTTAAAACTTTATTTTTTTTTTTGGTTTGTATTTTTTTCAAGCCTGATCTTGTGTTTTTTTTAATTTTTTTTTTTTTAACTCCAGAATAGTTTTGGGTGTGTTTTGTGTGTCAAGTTACCACAACACCATTATTATCTTGTATTATTTAATCTCAAGGAGGTTGGTTGGTGTTGGTGTCTCTTGTTTATTTGACATTGTATATTTGAAATGTACCTGCTTCCTCACAAACAAACTGTCCTTTTTGAAGGAAAACACACATAGGCGAGTATAATAAATCAAAACAAAAACTTATTAAGGGCTCATAACCAAAGAAAGAGGGAGGAAACAGCAATTCTGTCAGGCTCCTACTGGGCCTGGCCTTCTCCTGGCTGCCACTTAGCCCCGCCTCCTCCTGGCTGCCACTAACCCCCACCTCCTCCTGGCTGCCACATTCCACAGCCTCCTCCTGTGTGCCACATTCCACAGCCTCCTCCTGTGTGCCACATTCCACAGCCTCCTCCTGGCTGAGGTCTTCCTGTGTATGAAAAAGGACATAGTTTTAGTTTTTTCTTCATCAATCACACACAATTTTCACCTCCTGACTGTTCCACATTGAATGTTAAGAAATATAAAAGACTATCATTCTGAGCCCAGCATTTTTCATTCTTGTCCCAATTATTTTTGCCCACTGCTGTCTATTGATATGCAAAACACTTTATTAAATCAGCAATTAGTAATCAATAATAACATCTAGGAAACATCATTCATTTATTGACCAGAAATCTGTAGAAGAATGCTATACCTGGCTCCAGCTGGGCTCCTCCACTTCTTCCTGGCTGGAAGTCCCAGGTTGGACATCAGGAAGCCTCAGCTGGGGTGGAAGATAGGGTGGAAGGAAGAGGGGAGAGGGATTCCCTGACTTCAGTCTGGTCTGACAGAAAACTAAGTCTCTCATAGTACCACAGCCTTGGGACATAAATGTCATCTGCTGCAGCTCCTGATCTCTGGGAATCCGTGACCTTCTTGCGCTCCCTAAGATATGTGCTCCTCAGGCCACTAATTTTGGCTTTTAAATAGGGGATGGTTGCCGTGGGGACCACCGGCTTCACCAACTCCAGCAGTTTCTCCAGCGCTGCCTGCCTCTTTTGTTTATTATTTTATTGGGGGTGTTTGACCTGCCACAGACAGGGCAGCTCCCTGTATTTGTCTATGAACAGGGGGAGGAAATTGTGGTCATTGAAGCCATCCATTTTATCTGCAAGACACAACACAAGACAAACCCTAATGTCAGGCTAAAGTCTCCTAATCTTGTCACAATATAGGCCTCAATCTAGAAGCAGTATAGGCCCAAGTTTAAATTTTACCTTCGTTATCACGATCGGCGCCTCCGATACTCCTTCTTCCGCTCACAGATCGTACGTACTACGCAGGCGTGTTACGCTTTATATACACTGCGCATGCGTGAAACTCCGCCCTCCCCTGACGTTCTTTCTAGTCTATGCCCCGCCCCTTCTCGTTCAGCGCAGTGGGGAAGAGCACATGGCGGAGGCACAGCAGGTGTGTGCTAATTACAGCAACGAAGAGGAAGAGGAGGAAAGCCCGGAGCCAGAAACGTCCCGGTCCCTGAGGAGACAATTTAAGGCCTCAAATATGCCCTTTGGGGAGATGTTGGAGATGGTCGACATCCTGAAGAGGGCCGACTATGACAGGAAGTAAGGACCTTACCCCAACCCCAATGTCAGAAAGGCCAAGATCATGGCGAAAGTAGTCAAGAGTCTGCAGAAGAATTTTGGGGTAGGACGATCGAAAGATCAGCTCAGGAAGCGGTGGTCAGACCCCAAATTAAGGGAGCACGAGCAGTACAGAAGGATCAGGAGAGTGCTGCAAAAAAGTAAGTAGTTGTCCTGTGCTCCTATTCCTATTCTAACGTTCGTGCTGCTCCATGTGTTTTTCTTAACTGTTGTACAGTTTAAAATGGCAACTTTCATGTTCATGGGCACATTATTCGTTCGTATGAAACATTGTTCGTTCGGCATAGAAAACACAATGTTTTGGACATATGCATTTGAATACATTTTTGCTAGCCTACTTCTCTTCAAATAATTTTGGTGTCTAGATGGGTTGGTAACTAGAATGAAATGCAAACTAGATTCTGTGTAAGGAGAGGACACTCAGCAGCTGTTTACACATCTGGATGCTGGAGCACTTATGTGGGACACCAGAACACCCTTTTTATTAGGGGCCCCACACAGGTGCTCCAGTGGATACTATAGGGGTGACTCCATCTGTGAAGCTTGTACAAAATAGGTAAGTATTCAAGCTTGACAAAGGAAAAAAATATTTCTTCATCTTGCAACTCTGCCAAAACAGACAATTGTACCCCACTTCCAAGCAATGTTTAATATTCCTATTTCTGTCATAAAATATCTGTGTGCTAAGTATACCTATTTTTTTTTACATAGGGGAGAAAAGACTCTGAGGACACCACTCATCCGAGGAGACCACAGACCCCCCACCTCATGAGGAAGTGGAAATCCCCCAAAGTCAACAGGAGGAGGAGGAGGGAGACGTGGTGGAAATTGTCACCACAACAGGTGAGTGTCTGCAACCACAGGCTCAGGTAAGAGATGGATGCCTGCATATTTATAATACATGGTGTTTTTTTTTCTATATTTTTAGGTGATCGTGATGTTGTGGATGAAGGACATTTCACCAGTGAAAGTGCCCAGATCCTGATCAGCGAGATCATGGGGTGTAATAGGGACTTGGAAAATATCCAGAAAAACATCAATGATGTTAAAAACAAAATGAAGAACATCATTGATGTTTTAGGGAGAGTTTAAAACCCCTCAAAATCCCTAATGTAGTTTGCATTTTTTCACCAAAAAATTGTTGCACCTTTTTTTACATAGTGTCGAAAAGCCAAATTTTGAAGATGCACACAGTGTGTCAACATGTGCTATCTGCCATCACGGGAGATCAATGTATGCGTTTTGTGGGTGCAACCCCTTCCTCAATAATAAAGTAGCTGAGAGGGTGGGGTTGCACTCACAAAACACGTCCCTTGATCCCCCATGATGGCAGCTAGCGCATGTTGAAATTCGGCAATTTGTGGGCATCTTCAAAATTTGGCTTTTCAAGCTTTTCACCCCATCCAAAAAATCATCCAAATCACCCAAAAAATTGTTATACAACAAACATGTTGGTTTGTTTTAAAAACCTTTGATAAATGCACATGTGATTGTGCTTGTATTAAAAAGATTGTTAATCAAGAATGTGTGGATTCTTCTTTCAATGCTGCAAAAAAAAATTTGTGGTAAAATTGGTGGTTTCTGTGACAATGGGGGTTAGTTCCTAAGGGCAAATCCACTTTGCACTGCAAGTGCAGTTTCAGTGCAGTCTCAAGTGCACTTGTAGTGCAAAGTGTCTTTGCCTTTAGTAAATAACACCCAACAGTTCTTTCTAATGTTACCCAATCACGCCATTTTCAGGACTCCCCAAATTTATGTCAGCGTCAGCTAAAAGAAAGACAAGCAGTAAATGTCAGCAAATATTTTAGTAGTTAAAATTTGTTTTTTATTTAAAAAATGTCTCAGACATTGCCTGGCATATCTGGCCCCCCTACCCGCAAAGTATTCCATGTATCTTATACGGACCTCGCGGGCACTCAGGGGGGGCAAGCCAGGACGGCCAGCTTCGTCAGGGTTGGTTCATTTACATGAATTCCAGATTCAGGCCCAACTGAGCCAGCATAATTCACAGAATTTCTCCTTAAAAAGTTGTGGAGAACACAGCAAGCCAGGATGATATGATTGAGTTTATACTCCGCCATGTGTATGGGTGTAAGAAATAGGCAGAACCGGCTTGCCATTATTCCAAACGTGTTCTCCACCACTCTTCTGGCTCTGGCCAGCTGGTAATTAAAAACCCTCTGGGGTGAGGGTCCTCATAGGGAATAGCCGCATAAGATGGTCCCCCAGCGCAAACGCTTCATCCACAGCGAAGACGAATGGGAGTGCTTCTGCATTGTCTTCTGGAGGTGGCAAATCCAAGCTGCCATTCTGGAGACACCTGTAGAACTCCGTGTGGGCGATGACTTCACCATCTGACATCCGGCAATTCTTCCCCACGTCCACATACAGGAACTTGTAAGTAGCCGACACCACCGCCAACATCACACTACTATTGAGCCCCTTGTAGTTGTAATAGTATGACCCCGAGTTGGGTGGTGGGACGATGTGGACGTGTTTCCCATCAATTGCCCCTCCGCAGTTAGGAAAGTCCCACCACTGGGCAAAGTGGGAGGCCACAGTCTGCCATTCCTGTGGGTTGGAAGGAAACTGTGGAGTCAAACAAGAAAATAAAATTAATCATTTTGCGCATAAACATGGAAAGCAGATTAGACACAAACATTCTTGGCCAACATCAGTATAACATTTATTTTAGGGACTATCTAAAGACAAAGGTATAAGGTCCACCTATCAGATCCCCCCCCCCCCCCCCCCCATGGGCCATTTTGTGAATTTTACGGGGGGGGGGAGATGTTTTGGACAGATAACCCTCTCCACTTCATTGAGAGATGAATGCCTTTGGTCAGCCCCTCCTTACTTACACTATTGGCAGCCCACTGGACAGGTAAGAAGTGTCATAATACAAAGATATAAATACACACTGTACACATTTGAGCACGTTTTTACATTCTGCTATTGCCTATCAAGACAATAATAGGATACAAAACCTTTAAACAGTACTATTTGAAAGTATTCAGGCCGGCCCTTGCACTACATGCTTTGGGGAATTCATCCATAAATCTGACCACAAAATAGGTGAGTATAGTGTGTATGGATTTGGCAAAGTCAGCAGATAGATGATTGAGGATAGATAGAGGATTGGTATCAGCTGAGTCAGCAGTTGGGGGGGGGGGTACAAATGATTTTGTGAACCCCAAAAAAAAGCCTCTGGCACTCTGCCTGAATTTCAAACACACATCACAATTTTTAACATTTTAGGGGGTTTTTAGGGTAAAGCACTACTATGGAGCTGACAAAATACATTGTTAAGTGACTACACGAGGTGAATATAAGCCCAGGAGAGCATGCTGGGGAGGTAGGTTAAGGCAAATATGTATGAAGGACAAAAATAAAAATTACATAAAAATCCAGCATGCATGAGGACAGAAAGGGGACATTCACAGCATATTACAATCATGGTAATTAGGGAATGAGGAAAGAAATACAATACGGTATATTATCAAACATTATATACAATAAAGTGTGATGTAAAAGGATAAAAATCTAACCTTAATATACTCCTTCTGCAGGACCTGGATGATGGCAGAACAGGTCTCTGGGGATTATGATCCCCAGAGCCTGGGGGGAGATGCATGTCGAGAACTTAAGGTCCCCGTCGCCAAATACCGCAGGGTGACGACTAGCCCCTGCTCCGGAGTGATGGCTTGCCTCATGCAGGTATCCTTCCTGCTGATATAGGGGGTCAGCAAAGCCAACAAACGGTGAAAAACGGGGTCCGTCATCTGGAGAAAGTTCCTGAAATCGTCAGGATTATTCTCACGGATCTCACGGAGCAAAGGCATGTGACAGAACTGGTCATGCTGGAGCAACCAATTCTTGGTCTATGAACTCCTCCCCACCCTGTTCATGGACTGGGCTTGTGTCAAGGTAAGGACCCCAACACCAAGCCCCCGCACAGCACTAATTCTACGAGGAGTACGTATACGCAACATGGCTAGAAAACGGTCGGCTGCTCAGAACGAAGTAACAGAACGCACTGAAGAACAGCAAGGCCTGTGAAGAGCGACCTGAAAATCAGTAACGAACTAACAAGAATACAATGACAAGTCAATTGTACTCGCTGCACGCACTGAAGAGCAGATACAAACCCACAAGCACAAACTGAACAGCAGAAAACGTCCTGAAAGCCACGAGTCTGAAAAAGCGCGAATCGTCTCCCACCAAACTTTTACTAACACGAGATTAGCAAAAGAAGCCCAAAGGGTGCCGCGCTTGGTTCTGAACTGCCCTTTTATAGTCTCATCGTACGTGCTGTACGTGACCGCGTTCTTGGCGATCGTAAATTCCGACAACTTTGTGCGACCGTGTGTATGCAAAACAAGTTTGAGCCAACATGTCCGATCAATGTGCGATTGTGTGTATGGGGCATAATGGAACATAGCAGAATGGTAAAGCTTAAAGTACTTTATTTAGTTAGGAGAGTTTTATTCCCATTTTAGACACTATATAGTGCCTTGAAAAAGTATTCATACCCCTTGAAATTTTCCACATTTTGTCATGTTACAACCAAAAACGTAAATGTATTTTATTGGGATTAGACCAACACAAAGAGACACATAATTGTAAACTGGAAGGAAAATGATAAATGTCTTTCTTTTTTTTTACAAATAAATGGAGCACGCTCTACTTTAGGTAGGTGCTAGTAGTAAGATTTTTGTCATTACAGGTAAATTTGTGAGCTAGGCCTGTTTGTTTTGATCTGTTTGGCCTGGGAGTGGCTGAGAGTAGGCTGGTGACTCACAGATAGCATAATCTTTTGGTTACCTCCCTTCTGCTTCTAGAAGCTTCTGGAAGGAAGGAGGGGAAGAGAGGTGGAGCTGTCTGGGGTGTTCTGTGGAGCCCTGACCAATCCCCACCCTGGAATGGCAGGGGGCAGGCCTCCTTAAATACCTGGAGTACTAGCTGTTGTGGCCTTTGCGGAAGCTCCCCAGTCTGGGGGAGGAGGTGTGACCTTGGGCCTGGAGCTCAGGAGTGGAAGGGACCCTCATATAAACCACAGCGGTGTTCTGACCAGGAGTAGTAGAGGACAGTGGAAGGTACTGCCAGGCAAAGGTTCCAGGAGGGATCCACCAGGTGTCGGTGAGTGGCAGTCATAGTCGGGAGAGCTGGGGAGGCATGCCGGAGCGGACTGGGAGTGTGTAGTCTGAGATGGATGTAGAGCCAGCGGGAGAGCCTGTGATGCCATGGGCAGTTTAGGGCAGCTGCAGCCAGGAGGGCTGGCAGGGCCTGAAGAAGACTGGCCGGGATTAGTAGTCCACCAAGGACAGCTAGCATTTAACCAATTTAACCTTTTCTGGCTACACCACAGGGTATGTGCAGCTGGCCATACAGGTGAATAGAAAGCAGATCGTCTCTGATCACCTCTATGATCTTGGAGGACTGAAGCAACATCGTGACATCACTTCCGGTCTTGGGCGGAAGTAAACACTGTATTTATTTTTTGATCTTTTGCTTTTGAAGGTAGAGTACATATTTGGGTTCTTATAGACCCCAGATCTCTCCATACAGAGTAATGTCATCCCTTATTTTTTATTACAAGGGATGTTTACATTCATTGTAATAGGCATAAAAGTGATTTAAAAAAAAGAAAATAAAGAGACAGCATAAAAATAACCAAATAAATAAAATAAATAATAATTTAAAAAAATTGAAAGCGCCCTTATCCATTTGAAGCATACGTCACACACACATATGTCAATTGTGTTTACACCACACATGTGAGGTATTGTCGCAAACGTTAGAGCGAGAGCAATAATTCTGTAACTCCAAAAAAGGTAACCTGTAAAAATTTTTAAAGCATCACCTATGCAGATTTTTGTATCGTAGTTTGTCGCCATTCCTTGAGCATGCTCAATTTTAAAGCGTAACATGTTAGCTATCTATTTACTTACCATAACATAATTTTTATTATACAGGATTTATATAGCGCCAACAGTTTGCGCAGCACTTTAAAACATGAGTGCAGACAGTACAGTTACAATGCAAGTCAATAGGAGGAACCAGAGGGCCCTGCTCGTTAGACCTTACAATCTAGGAAAATATTTGATATTGTGCCAAAAAATTGGGTTATATTTGTGACAGACCTAACCAAGATAGGGGCTTCTGGAGAAAACTGGGAAATCTTTGTTTCAGCCCCTCCCATGTCCCTCTCATGTCTAAGTCACCTTGTGTCCATTAGGGGCACAGGGTGACCAAGCAAATGGAATAGTAATATTTATCCACAAAATCTCCCGGGAAATACACAAAGACTATTCCTGGTTTATTTGATTCTGAACTATACAAGTTAATTGAAAGAGCTGATCACATTGGCCTCTGCACAATGTAGGAGCCAGACAGTCTGCTACTGGGGACTCCTGCTATTGTCCATTTATTAAGGTATCCTATGTTTATACTTAGGATAATCTACTGTGTGACGTTAGGTGATAACAAGTCTGACCTGAAAAGTCAAACCTCTAAGTCACCTAGGCTGGTTAAATGACTAGTTAATTAGCTCATGTTAATTTATGTTTCTGGTTACAGTTTGTATTGTTAGGATAATATGATAAGGTGGAGGGAACCCCCGTCTCAAGTGTATAAAAGTCTGTATTCTTGTTCTAATAAACATTTCATGTTCCAGCTTTGTAACTAAACTAGTCGTGCCTTGTTTTTTGTTACAATATGTGGCTGTAATATCTGATATCTATATTCAGACTGGAGGAATTGGTATATGATGGAAGCACTCAAGGGGAGTGCGACGGGGTTCTGTTACCATATATAGTGTGTTTTTTGCATTAAAATTCATTAAAGTGTATTTTTCCCAAAAAATTGTGTTTGAAAAAATGTTGCGCAAATACCGTGTGACATAAAAAATAACAGCCAATTATACCAAATAAAACTACAGTCTAATAAACCATCCATACAATTAAAATACAACATAGAATAAATAACACAGATTAAGAAATAACAGAAAATGAAACTACCAAAATGCTAATAATACACCACTTTCATTACCCCAAAAAATAATTAACATATTGGCAACATACTAGAAAAGCTACAAAAAATCCTGATGGTAAACCATATTAAAATCTTCGTCTCCAGCCCTCACAGAAAAGAATTATATAACTTGATGGCCACAGACAAAAATGATTTCCTGTGTCGCTCTGTGGTGCATCGTGGTTGTAACAATCTCTCACTGATGGTACTCTGCAGACACACCAGCATATTGTGGAGTGGGTGGGAGGAGTTGCCCAAGATTGAACGTACCTTGAACAACATTCTCCTATCCAAGACTGTTGGTAAAGACTCCAACTCCAATCCAACAACATCACTGGCCTTGCAAATCAGTTTGTTGAGTCTGTTGATGTCGACCACCCTAAGCTTGCTTCCCCAGCATGCCACTGCATACAGGAGAGCACTGGCCACCACAGATTTATGAAATATCTTCAGCATTGTTTGGCAGATGTTAAAAGACCTCAGACTCCTCAAAAAATAGAGGCAGCTCTGGCCCTTCCTATAGAGAACCTTAGTGTTCTTGGTCCAGTCCAGCCTATTATCTATGTGCACCCCCAGATACTTGTAACTCTCTACAACAGTGGTTCTCAACCTTCCTAGTGCCGTGACCCCTTGATAAAATCTCCCAAGTTGTGGGGACCCCTAACAGTAAAATTATTTTCACAGCGTGGGTTGTCAGTACCCAACACAAGACAAGTAGTTTGCGACCCTAACCCACGGACATTTAGTGCTCCCCAAGTCCCTTCCACTCATACAATATTAAAACCCCTTATGGTACATTTTAGTTTGTACCACTCTTTCTCTTTGTTCTCCTTTCTTTCCCTTTTATCTCTCGCTATCCTAATTTCTTGTTTTTTTTCCCCATCCCTCTCTCTAGCCGTCTTTCTTGTTCTTTCTCTTATTCTTTCTCTCACTTTTTTTTTATTCCTCAGCCTCTTTTCCTCTCCCTGCCATGTATTCTCTATTTTTATTCCTTCTCTTACTTCTTGGTGGGGGGTGGCAGTGCTGATGGGGGATGGGATCAGTGGCAGTGCTGGAGGGAGTTCTGATCAGCCAACTTAGGTGCTCTTGATCAAGGTCATCTGCTGATCTGAGAACTGTAGTGGGGACTTTTAATGGCAACTTTAATCACAGGTATTGTTACTCACTGTGTCTCCGGCTTCACTGTGTCTCCGACTTTATGGTGTCTCGCAGAAGTGACACTTATGACAAAATCAGAAGATAGGGTCTCCTGCAGCCCCTCCCACCTCACATTCCTCACCAGTCAGCTGACCTCTAGTCTCTGCCCCTGGCCATACTGTGAACTGAATGGGCGGCTGCGGGCTCCAGAAACAGCCCAGCTGAGCGGCCACGAAATAGCTTTGAGAGTGGTGCGGGCTTCAGGAACAGCCCAGGATTCAGTGACCCCTGGCAAATCGTCATTCGACCCCCGAGGGGGTCCCGACCCCCAGATTGAGAACCACTGCTCTACAACATCCACTCCTCAGATGTAGTGGTCACTGGTGTCTTTCTTCTTCTCAAATCCACAACCAGCTCCTTTGTCTTTGTCACATTTTGACATTTGGCCAGTGTGAAAACCAGCAGCCGACCGCCTCCCGATCAGTGCTCTCAGCCAATGGCTGAAAGTGCTGATCAAAGTGCTCTGTCAGGGGAGCCGTCCCCCTGTCAGAACACAACAGCTCAGCAGGGGAGATCATTGTACTAACATCAGATCGAAAAAGAACTATAAAAGAACTATAAAAACCTCATAGTGTGTATACCAGACTTTAGATACAGATGATTATCCTCACAACACATGACAAAGTTCTCCACCACAGTCCTATACTCAGTCTCTTCCCCATCCCTGATAGATCCCACTACTGCAGAGTCATGAGAAAACTTCTGAAGATGGCAAGACTCTGTCTGGTAACTGAAATCAGTGGTATAGACAGTAAAAAAAGGAGAGAGAGAACTGTCCCCAGTGGAACCCCAATATTGATCAACCTATCTGACACAGTCTTGCAAACGCACATACTGTGGTCTTCCTGTCAGGTAGTCTACAATCCATGACGCAATGGAAAAATCAACCTGTATTGCTGCAAGCTTCTCGCCCAAGAGATCCGGCCTGATAATATGAAAAGCACTGTAGCAGAAGTAAAAACACATGACCCTCACAGTGCTTGCAGGATTATCCAGATGTGCAGGCTTATCCAAGGTGTTCTTATCATATACAGTTCTTGTTTTTCCACTTGTAATAAAAAAATAAAAAATAAAAAGTAAGTTTAGATTATTTACTGAATTAGCTGTACTTTTACTTCAAGCAAAATACTTTTATGTAACGATGAGTTGCTACGTGTTACAGCATCCACACTTTTCACCCTGCTCCCAGACCTCAATTCGACATACTTTTCAGTCAATGAATGGTCTTTTGCTTGTGTTTTTTTTTGTTTTTATTAGGGGATTGAACTTGGTTGGGGAAAAGGGACATGGGATGCCCATAGGATAAATTAGTACTTTGTAGAATAAAGTAACTGCTTCACACTTCTCAGTAGAACAAGATGGCTGACCCTTAACTTGACAGTCTTTTACTTCAGAACACTTCTTCCTCAGCACATACCTTGACAGACTGTTACCTCAGAACACTTCTTCCTCCAGCACACTACTTTACTGTCCAAGTCTTAGTAATCCTGTCACACCATCAGAACGTGACTAGGCCTCACTCTGAATAAGTCCCAGTGTATTTACTTGATGACCTTTTGTAGGCCGGGGCCTGCAGCACCCCTTTGTAGCAGCAACCGATTTACTTTAGAAGAATAAATGGTGATGGACTACTGATCCCAGCAAGTCCGACTTGCAAATCCTACCCACCCTCATGGCTGCATCGATATGACAAAAAACTCCTACAGTCTCTCCCTCTGGCTCTACATCCAGCTCCCCTGGCATGTCTCCTCAAGATCTCTCCACTGTGCTTTCCACTGACCGACACCTGCCCTGGATCCTTCCTGAATGACTTATCATGGACGTGTGGACATCTCTCAATGACCGCATAGCTCCCAACTGTCCCTGATTTCGAGGGACTGTCCCTGATTTGGAACAATGTCCCTCTGTCCCTCTTTCCTCCTCATTTGTCCCTCATTTTGGTCTGATCTATATAGTTGTATATAAAATGCACTTTTTATCTATCAAAATGTCTTTTCCAGCGCTAAACATTTCATCTGATTTCTAAATTGCTGCATTTGTAAATTCCAAAAGCCAATATAAAAGGAATAGTAGTGGTAAAAAAAGCACTTATGGGTTCAACCAATCTTGTTTTTTTGTATAATTCTCCTTTAAGGGGGTGTGGCAAAGGGTGTGTCCTATGCCTGCATACTTTTGCTCATAGGTGTCTCTCATTCCCATCTCAAAAAGTTTGGAGGTATGTGACCGTGTAAGGAGAGGCTCTCTCCCAGCTCCCGAGCTCCCCGCCTGAGGTACAGCCCCCCCAGAAAGGGGTTCCCTCAGGCAGGACAGTCTAACAATCCATCATCCATTTCTCCCAGCCGACAACTCCCCCCCCCCCCCCCCGCAGGCTGACCATGGGTATATGTAGGAGGCCTGCCCCCTTCCAATCCTAGTTGGGGATTGGTCAGAGCTCCTCACATGTACCCCATGTCACTCCAGCTCTCTGCCCTGCCCCTTTTCCAGAACATTCTCCCTGTCAGTCACCTACTGCTACACTAAACCACTCCCCTGCCCCCAGATCAAAACAAACAGGCCTAGCTCGCAGCATAGGCCTGCTTAAATTTACCTGCACTGGCAGCTTACACAAAAACCCTTACACTTAGCACCTACCTAAGGTAGAGGGTGCTACACTTATATACATGGCATTTCACCTTCCCAGTGTAACAAAATAACTTTCAATTTGTAAAACTATTCCATACTGATTTTTTTTACATTTTTCTGGAAAAAAACTATTTTCCTATGACTTTAAACTTTCCAGAAATTGTACACCTCTAATCAATATGCAAAGCATGTTTACATGGCCGTGTGTATAGACACATTGAAAACAATAGGCTGCATTAAGATCAGTAAAAAAAAAGAAAAAAGAAAGAAAAATGCCTGTATGTCTGAATATGAAAACTGAGCATTTTCAAGCAGCAGTGTGCAAGAGGCCATAGAGCTATAGGTGACCCTGGCAAGAAAGAAAGTGATGTGAAATCTCTAACAGAGGCACAGACAAAAACTTATTTTTGGTAGAGTGGGGAAGAGTTACAACTTCCGACAATGTTCTTATTGCCATCTGCAGGGCCATCTTTAATATTGATTGGACCCTGGGCAAACATATTCTTGCCCCCCCCCCATGCAATTTCGCTGTCCGCCTGCTCCGAGTCTACAATACAATAAACAGCAGCTAGACTTGAAATCAGTTTACTGAATCAGATCAGGCAGTGATTGCGATTGGTTGACAGAGATTACAGTGTATCATTACCACTCACTGACTGGCTGCTAGAGGTTACAGCACACATTATGGCTCACTTAATATTTGCTAGAGGTTACAGCACATGACTTCTGCTTGTTGTTGATTAGTTGCTAGAGATTACTGTACATCAATACTGCTCACTGATTGGTTGCTAGAGGTTACTGGACATCCTTACCACTCACCAATTGGTTGCTAGAGGTTACTGCACATTATTACTGCTTACTAATTGGGTGCTAGAGGTTACTGCATATCCTTACCGCTCATTGATTGGTTGCAAGAAGTTAGTGCACATCATTACTGCTAACTGATTGGTTGCTAAAGGTTACAGCACATCATCTCCTCACTACCTGCACACCATGGACTGGGGAGGTGAGGGGACCCATCAAGAGACAGAAAACTCCAATGTAATGGGGATTCACATTGAACACTAATGTATTGGGGATTTAGACTGACCACTAATGTAATAGGAGCATTCACAGGAACCACTAATGTAAGGAGAGATTTACACTGACACCAATGTAAAAGGGACCTTCACACTGGTTACTAGTGTGACTGAAATGATTGTACACCAAGCCCCAATGTAATGAGAAGATTTACACTGATCATCAATGTAACTGAGACATTTAGCCTGCGTTTACATTTGTGTGTGCCGGGAACGCATGCAAAATCGCTTTCCTGACACCACAGAAACATGCTGCCCTTTAGCAGATACACAGCAGTGCCATTAATTGTTAATGACACCTTCACGCATCTACTGAGATGTGCATATTCACATGCACCACAATTCACGGTGCTGTGGCACCGTGTTATTTTGAAAAAGGGTTCCACCTCCAATTTGCTTTCCCTGCAGAACAGGCTGATGATCAGTTTAATGACCACAGTTGTAGGCAGGACTTTCAAGCATGCCCCTTTACCTCCCCAGTGGGCAGCATTCAGCAGAAGTGATGGTGGATATGACCTCAGGGGGGCATGATATACATATGAATGCTGCCTCTATTTACATATCAGTGCAGCCGGTCCACGGCTAGTTACATATTAATGTCGCCGCTATTTACCCATCAATGCAAGCTATTTACCTGTAAACACAGGGCCTGTAGGAGAATCATCTGTACACAGCAATAGGCAGAGCTGAGCAGCATTAGTAACAGAACTTCACACTGAGATATCGGGACACAGCACGGGACTAAAACTTCAAGGGACAAGGGAATTTGAACTGGGATAGTTGGCAAGTATGAGGCAGCTGCTTTGGGCCCCACAACAATGATGGGCCCAGAGCAGATGCTCCTTTTGCTCTGCCTTAAAGACAGCCCTGGCCATCTCTGCCCTCCTGTCCTGGTAACAACTCTACTCCCTAGTGGGGAGTCCTACCCTCCCTCCTTCCACTCTTATGCTCCGTACACACGGAAAATGTGTGATAGGACCTTGTTGTCGGAAATTCCGACCGTGTGTAGGCTCCATCATACATTTTCCATCGGATTTTCCGACACACAAAGTTTGAGAGCTTTCTATAAAATTTTCCGACAACAAAATCCGTTGTCGGAATTTCCGATCGTGTGTACACAAATCCGACGGACAAAGTGCCACGCATGCTCAGAATAAATAAAGAGATGAAAGCTATTGGCTACTGCCCCGTTTATAGTCCCAACTTATTTGTTTTACGTCACCGCGTTCAGAATGATCGGATTTTCCGACAACTTTGTGTGACCGTGTGTATGCAAGACAAGTTTGAGCCAACATCCGTCGGAAAAAATCCTAGGATTTTGTTGTCGGAATGTTGGATCAATGTCCGACCGTGTGTACTGGGCATTAAAGTGGCCGAAAACTGTACCATTTTTTTTTAAACCCTGCAAGGTAAAAGCATAATGTGCTAGTTTGCATCGCATACTAGCACATTATTAAATAATTACAGTAGAACAAAGCCCTCCAGAACTGTGCTGACAGGCGCTTCCATCTTATTCACCCGGTCTTTCTTTCGGGTTCACGTCCTCCGGCCGTCTGATTGGCTACGGCGTGATGACACGTCTCCCACGCATGCACGTGGGAGTCACGGATCATGACACAGAGCTTAGAAGGGCCCCTTCAGGGTGCATGCGCCGGTGACGTCACCAGCTGCATGCAGTGTGAACATCTCCTAAACCGTGTAAGTTTAGGAGATATTCATTGTACCTACAGGTAAGCCCTATACTATTATAGGCCTCTAGGTACAATTGCCAAAAAAAGATTCACTTCTACTTTAATTTTACCCTGGCTGCCCCCCGTTTCTTTTTATCCTGCTTTTCTATATAGACGCATAGGGGTAGATTTACTCAAACTTGTACACACAGAATCTGGTGCAGCTGTCAATAGTAACCAATCAATGGGGTGTAAGGAGGTTATCATATACCCTTCAGCACGTTGATACTAGTTGATTTTGTCTAGATAAATCAATATTTCATCCTGATAAGCATTTTTAACTATATGTCAATTATTAAAAAAATTTTTTTGTATTATTATATCTATATATTTGTACATATGATATTATTATTTGCCTTAAAAGTCCGCTTAGGGGAAACCTTTTTCTTTTTCATAGTAACCAATCAGCTTCTAATTGAGTTTGCAGCTATAACAGCTTCAACTCTTCTGGGAAGGCTGTCCACAAGGTTTAGGAGTGTGTCTATTGGAATGTTTGACCGTTCTTTCAGAAGCGCATTTGTGAGGTCAGACACTGATGTTGGATGAGAAGGCCTGGCTCGCAGTCTCCACTCTAATGCCCCGTACACACGGTCGGATTTTCAGACGGAATATGTGTGATAGGACCTTGTTGTGGGAAATTCCGACCGTGTGTAGGCTCCATCACACATTTTCCATCGGATTTTCCGACACACAAAGCTTGAGAGCAGGCTATAACATTTTCCGACAACAAAATCCGTTGTCGGAATTTCCGATCGTGTGTACACAAATCCGACGCACAAAGTGCCACGCATGCTCAGAATAAATAAAGAGATGAAAGCTATTGGCTACTGCCCCGTTTATAGTCCCAACGTACATGTTTTACGTCACCGCGTTCAGAATGATCCGATTTTCCGACAACTTTGTCTGGCCGTGTGTATGCAAGACAAGTTTGAGCCAACATCCGTCGGAAAAAAATCCATGGATTTTGTTGTCGGAATGTCCGATCAATGTCCAACCGTGTGTACAGGGCATAATTCACCCCAAAAGTGTTCTATTGGGTTGAGGTCTGAGTTGAAGCTGTTATAGCTGCAAATGGTGGACCAACTCAATATTGTAACCTACGGATTAAGACTGGGATGCCATTAAAGTTCATGTGCGTGTAAAGGCAGGTATACTTTTGGTAATATAGTATATTCACTCTGATTGGACTGTGGCATCCATTCAGATCTCAGTGCTGCGGCCGTAACTGGCGGGACGTCATCGCAGTTCACCCATTCATAAGGCCGAAGCCCACAAATCCAGAAGGAAGACCAGGTGGAGATAGAAGGTCATACAGCGGTGACAGCGCACCACTGGAGGGCTTTGTTTTCAGGTCATAATGCATACTATGGAATGCAAACTAGCATATTATGACTTAAACTGCCCAAGGACCCTTTCTTGGGGGGGGGGGGCAGTTTACTACCGCTTTAAGCTTTGAAAATAAAACCTAGAAGCTGATTGGTTACTTTGCACAGCTGTACCAGATTCTGTATGCACCAGTAAAATCCCCCTTAGTAATTACACTCTCCAAATGTCTTGTGCTACCTTGCAGCTCCATTGTAAATTGTAAGCTTATGGATTATCGTGTGTGCATCTACCTGTAATGCCATTATACTAATGGTAGTTAGGTGTCTGTTTCCTACTCCTGTGCACATCCTTTGTATTTATTAAAGAAACTTAATAAAATGTATTATTTAATGTATATGATTGTTATTTGTTACGAAGAATGCTTATGAGAGAAGCCTCAGATGGAAACCATTTATTATGCTTTGACTTTTGGTCATTATGTTTGCACACAGAACGCTGTACTGATGATCCTACATTGTCAACTAAAAACCCAACTCCATCGCTAAAGTGGACCTTTCAGTAACTTTACAAGTCTTTATAAACAAATCCCTCGAATGTCAAAGAGTATATTTTTTAACCGCTTGCCGACCAACCGCCGTCATTATACCGCGGCAGTTTGGCACGGCTGCGCGAATCGCCATAGGTATATGTCGGCCACTTTAAGAGCGATAGGGGGGACCCCGGAGCTGACGCATATAGCCGACGGCGGCAATGTCCCCCGGCCACCCGCGATCGCTCTACAGAGAGCCAGAACAGGGATCTGTGTATGTAAACAAACGGATCCCCGTTCTGAATGGGGAGTAGAGAGATCAGGAACAGCGATCTCTCTCCTCCTCCAGTCACTACACTGCCCCCACAGTTAGAAACACCTCCCTAGGGAACACTTAACCCCTTGATCGCCCCCCCTAGTGTTAACCCCTTCCCTGCCAGTGACATTTATACAGTAATCAGTGGCTATTTTTAGCACTGGTTGTTGTATAAATGGTCCCAAAAAAGTGTCAAGTGTCCGATCTGTCTGCCGCAATGTCGCAGTCCTGCCAAAAATCGCAGATGGCCGCCATTACTAGTAAAAAATAAATAAATAATAAAACTAACCCCTATTTTGTAGATGCTATAACTTTTGCGCAAACCAATCATTATATGCTTATTGCGATTTTTTTTTACCAAGAATATGTAGAAGAATATATATTGGCCTAAACTGATGAAGAAATTCGTTTTTTTTAAAAAAACTTTTGAATATTTATTATAGCAAAAAGCAAAAAATAGGGTTTTTTTTTTTTTTAATTTGCTCTTTTTTTGTTTATAGAGCAAACAATAAAAACTGCAGAGGTGATCAAATACCAACAAAAGAAAGCTCTATTTGTGGGGAAAAAAAAGGACATACATTTTGTTTGGGTACAACGTCACACGACCGCACAATTGTCAGTTAAAGTGGCGCAGTGCTGTATCGCAAAAAATGGCCTGGTCATTAAGGGTGCAAATCCTGGTGGTTAAAGTTCCAACTTTCACAATTTAAAAGCAGAGCTCAAAGCTGTGGCTCTGTGGCTGAGATGAAGTCATGTGTCTGTTGTAGGCAGGAAAAAGTATTACCTCCTCTCCCCCCAGTGAACAGTAACAGCAGGCTAGCAGGTCACAAGGTGACAGGGTACAGCAGGGGCTGGTCTAGGGTTGTCAACTGTCCAGGATTTACCCAAACAGTCCAGGTTTTGAATCATGTGTCCGGGTTTCATGCAGACTGAAACCTGGACACATAATTCAGACCGAGCTGTGGCCCCCCAAGTAACCAAGATAATCACACCCAAATCTGTTGCCGTGAGCTGTGGGCGGCTGTCTGGGAGCAGGTTCGGCATAATTGAAGGTTGGGCGATGGTGTCAGCAAGAGAAATTTGATTACACCCACTGTTCACTGCGGCACGCTATGCGCATCGCATTAGTACTCTCCTTGGGGCATACAAAGGTGTCCGAGGCCACTAAAGTGTTCGGATTTGGCTTAAAGTATAACTAAAGGCAAAACGTTTATTTATTTTTATTTTTTGACAGAGTGGAGTGGGGTTAGAGCCCCTGTCAGTTTGTATTGCTGTCTGTGCCCCTGTTAAGGAGATTCACTCTCTCTATTTGTCCTGTTTACTATTATCATTGATAGTGAAAGTAAAAAGAAAACCCCAATTTTTTGGTTGTCCCCAGAAAAGTAACAGATGGAGGACACCAGTTCTGGTGAGCTGGGGGTCCAAAAAAAATTTCTTTAATTTGCAGAGATATCCTGTCACTTCCTGTTTGGCTATGGGACAGGAAGTGAAGGAAAATCTGAAGGTGGCGCAAAAAAATCTGACAGGGGTTATAACCCTACCTTACTCTATCCAAAAAAAAAAAAAAAAGTTTTGCCCATAATTCTACTTTAAAGTGATTGTAAACCCTCGTTTTTTTAAAATTTAAAATAACAAACATATCATACGATCGTCATCTTCTGGGGGTCTCCCGCCGGTGCTCGTGGCTCCTCCTCCCATCGGTAAACCCCCTGGGAGAAGCGCTCTCCCTGGGGGTTACCTTGCGGGCGCGCTCCCGAGTCCAGCATTTGCGTGCATAGACACAGAATGTTGGACTTGGCCCCGCCCCCCACATCATTGGATTTGATTGACAGCAGCGGGAGCCAATGGCTGTGCTGCTATCAATCTATCCAATCAAGAGCCAAGAACCCCGGGCAGAGAGGAATAAACCGGCTCAGGTGAATAAAATGGGGGGGGGGAGCTGGGGGGCCGGTCACTGTCAGCAGTTTTTTCACCTTACTGCATAGGATGTATTAAGGTGAAAAAACACAGACCTTTACAACCCCTTTAAGGAAAATGTGGCAACCCTAGGCTGATCTGTGTTAGACATTTCTATACACAGACAAAAACTTCACAGGCACCAGGATTTAATGTACATGGTTGTGTCATATCTGCGCTATTGTCTCAAAACTACGAATGTTGACAAAAAAAATCATTCTTGTGGAAGTCTACTTTTGGAACAGGAAGTATGATTCACTGGGAAAAAAGAGAATTCTAAGTAACAATACGAAAAGTGCAATCATGCACAAAATCATATCGAAAGTCAAAAAAACACAAACTGTACTGAAAAGCACATTTATCTGTGATATGACAAAGATAACATCAATTAAAAAGCTATAAAGACCAATAAAACCTCTGTCCAATATGTATGGTATAGTAAATGAATGAGCGATCTCTGCGGAAAAACCTCTTATAGGGGCCGAACCCTCCCCGCAGGGTGAGACTCAGATCAATGAAACTATGACTTAGTAGTAAGATAGTAATAAATACAAACAGCGCTAAAAGAATGAATACCAATAAAAAATTGCCAAACACATGAGTGACAATTCATGAGATTGATGCCCAGCTTGTACAGAAATCAGAAGCTCTCCCTGGACTCTGAGTCTTTCTATTATAGATGCAGCAGGGACATCTAGTGGTGAATTTGTACACTGCATAGAGGTTTAGAGAAACACAGAAGTGGACATAACCAGAAGTAGAGTCAATAAACATACACTATTAGGTAGCGCTACACTTAATTTCGCAAGCACTCATCACCCAGTGCTAAATTTTCATCTGGTGATCCATAAATATTCTTTTGTGTTTTGCTGGCTGTAAGCAGTCTTGTTCTGGATCGTGTAGAAATGACCTCAACAAACCTAAAGTGACGCTTGGAGAGCTTGTTCTGTTGAAAAACAACAGACTTACTGACTGGAACACCGGATGAAAATAAAGGAAAGAAAGCCTGAAAAGAAAACTAATGTAGCCATCACATCTAAGAATTGCCATAGTATACCCCTGTTTGTGCAGAGTATTAGAAGTGGATCCTTTATAAGGATTTTGTTGAGAGCCTTTAAGCTCCTTTCACATGGGGCAGATTCCGTCAAGCATTTCCACCTGTTCAGCATGGAATCTGTCCACTGATCCCCGCTGAGCAGGCAGATGACAGGTCCATGTCTGCTTCGCTTTGCAGAGCGGACACAGACACAGACACAGCCCGCTGTTCTCTATGGGGCTGTTGGATGGAAATGGACCGCCTGTCTATTTCCATCCACCTGTCATCCAATTTGATCTGCCGGACGGATGGGGAATGGAACCCTATCTGTCTGTTTTTAGCGGAGGGGATCGGATAGGTGGTTTGATTGGGTTCACCTGAAAAAATGGCAGGTGTACCCTAATGGTCAGTCAGTGAGAAAGGGGCCTTATTCTTTATAAAGTCGGCCAATGGGGTATGTTATGGGGAGTGGAAATCACTGGGAGCACAGTGGTGGATATAGTGTGACAAGTTCATTTGGTTCTGGTGAATTGAGCCACATAAAGATGGATTTTTATGAACTTTTTATAATATTATTTTTCACAGTGGTGTTTTTTTAAATTGCAATTTAGCACTGTGATTAGTGCTTGTGAAATTAAGTATAGCGCTACCTAAGAGTGTATGTTTATTGACTCTATTTCTGGTTATGGTTTAATTTTTATATTAAAGTGGATGTAAACCTGATTCATGAAAGTTGAGCTAGGCACATATATCTGCAGTGTTTTCTTATATCTCTCCAAAGCTTTCTCCTGCTCTGTTCTTCTGTTATCAGCCTGATAACTCCGTCACATATGATAAAAGCAGCCGGAGTTTTGTGTTGGGGAGGAAGCTATAAATAGATTAGCAGAGCCCTGAACCATTCAACAAACAGAGCTGAAAGTCTCTACCTATGAGGAGAGGGGGTGTGTGCCTTTCCTCCAACCAGCTGTCTTGGATGTATGACCAGACTTCACTGCAGTGCTAACCAGGAAGAGAAAATATCCTAACACGATGTGCACTTTCTAAACAGTATATAAAGATGAAGACAGCAGATATACATATAAAACTTATGTAGGGAGATTTGTTTAATCTCTGTGTATCATCTGAGGCTTTTCACTTCACTGGGTTATGTGAGGGTTTACATCCACTTTAAGATGGCAGCACATTGTACAATTTTGAATATGTATTTGATTTAGGTTCCTCCTGAGCGTGGGATGTTGGGTTTAAATAAACAGAAGTGGACAAGTAAACATCTTGCAATGCTTACTATATCCCTCTCCTCTTCTCCCCTCTTCTCGCCCCTATCTTCTCTTTTCTCCTCTCCTCTCCTCTCCTCTCCTCTCCCATCGCCACCATTCTTTCCTCCTTGCCCCTATCTTCTCTTGTCTCCTCTCCTCTCTTGTAGGGCACGCGCTGTGATCACTCGAGTCTCATTGAGATTGGAGTAAGGGGTTGATCCCGGCCCCTTACCACCTGATCAGCTGTCAGCCAATGACAGCTGATCACGTGATGTAAACAGAAGATTGGTGATCGTTTTTTTTCTTCTTCTCACGCTGACAGCGTGAGGACAAAAAAAAGCCGATTACCGGCTTCTGTTGATGGGACATCGGTCCCGAAGAGGAAGAGGCGAAGCCGCCTCATATGTGCCCACCAGTACCGCCTGCCAGTGCCACCTGCCAGTGCCACGAATCAGTGCCCACTAGTACATAAGTGCCAGCAATCATTGCCACCTATCAATGCCCACCAGTGGTGCCAATCGGTGCCTCATTAGTGCCACCTATCAATGCCCACCAGTGATGCCAATCAGTGCCTCGTCAGTGTCACCTAGCAGTACCAATCAGTGCCCATTACTGCCACCCATCAGTGCCCATCACTGCTACCCATCAGTGCCCTTCGGTGCCAGCTATCAGTGCCACCTATTAGTGCCCTTCAGTGCCACCTATTAATGCCCTTCCGTGCTGCCCATCATTGCCACCCATCAGTGCCACTCATCAGTGCCCACCAGTGCCGCCTATCAGTGCCCATCAGTGCAGCCTATCAGTGCCGATCAGTGTAGCCTCATCAGCATACATCAATAAAGGAGAAAAATTACCTGTTTGCAAAATGTATTAACAAAATATAAAACGGTTTTGTATTTTTTTAAAAAAAATTTGGTCTTTTTTAATTTTTTTAACAAAAAATAAAAAACCCAGAGGTGATCAAATACCACCAAAAGAAAGCTCTATTTGTGGGGAAAAAAAATGATAAAAACTTAATTTGGCTACAGTGTTGTGTGACCGCGCAATTGTCATTCAACGAGTGACAGCGCTAAAAGCTGAAAATTGGTTTGGGCAGGAGGGGGGTTTAGGTGCCCAGTAAGCAAGTGGTTAATAAATGTTATCATTGATAATGCACAAGGTCGGTGCGCCCTCCTTTCCTCTTTTTGTGTGCTCCATCTAGCAAGCCTCTTGCTATAGGGACACTCAAGCAGGTTCGTTCACAAGCCACGCTCTGTGTGTCCATTCAGACACAGAATACAATAACACAGCAGGGAGGACTCCTTCAGCCACCCTAGCTTGTGTGAATGGAGCAATCCATTCAGTTCTGACATGTATGCCCAGCTTTAGTATTCTATGTCACAAGAGAAAAACAGATTCAAGATGGAAATTAGAGAGATATGGGCCCCATTAATGCATAGCTTCCAACTGTCCCTGATTTCGAGGGACTGTCCCTGATTTGGAACAAAGTCCCTCTGTCCCTCTTTGCTCCTCATTTGTCCCTCATTTGTCCCTCATTTTGGTCTGATCTATATAATGGTATATAAACTGTACTTTTTATCTTTCGAAAAGTGTTTCCCAGTGCAAAACCTTTCATCCAATTTCTAAATAGATTAATTTGTAAATTTCAAGAGCCAGTATAAAGGAATAGTGGTGGGAAAAAAAAGCACTTGTGGGTTTAACTAATTTTTTTTGTATATTTCTCCTTTAAGGGGGTGTGGCAGGGGGTGTGTCCTATGCCTACATACGTTTGCTAAGGATGAGCTCCGGCGTGTTCGCAAGCTGCACGTGTAGAGCCCGCCAGGAAGTCGGCACTGCGCTAATCATAGGCAGTGTGACATTTCCTGATCTCTGCAGCCGCACATCAGGAAAAATGTCTCACTGCTTGTGATTAGCGCTGTGAAGTGCCGACTTCCTGGCGGGCTCGGCACGTGCAGCTTGCGAACACGCCGGAGTTCATCGTTAACGTTTGCTAATAGGTGTCCCTCGTTCCCATCTCAAAAAGTTGGGAGGTATGTTAATGGTTATGCTATGGAGTCCCATCACACATAGCTACAGCCCTTATAAGAAGCATGTCATTACGACTGTCCTGTCCTTGTTGAATGCCAGTCCCAGTTATGTCATGTATCTCATCTTAATAAAAAGGCTAACTTGCCTCAGTGCCGGTTCACACTGATGCGAGTTCATAACGAATGTGATGTGTCAAAAACATTCTAAATTCGCATGTCATCCATAAAGTCATTGTTTTCAATGACCCCTGTACTGCGCAGGCGCAGCGTCTGCGCAGTACGAACTACTATCAGCCGCAGGAGATAGCCGAAGCACAAAATCTACAATCAGCTGTACACCGCGCTTGCGCCCTGGGTCCAGGTTCCTTCCCCACCATCCAAGTGGACCTAGAGGGGGAATAAGAAAGAGCCGAGCGAAGCGAGGCCGTGCCCGAAGCGTGGCGAGCGAAGCGAGGCCGTGCCCGAAGCGTGGCGAGCGAAGCGAGGCCGTGCCCGAAGCGTGGCGAGCGAAGCGAGGCCGTGCCCGAAGCGTGGCGAGCGAAGCGAGGCCGTGCCCGAAGCGTGGCAAGCGAAGCGAGCCCGCGAGGGGCCCTCTTACAGGCGCCGTGTACAGCTGATTTTCCCCTATTCATCTTCGGCTATTTCCGCCGGATCCTACTGCGCAGGCGCAGCGCCTGCGCAGTAGAGGGGGGTCCTTATCCGCCGAGCGGAACTTTCTCGGCAGAACACCGGCACTCAGTGAGTCTTCTAGGCCAGTAGCAAGTAGACATGGTGTACTTCTGTGTAGAATCTTTCCCATAAAAGATGACATAAAACGGACTCAGCTTCTGGATTAAGATGAAGGTGTGTTAGGCCAAGTCAGCTGTTTGGGAGACTCCCAGGATTATAAAAGCTCTGTCTTCACTTCATTCCTCTCACTTATAATTAACATTTTGGTTTTACAGCAAGAACGAGGAGACGTCGCAGTCCTCGGCTTGGAATTGTATCTTCATCTTGTAATTCTGTCTTCCGAGTTAAAGAATTCCACTCCTAAAACTCCATTCATCCAAAATTATGCTGTATTGTGTTATGTTTTCTTTTTCTTAGGTAATGTTTTATTATAATATATTATACTTATTTTTATTATTGTTACATCACCTTTCATTCTGATTGGTGGCTGTGAGAAATATCTTGAAGGCACTTCTTAAAGGTCAACTCCAACTAAACTTTTTTTATTGAAAGAATGAGAGATAAACAAAACTATGTTCAGTATCCCTCCCTCAGCGCACACAAAGAAAATATTGATACAACAATAGTCAGCAGCTGCTATACTAAGATGATGCATCAAATATATGTCAAAGAAAAATTTCTAAAACATTAGCAGCGCTAGTGCAAAAATAGCAAAAATTTATAAATATGAATGAAATTGCTTAAGAGTCCACTTAAACAAAGTATCAAAACGGTGATCCACTCAGTGAAAGTCCATTAAGAAAAGGCAGGTGAGTATAAACTAGATGATCGTGGAAGAAAATATTAGCAACGATCCCAAGTCTCCATCACCACACCACTTGTGCCACAGCCCTGTAGGTAATCCACTTACCAGACCCTGCTGATTAACACGCTTATCAATCAAAGGGATAATCGCTGTTCACTGGACACTTTTCATCTGTATTTTGCTCTATGCATGTCACTTTTCCCTTAACATATGCAAACAGCATTGAAATAAAAGGGTTTGTGAATTGAAGATCTGTACTGTAAGTGTAATGGTTGTAAGTGTTGTTCAGCTATCCCTATACACCAAACATGGACACTTTATGCCTAGCAGAACCATTACCAATGGAAAAAGACTCAAATATTAATAACACTGTCATTTTTTATCATAGCTGGCCTGTTGGAATCTAACAACTTCATCTGTAATCAGGCTTTTGCACAAAATAGGAGTTATCAGATATTACATTTTCCATAATCCTCCAGTATTGAATTACACATATTGGTTTTAGAGGCTAGGTGAGAACTGTACACTAAAGCAAGCCATAGATTATACAGTTTTCTTTCACCCCACAACAGGTGGAAGGAAAGAAAATTGCTTGATTCCCCCATTGAAACAGTTACTGTTGATAAGGGAATTACTCATGCAGCGTTATTATGTTCTGACGGAGGGGAGCCTTTCCGGTCGGCAGAACACAATGATCACTGCTAGCGACTATAACGCCGGCAATGATCGCGTGCAAAAAAAATCTGCTTATTAAGCTTAAACTTCACACCTTTTAGATTGTCCTAGTCCAGGACATGGCATACATTAACCTCCCTGGCGGTATGATTATTTCTGATTTTATGTGCTGAAAGCGGTACAATTATTTTGCACAGAAATTTGGCGTTTTATATTGTAGGACTGTAATTCTTAGGAATAGTTCACTTAAATCTGTCCAAACAAGAGTCTAGTAGACATCCCGGGTATGATAAAGTTTGAAAAACTAAATAAAAAATTATAATATAACAAATAACTATAAATAATTATAACAAATAATAATATAATAATAATAAAAATTATATAATAATGTAATCAAATCAAAAACACTGAAATTTGCTCAGTTGCAGAATTTTGGCTTTTATTACTTTTAGTGTTTGATGACGGATCTCCCCACAAATCACTATCGCTCAATTCTGCGAGTGATTCTAATTTATTATCGCTTTGTTCTAGCTGGTCTAAAAGCACTTTTGATGTAAAGAGACAGTTTTGGTTGCTATGGGCAATCTCCAGTTTCCTGGCAGAAAGAACAGTTTTATATATATAAAACTGCATGCAGGACACTGGGCAGACCACTAGGGACAAAGGGGATGTGTAGTTATTTGATACAGTACTGTAATCTGTAAGATTACAGTATGCTGTATCTATACTGTGTGTTTCACTATTTGAATTTACCGCCGAACTCCGTCCCCGTGCGTCGCACCGCTCGCAGGGAACGGAGCTCGGCACTGTGAATCGAGTGAGACACAGCGGCTCGCCGATCACAGCGGGGAGACATCGCAGGATCCAGGGGACAAGGTAAGTATGCTCTTCCTGGATCCTGCGATGCAAGCCCGAGTCTGGCTCGGGGATACCGCTTTTGGTATAAAAAATCCAACCCGAGCCAGACTCGGGAATACCGCCAGGGCGGTTAACTGGCATCTCTGCAAATGAGTTACATCACCTTTCCTATGTTGTCTTCATTTCTGATCAGCAGTCTGATCACTGGACATACTGGGTTTGGCATCATCCACATGTACACCTCATCCACATATATGAACACAGGAAGCAGAAGTGAGCCCATAAACTTACACGTCACACCTTTTAGATTGCCTTAGTCCAGGACATGGGACACTTTGACTGGCATCTGTGCACACATAAACTGGAAGACATGCAAGTGAATGTTGATTCCTGAAAGGCTGCAGCAGGAAGGCATTTATAAACCGAAATTCAGTAGAAATCAAAATTTCTGTCTGTCAAAGTCTTTGACCTCTGCTGCAATCTTCTACACTGGACAGACCGAACAAGTACCAGGTAGCATGTGGTCCACTGGTGTGGAACTACAAGTACCAGCAGACCAGACGTTTGACACTCCTACCTGTTTTATGTGGGTGCAGTATGTCCTTTAGAATGTGATCTATAGTATAACTACATTACTAATATTACTCATATTATTAGAAATCATATTAGTAAATAAGGAAAGTGGTACATTCTGTCAAGGATTTTTCCAATCTATTCGCAGCAGAAAGCTAAAATAACAAAGCCACAAGATAATAGACATATAATCTGTCAGGAAAATAAGATATCATGCATCGATTTCAATTGGTCGATTGTTTGATCATAAAATAGGTGTACTATCCGACATAGATACACAAAAGGATGCAAACTTCTCTGTAATAATACAATTATTTCCTGGTGTTGGGATTCCACATTAGACACATAGGACATGGCACATTCCAAGTACTGTAAATCAACAGTTCTGTAATCAACACCTTTTTTTCTGCTAGTGCCCCTCCCGAGACTAGACTCTGGATCCGCCCCTGGATCATTGCTAATATTTTCTTCCACGATCCTCTAGTTTATACTCACCTGCCTTTTCTTAATGGACTTTCACTGACTGGATCACCATTTGATACTTTGTTTAAGTGGACTCCTAACCAATTTCATTGATATTTTTAAATTTTTGCTATTTTTGCACTGCTAATGTTTTAGAAATTTTTCTTTGACATATATTAGAAACTTTTTTTATTACTTTTGGATGGAATGTGAGGGTTTAAAAACTCTTTGTCTTGCCCATAATCATGTTTTAGAGAGCTCTTGTCAAATTCTGTTTATTTTACTTATGTCAATCGAAACAGGATGTGAGGATAAATCTCCCCCCAAAAGGGGACACAAACAGCAATAAAACAACAATCCTAGTAAATTGTAAGAGTTCAAATCTAACCAGGTTGCTATCACTTCAATGCCTCCCATTTAGGAAATTTCGCATTACTCCCTCTGCTGCAGGCGAGCGTCAGACAAAATAGGAAAAATAGAAATTCCCACCAGGGACATCATACACAGCAAAGAAAAGCAGAGGATCTAATGTTATCACAAGAAGAACACAGTGTTGTGGAGCCAGCGTGGTACGTCCCAACGTGTACTGTGGGAGGTGCTTATACTAGGGGAAGACATGAATCCTAGTCTCTGCTTTGCAGGAACACAGGATCTATGCCTTCCCTCCTGTCAGAATAGTGTTCTGCCTTGTTTACATAGCAGACCACCATTCTGGCTTTCTGCCTAATGATTGGTGAGTGCCAGCGGACATCGAGTGCGTGGTAGCCGCAGATCAGCTCCCGTTGTGTATAACCACAGAAGGAGCGGGCCGGCGACGCATACGCGTGCCGCCTACCCGGAAGTGTTGGATCGCATACTAGACACGTGATCCAGCACAGCAGAGCCACCTATGTAAGTTATATGGTCGCCAAGTGGTTAATGCATTCTATGCATTAAAGTGGATGTAAACCCGATTCATTTCATTTGACTCTCGGCACATATATCTGCAGTGTTTTCTTATCTCTCTTGAAAGCCCTAAGTCTCGTGTGTTTCTGCTGCTCCGTTCTTCTGTTATCAGCATGAAAACTTCTAACAAGTTCTCTGACAACTGAGAAAAACCAGTTTGAATTTTGTGTCGGGATGGGTGCTATAAGTAGATTAGCAGAGAGCTGGTCTATTCACAGCACATTCCTTCATTCCTCTGCCTATGTGGAGTGGGGTGTGTGCCTTTCCTCCAATCAGCCGTCACACACTGTATGCCCAGACTACACTCCCAGTGCTGAACAGGATGAGAACATTTCTAACACAATGTGCATTTTCTAAAGAATATAGCAAGCTGAAGACAGCAGATATACATGTAATACATATGTAGGGAGATTTGTTCCATCTCTGTGTATCATCTGTGGCTGTTCTCTTCACCGGGTATATGTGAGGGTTTACATCCACTGTAAGGGAAAAAACCTTGCGGGTGCAGCTCCCCCCTCAGCCCATCCTTATACCTACCTGAGCCCCATCTTGATCCAGTGATGTGCGTTAGAGCAGTGGCTCTACAGAGTCTCTCTCTCTCCTCTTTTGCTCACACAGCAGCGGGAGCCATTGGATCCTGCTGCTGGTGGAGCCGCTCATTGCGCAGATGTATTTTGTCTTCACGATCAGAAATCCCACCCTGAGAAATGATGTGCAGCCATTATTGAAGAGCATGTACACAGGAAGTGGCTGCAAATAGGCTGCAGGATATCAACAGCACTTAGGCGCAAAGAATAAAAAAAATGATGAAAAAATTGAAAACAAGTGTTATATTTAAAAAAGTGTCAATTATTTATGATACATGACACTTATAATTACAATACAATAATTTTACACTTAGGATTTATATTTAATTTTCCAGCCTCTCTGTCAAGAACTGAATTATTAGTTTTGGATGAACTCTGGTTCATATTAGGGTTCCAAAGGAACAGGCATAAGGCATTGGGGTTGATTTACTAAAGGCAAATAGACTGTGCACTTTGCAAGTGCAATTGCTCCAGAGCTTAGTAAATGAGCAAAAGTTCTGCTGACTTCCATCATCCAATCATGTGCAAGCAAAAATGTTATTTTTTAAATTTTCCTTGCATGTGATTGGGTATTCTTTGCGAAGTGAAGCTTCACCTCATTTACTAAGCTCTGGAGCAATTGCACTTGCAGAGTGCAACTGTACTTTGCAAAGTGCACAATCTATTTGCCTTTAGTAAATCAACCCCATAGATTTAAACAAACACAAAGAATGTAATGTATGTCCCGGTCATATGACGTCTCGCATTGATCATTATTAGTATGGGGTTATTGAACAAGGACATCTTATAAGCTCTGGAGATGGGCCAGGAAGAAGCAACAAGATTTCCTTTGTTCCCTGAATGTGGGGAAGAACAGATCCAATTGTTACTACCGCCAGAGGCAGAAAAATAGATTATTTGCTCTGCATTCCCCCATTAAATAGTGAGTGGATAGGGGTGACGTATATAACGTACGTCCACTTCTAGCAAGGACCCCAGAAGGAATATTAATAGAGTAAATGATTTATTACCTACTCATACAAATCTGCCAGGAAAAAAATTGTTTTTTATTGGGGGGGGGGGGGGGGGTTCTGAAATGACAATGTATTCACCATTCTGAGGGCTTGTTTGCATGTGTGGCACCCCTTGCCACCCCTCTGAAAAGTAATCCACAGTGGATCACTTTTCAGAGGGTGTCTAACCCACCAAAGAATGAACCACCGCGCTGCAACTGCCTAAATTGCACGCAGTTGCAGGACAAGTGTGGCATGGTCCCATGCACTTAACGTGGTTCTAAAGTCAAACAGTCTTCTACCTTAATGCATTCCCTGCATTTTCTTATAAAATGCCCCATTTCCTGCCTCCCCCCCCCCCCCATTCCCTAAACAATTACCTACTTCCTCTCTCAAGCGCTATCTAGGGTTGCCACCTGTCCGGGATTCACCCGGACAGTCCAGGTTTTGAATCATGTGTCGGGGTTTTAAACTGTCTGAAACCCGGACACATGATTCAAAACCTGGGCTGTCCGGGTGGAGATGACCGGGCTGTGACTCCCCTAATAACTGAGTACCGCAACCACCAAGTGCATAGGAGTGCCCACAGGCTTTGTGTACCTGGACAAACCCTAATCACCAGGGTTACCAACTGTCCAGAGTGCTGGCTGAAGTTGTCTAAGACAAGTGTCCGTGACACTCTCTCTCACACTGCCCAGAGCAGAGCCAGCACAGTTGCCCTCCCCCTGCTCGTATGGAAGAGGACATGGATGGGGCAGTAGAGAGGGCTCGATCTGTTCCTCCTCCTCCTGCCCCTACCTCTCTGTGTCACGCCAATCCCAGGTGTGCTGTGCCTCAGAAGAGGGATGCATGGCTGGAAAATGTAAAACCCAGTAGCTGGAAGATAGATGCCTCAATCCTCAGGTGAGTGAGCTCACCATCCACTGTCCGTGACTGAAGTTTTTCCCCTTCCTCCTTTCTCTCTCCTGCCTCTGAGCAAGTGAGTACGCTAAGGTAAGGGGGACTCAGATGTAAGGGGGGCTTTGGTGAATAGAAATCCCCTTATTTCAGAGTTTCCCTCAACACAAAAGTCCACAGCATTCCCCTAAACAAAAAAATTTGCCCTGCGTCACTAAAGTGTTCGGGTTTGGCTATCCTGGCTGCTGCTCCGCTCCTCCACTTCCTGGTCCCACAGGAAACGCTGAGGGCAGTGGAGCCATAGGCTCCTGCTGCTGTCAGTCAAATCCTGTGAAGAGGGCGCAGGGGTGTTGCTTGTCAGCGACGTGTGTGCCTATGGACACACACAGCCCGGCTCAGGAGCTCGTCCCCATGGATGCCTCCTTAGCACATGGCTTGCTTAGGGGGAACCAGGAGGAAAAAGGAACAGACAGCACTAGCAGGAGACCACCAAAGAGGGTGTAGGAGACTGCTCTGTGCAACATTGTTACACAGAGCAGGTAAGTGTAACATCTTTTTTTATGTTAACCGCTTCCCTCCTGCCATATTGTCAAATGACGGGCAGACGGGAGCACTCTTGTTCTGGGAGGACATTATATGACACCATTCCTCTCTCACCGTGCTTGCATGCCGGGGGGGGGTTTTTGGCGAGCTCTGTCGATGGGACACGGTGCATCACCGATCCCAGTAAAGACTTGATGACGAGGCTCTTTACCCATGTGATCAGCTGTGTCCAATCACATGTAAACAAGGAAATACCGGTTATCAGCATTTCTCTCCTCACGCTGACACCCCATGAGGAGAGGAGATCCGATCAGCGGCATTTCCTCACAGGGGAGATCTGCACAAATAATCAGGGGACTGATCATCAGGGCAGCCTCATCAGTGCCCAGCAGTGATGCCAATCAGTGCTGCCTGTCAGTGCCCATCAGTGCCTGCTCATTAGTGCTGCATATCTCTGCCACCTATCATTGCCCATAAGTACCACCTATCAGTGGCGCAAATCAGTGCCCATCAGTGCCGCCTATTAGTGCCCATCCGTGCCACCTATCAGTGCCCATTAGTGCTGCATATCAGTGCTGCCTATCAGTGCCCATCAGTGCCTGCTCATTAGTGCTGCATATCTCTGCCACCTATCATTGCCCATAAGTGCCACCTATCAGTGGCGCCAATCAGTGCCCATCAGTGCCGCCTATTAGTGCCCATCCGTGCCACCTATCAGTGCCCATTAGTGCTGCATATCAGTGCTGCCTATCAGTGCCCATCAGTCCTGCATATTAGTGATTCCTCATCAGCGCCTATCAGTGCAGCCTATCCTTGCCCACCAATGAAGCCTCATCAACGCACATCAGTGAAGGAGAAAAATTATTTATTTACAAAATTTTATAACAGAAACTAAGAAAAAAAAATTTATTTATTTTTCAAAATTTTTGGTCTTTTTTCATTTGTTTAGCAAAAAATAAAAAAATCCAGCGATAATTAAACACTACCAAAAGTAAGCTCTAGTCATTGCATGACCGCGCAATTGTCATTCAAAGTGCGACAGCTCTGAAAGCTGAAAACTGGCCTGGGCAGGAAGAGGGAAAAAGTGTCCAGTAGGCAAGTGGTTAATTTAAAAAAAAAAAGTAGCCTTTAACAGCTTCAGCCCTGGAAGATTTTACCCCCTTCCTGACCAGAGCACTTTTTGCGATTCGGCACTGCGTCGCTTTAACTTACAATTGCGCGGTCGTGCAACGTGGCTCCCAAACAAAATCCTTTATTCCCCACAAATAGAGCTTTCTTTTGGTGGTATTTGATCACCTCTGCGTTTTTTATTTTTTGCGCTATAAACAAAAAAAGAGCGTCAATTTTGAAAAAAAACGCATTATTTTTTACTTTTTGCTATAATAAATATCCCCCAAAAATATAAAAAAAAATTTTTTTTTTCCTCAGTTTAGGCCAATATGTATTCTACATATTTTTGGTTAAAAAAAATCACAATAAGCGTATATTGATTGGTTTGCACAAAAGTTATAGTGCATTGATGGCAAACCTTGGCACCCCAGATGTTTTGGAACTACAGTTCCCATGATCCTCGTGCACTCTGCAGTGTAGTTGAGCATCATGGGAAATGTAGTTCCAAAACATCTGGAGTGCCAAGGTTCGCCTTCACTATTATAGTGTCTACAAAATAGGGGATAGAGTTATGGCATTTTTATTATTAATTTTTTCTTACTAGTAATGGCGGCGATCTGCGATTTTTATCGGGACTGCGACATTATGGCGGGCACATCGGACAATTTTGACACATTTTTGGGACCATTGGCATTAATACAGCAATCAATGCTATAAAAATGCATTGATTACTGTAAAAATGTCACTGGCAGTGAAGGGGTTAACACTAGGGGGCAATCAGGGGTTAATGTGTTCCCTAGTGTGTGTTCTAACTGAAGGGGGAGGGGACTGTGTAGGGAAGATGACAGATCGCTGTTCATACTCTGTATGAACAGACGACCTGTCTGTTCTCCCCCCAGAGAACTGGAAACTGTGTGATTACACACACAGATCCCGGTTCTCCGTGTGTCAGCTGCGATCGCGGGAGCCCGGCGGTGATCGTGACCGCCGGGCACTCGCATCGCCCTCTAGTGGCCACAGGGTGAAGCGACCTTACATAACGTTGTTTCGCCCAGCCGTGCCATTCTGCCGCAGTACAGCTGCGCCGGCTGGTCGGCAAGTGGTTAATGGTCTAGCCACGAATGAGGATTTTTCCAAGATCCTGTTTGGCATACAGCACACTGAGCACAGTGAGGATGAATGGCAGTAGATGGCCAATAGATACATGCTCACATACAGTGGGGACGGAAAGTATTCAGACCCCCTTAAATTTTTCACTCTTTGTTATATTGCAGTCATTTGCTAAAATCATTTAAGTTCATTTTTTTCCTCATTAATGTACACACAGCACCCCATATTGACAGAAAAACACAGAATTGTTGACATTTTTGCAGATTTATTAAAAAAGAAAAACTGAAATATCACATGGTCCTAAGTATTCAGACCCTTTGCTCAGTATTTAGTAGAAGCACCCTTTTGATCTAATACAGCCATGAGTCTTTTTGGGAAATATGCAACAAGTTTTTCACACCTGGATTTGGGGATCCTCTGCCATTCCTCCTTGCAGATCCTCTCCAGTTCTGTCAGGTTGGATGGTAAATGTTGGTGGACAGCCATTTTTAGGTCTTTCCAGAGATGCTCAATTGGGTTTAAGTCAGGGCTCTGGCTGGGCCATTCAAGAACAGTCACGGAGTTGTTGTGAAGCCACTCCTTCGTTATTTTAGCTGTGTGCTTAGGGTCATTGTCTTGTTGGAAGGTAAACCTTCGGCCCAGTCTGAGGTCCTGAGCACTCTTGAGAAGGTTTTCATCCAGGATATCCCTGTACTTGGCCGCATTCATCTTTCCCTCAATTGCAACCAGTCGTCCTGTCCCTGCAGCTGGAAAACACCCCCACAGCATGATGCTGCCACCACCATGCTTCACTGTTGGGACTGTATTGGGCAGGTGATGAGCAGTGCCTGGTTTTCTCCACACATACCGCTTAGAATTAAGGCCAAAAAGTTCTATCTTGGTCTCATCAGACCAGAGAATCTTATTTCTCACCATCTTGGAGTACTTCAGGTGTTTTTTAGCAAACTCCATGCGGGCTTTCATGTGTCTTGCACTGAGGAGAGGCTTCCGTCTGGCCACTCTGCCATAAAGCCCCGACAGGTGGAGGGCTGCAGTGATGGTCGACTTTCTACAACTTTCTCCCATCTCCCGACTGCATCTCTGGAGCTCAGCCACAGTGATCTTTGGGTTCTTCTTTACCTCTCTCACCAAGGCTCTTCTTCCTGATAGCTCAGTTTGGCCAGACGGCCAGCTCTAGGAAGGGTTCTGGTCGTCCCAAACGTCTTCCATTTAAGGATTATGGAGGCCACTGTGCTCTTAGGAACCTTAAGTGCAGCAGAAATTTTTTTGTAACCTTGGCCAGATCTGTGCCTTGCCACAATTCTGTCTCTGAGCTCTTCAGGCAGTTCCTTTGACCTCATGATTCTTATTTTCTCTGACATGCACTGTGAGCTGTAAGGTCTTATATAGACAGGTGTGTGGGTTTCCTAATCAAGTCCAATCAGTATAATCAAACACAGCTGGACTCAAATGAAGGCGTAGAACCATCTCAAGGATGATCAGAAGAAATGGACAGCAGCTGAGTTAAATATATGAGTGTCACAGCAAAGGGTCTGAATACTTAGGACCATGTGATATTTCAGTTTTTCTTTTTTAATAAATCTGCAAAAATGTCAACAATTCTGTGTTTTTCTGTCAATATGGGGTGCTGTGTGTACATTAATGAGGAAAAAAATGAACTTAAATGATTTTAGCAAATGGCTGCAATATAACAAAGAGTGAAAAATTTAAGGGGGTCTGAATACTTTTCGCCCCCACTGTATGTGGCTAGATTTGTATGCATTTCCTAAATATGTCCCTCCACATTAGGCATACTGGACCTTTACCATACCTCCCAACATTTTGAGATGGGAATGAGGGACACCTACTAGCAAACGTATGTAGGCATAGGACACGCCCCCCCTGCCACACCCCCTTAAAGGAGAATTAACCAAAAAAAAGGTTAATTAAATCCACAAGGGACTTTTTTTTTTACCACTACTATTCCTTTATATTGGCTTTTAAAATTTACAAATGCAGCAATTTATAATTTGGATGAAAGGTTTCACACTTTTTGACAGCTAAAAAGTGCATTTTATATACAGCTATATAGATCAGACCAAAATGAGGGACAAATGAGGAGGAAAGAGGGACATTGCTCCAAATCAGGGGCAGTCCCTCGAAATCAGGGACAGTTGGGAGCTATGTCAGACAAATATGTGCTCAGCTAGATGTTAATGTCACATGAATCCTGGTCACATGAGTTCCGATGGCTTATTGTGCACTTGCACGAGACGCTGGTCCCCGTGTCACATGACCCAGACGGCTGTGGCGTGCTGCACATTGTACCAGTCAGCATTTTAGCTTTTAGCAACTTCTTGGCTGATGTTCTGAGCTGTGCCACTTCCTTTGTGATTTAACCCTGGACTTACTGAACTGCAAATACTTAAAGGGTTATTACATTTATTTACATTTTCCTGGCCAAATTGATTATCTAAGCCAGGACAGCAACATTTTGGTTTATAAATAGGATTATTCAGGTTTTTCTTGTTGCCACAAGGAAACTGCAGAAATAATATAATGCCATCTATTTAGATGTTCCATAAAATAAGGCTCGCACGCTATACTGTAAGAAAATCGGGGGAACATTTTCGTCCGAAGAACGATCATACGATTTTCTGATAGTGTGTACACAAATTTCGACAACCAATTTCAACCTTTCGGATGAAAGTTTCCAAAGGGACAAATTCCTAAAATTTTTCTCGTACAGGACCAGAACAAACGATTTTCGCTTAATGTGTACCATGTGTTTTCATATGATTTTTGTACAAGAAAAATCAGAAACAAAAGACTGCGCATGATCAGAAACAATAAACAAAAACAAAAAAAAGCTTTTGTTGTGTGAGAATTTTTGTACATTATTTCCTTCCTCAATTCCAAGTTGCTGTGAAAATGTAATGATCGCTCGCCCATGCATAGTGTGTACCCCACTTAACCGTAGACGGACCTTCTGTCAGCAAGTGGACATTTCAAGCAGAACATGCAGTACAGCAATCAGCTTCTAGGTTTTATTGTCAAATCTTAATTGTACAAGCTGACGTTAGATGCTGATTGGCTACCATGCACAGCTGCACCAGACTCTGTATGCACCAGTTTTAGTAAATCCCCCCCAATGAAAATTTCAGCAGTTCACACATATTTAACCACTTCCCGCCTGCACTATAGCTGAAATACAGTTTGCTCGGCTGATCACAGATCAGGGTAAAGGGCCAATCACAGCGACCGTTTACCACATGATCAGCAGTCAGCCAATGACAGCTGACCACAGGATGTAAACACAAGCCAGTTATTGGCTTTTCTTTCCTCACACTGACAGCATGAGGAGAGAGGAAGTAAGCAGATAATCGGCTTCTGTAAAGGGACATTGGTCCCAACAGTGCCCACCAGTGCTGCCAATCAGTGCCCACCACTGCCACCGATCAGTGCTGCCAATCAGTGCCTCATTATCAGTGTCACCTATCAGTGCTGCCTACCAGTGCCTATCAGAGCCCATCAGTGCCACCTATTAGTGCCCATCAGTGCTGCCTCATCAGTGCCCATCAGTGCCACCTATTAGTGCCCATCAGTGCTGCCTCATCAGTGCCCATCAGTGCAGCCTCATCAGCGCACATCATCAGTGAAGGAGCAAAATTTTATAACAAACTATGAAAAATTTTTGTTTGTTTTTTTTCAAAAAAATTGGTCTTTTTTCGTTTGTTTAGCAAAATTTAATAAACAAACAATGAAAATTTTTTGGGTTTTTTTCAAAATTTTTGGTCTCTTTTTCGTTTGTTTAGCAAAAAAAATCAAAAATAAACAGTGGTGATTAAATAGCGCCAAAAGAAAGCTCCATTTGTGTGAAAAAAACTGATAAAAATTTTGTTTGGGTACACTGTTGCATTCAAAGTGTGACAGCGCTGAAAGCTGGAAATTGGCCTGGGCAGGAAGGGGGGAAAAGTGCCCAGTAGGCAAGTGGTTAAAGAGGAACTTCACTCCCGCCTATTAATTATTTTTCTCTATTACCTTGACAGCTGAGTTGTCCTAAGAAAACAATTACCCGCCCAGCAAATCCAGTGTTGTCTGGCGTAAGGTGATGTTCAGTCTCAGCATTCTGGATTCGGTGCCACCATCCTGACTTCCTCCTGATGTCATCAGGAGGACGGGTGTCTCTTTCTGGTACTTTCAGCCAGCTCCCTGATGAAGCAATGTTTGCTCAGATATGCACACTACAGTTGAGATTTCCCCAAAGTCTCCTGGGATGTGTGACATTAATGTTCCAGGAGGCTTCCGGTGGGGGGGGGACATCATTCTTGCCTAGATAAAATAGCCAGAAATGCGGATCCAGGACCTGCTAAAAAGGTACTCCCCGCACCTCTAAAAGACACTTGCTAAGTTTCTTCTGCACTGTCTATCTTTTCTGATGTCCATTGTCAGAACGACAGATAGTGATGGGAAATCTGATTTTTTACAGTTGACACCAGAAGGTGAGAGGAAATCTTCAAATGGGTAACCTTGTTCCAGTGGCAACTGTCTAGCATGGGGAATTCCCATCACTTTGTGGAGATTTCCTTACTCTTCCTGTTGTTTCTTCAGGTCAGGAAGTGAAGGGAAATCTTTTGAATGGGACAAAGACGTCCAAAAAAAAAAGTGTTACTAAACCCAGAACCCTGCATTCACTATATCTGGTCTCCCACAGTATACAGAACATGGAAATGCAATTATTTTAGTAAATATAAACCGCTAGATACCTTTTCTCATCAGCAGTATATAGCAGTCTTGTGAATTATATCAGTGTCTGGCTAAAGGAGGAGTTTTCATTCTACTCTGACTGTCCTGTGAGGCTGCATGACCCCTGACGCCCTGTCTGGACAGTGCTAATTGGCCCTCTGCCGATCACATGCACCCTCCCCAACATAAAAAAACTCTCTATCAATACACACAAAACTGAGCATGCACAGAATGACTCCAAAGCAGGGGCGGACTGACCATTGAGCGACTCGGGCACTGCCCGAGGGCCCTGGGCCACTAGGGGGTCCCATCAGGGTTGCGAGCCTCAGTAAAACCAGGGACAGTATGTATAAATCTGTGTTTTTTTACATCTGTCTGTGTATACTGTGTGTACATGTATGTGTATACTGTGTGATTGTATACTGTGTGTGTGTGTATACTGTGTGGCCCCATAATCTCTGATTGCCTGGGGGCCCCATAATCTCCTATTGCCCGGGGGGCCCCATGAGTTATCAGTCCGCCCCTGCTCCAAAGGCTCTGCTTTATCAAGAGATGGATTAGGGACAGTGGAAGAAGGGGAGGATCAGAGAAGACATGATCAAACAGCCTTTTTACGCAATGCACAGATTAAACCCTTTAGGATCCACAGTGAGTATAACAAGCTTTACTGCATATACAGATTTTACTTTTGTGGGTTTAGTAACACTCTAAGTGACAAGGGTTTAAACCTTTCCATACTCTATACAAAACAAAACAAAAAGAAAAGTTCAGCTGTACATACACAAGTATATGAACACACAATCACTAAAATCTCATATAAGCTATACCAAGGTAATGTCATTTCAAACGTTATTGTCAATATGTTTAAAGCGTTTATTAAAATAATAATTGATTCCCATGTTTCCTTTACAATAAGGCATGGTGATGCCACAGTAAGTGCCTACTGCGGTGCATTCTTTTACCACTTCATTCATTTTGAACAGCACCCCCACGCGTATGCCCGGGAACTCCACAATGGATGTGTGGTTGAGCAACTATCTATGCATTGTGTTGGAAAATATAACGTACGGGTGTGTTTTTATGTATTTTTGGGGTGATTTTGCAGCCCTTTCAAACAGATAACATAATTCATGCACGTGGTAATTCAAAAACTGAAACCATCTCCAATGCTGGCACAGTTTAGAGATAGGTTAGGCACAAACTATACGTCTTCCTGCCGAGAGTGTATATACTCTGCAAAGTTGGCCAAACACGGGGCCTTTCCCTTTTCTACGAGAAAAGGGGAACTATAACTGAAAAGTCTGTGCGATTAAAAAAAACATTTGCATTTGACACGGCATGTAGTGGTTGATTTAATAAAGGCAAATTGGCTGTTCACTTTGCAAGGGAATTTGCCCCAGAGCTTAGTGAATGTGGTGAAATTTCACCTTGCAAAGAATTCCCAATCGCATGTGTAGTCACCCTGTACTTTAGGGGTGTCTCGTAAATTTACCTTTTCTGGGTAGTTTGCTCGGGACAATTTGTAGTTTTCTCATTTGGGTTCTTCCCGGTTTAGGGTTGCTGGAGTTTCCTAATTCCACCACTGAGTATCACTGGCCCTCAGGGCCACAGTGATGGGGATGGTAGCAAATCTTGTGCTACTTAGCATTTATGTCCCCTCTGGCTACCACTAGTTACATAGTTAGTCAGGTTGAAAAAAAGACACAAGTCCATCTAGTTTAACCTATAAAACGGAAGAAGAAAAAAAAAAAAAAATCTTACAATCCCATATACACAATCTTATACCCACAGTTGATCCAGAGGAAGGCAAAAAAAAAAAAACAGCAAAGCATGATCCAATTTTCTCCAGCAGGGGAAACAATTCCTTCTTGATCCCCAAGAGGCAATCGGATATTCCCTGGATCAACTTTACCTATAAATGTTAGTATCCAGTTATACTGTGTGTATCTAGGAAATAATCCAGTCCTTTTTTTTTAAAGCAATCTACTGAGCTGGCCAGACCCAGCTCTTGATGGAGTCGATTCCACATTTTCACAGCTCTTACTGTGAAGAAACCTTTCCGTATTTGGAGATTAAATCTCTTTTGCTCCAGATGTAAAGAGTGCCCCCTTGTCCTCTGTGATGGCCTTAAAGTGAATAACTCAACACCAGGTTCACTATATGGATCACTTATGTATTTGTAAATATTGATCACATCCCCCCCTTAATCTCCTCTTCTCGAGGGAGAATACATTCAGTTCCTCTAATCTTTCCTCATAGCTGAGCTCCTCCATGCGTCTTATCAGTTTGGTTGTTCTTCTCTGCACTTTCTCCAGTTCCCCGATATCCTTTTTGTGAACTGGTCGGTCCATGTTAGTGGTGAATGCTGGAGGAGGCTATAAAAGCTTGAGGAGAGGCCTTGTGAATGCTCTTTTCTCCTGTCTGGCAGAGAAGTCTTCAGGCTGCCCTACCTGGTGGAGGAGTGTGTGACTTTCAAGGTGGTAGAGCCCAATAGGTGTTCTGCTGGAGGGGGATTAGTGCCTTTGCTATTGGAGACCTAACCCTAACCCCCTCTCTCTAATAACTGGAGCAATAAAACTTTGAAAAGACTAAAGTGACTGGCGCCCTTTGTTGTTGTGTGATGCTCTCTACTGCCAGCATGGATCCATCCAGGGGTAAATGCCAGTCTTCTTCCTGCTGGAGGTGAGTCAAAGCCTCTAACACACCTGTGTTAAATACAAGGCCCACTTTGTCTTCACCTCACCTTGTCTCAGCAGTCGGCAGCAGAGAGGAGGACAGGCTCCTCTGCCGGATCCTGCGCTTCCCCATGCAGCCGCAGATAGGGCCATCTGTTCCTGTGAGCTGTGTGAAGGGGGGGTGTCCCTTCCCTCCAATCAGCTCTCAGAGCTCTCCTCACTAAGCTCTGCAGAGTGTAACTTCTCTCTGTCCCCTTTTTTATGAACTCTCAGAAAAGTTTATAAATTCAGCACTTTGAACGGATGTAGAAAAGACAGCAGATAGACAGATACAACTTATGTAGGAGGATTTGTTTAACCACCTCAATACAGGGCACTTTCACCCCCTTCCTGCCCAAGCCATTTTTCAGTTTTCAGCGCTGTCGCACTTTGAATGATAATTGCGCGGTCATGTTACACTGCACCCTAATGAAATTTTTATCATTTTTTCCCCACAAATAGAGCTTTCTTTTAGTGGTATTTGATCACCTCTGTAGTTTTTTATCTATTGCGCTATAAACAAAAGAAGAGGGACAATTTTGAAAAAACACAATATTTTTTACTTTTTGCTATAATAAATATCCAAAATTTTTTTTAAACAAATTTTTTCCTCAGTTTAGGCCGATATGTATTCTTCTACATATTTTTTGGTAAAAAAAAAATCGCGATAAGCATATATTGATTGGTTTGCGCAAAAGTTATAGCGTCTACAAAATAGGGGATAGATTTATAGCATTTTTATTTATTTATTTATTTTTTACTAGTAATAGCGGTGATCTGCGATTTTTATTGTGACTGCAACATTGCGGCGCACATATCGGACACTTTTGACACATTTTTGGGACCATTCACATTTATACAGCGATCCGTGCTATAAAAATGCATTGATTACTGTGTAAATGTGACTGGCAGGAAAGGGGTTAACACTAGGGGGCGATCAAGGGGTTAATGTGTGTCCTAGGGAGGTGATTCTCACTGTGGGGGGAGGGGACTGACTGGGGGAGGTGACCGATCGGTGTCCCTATGTACAAGGGACACACCATCGGTCTCCTCTCCTCTCTGACAGGACGTGGATCTGTGTTTACATACACAGATCCACGGTCCTGCTCTGTTACCGCGGGTGCCCCGGCGGACATCGCGGCCCCCGGGGCACGCGCACCGGGTCCCAAACGATGCAGCGGGCACGCGCGCGCCCCCTAGTGGCTCGGGAGGGCGATCACGTCATATGACGTCTGCCCAGAACAAAAACTACCTCGTCCCGCCGTCATGTGACTGTGAGCCGTAGCTTAGTGGTTAATAAACAAAGGTTTACAACCACTGTAAAGGTTTACAACCACTTTAAGTCTTAAATTAGTACTAAAACCAGTAATGATGAAATGCAGAGGCAATTATTTATTATGATAAAGAGTAGATACATTTATATAGTCTTACAGATACAACCGGCCCTTTGAGGATAACCATAATGCTGATGTGGCCCTGCTCTAATCCATACAGGAGGGGTGCTACACGTGCACGGAAAATAAAAAATAAACAGCATTTTGTCTTGCACATGATTATGGTGATGATGGAAGTTAGCAGAGTTCACCTCGTTCACTAAGCTCTGGGGAAAATTGCAAAGTGAACAGACTTTTTGCCTTTAATAGGTCCACCCCATAGGATACATACAAGGGTAACACTATTTGCAGATACCAGGCATTGTAAATTCAGGGTTTAAGTAGTCACTGGCACATTTTCATCTCTGTCCAGGAATAAGTTTATTACACATTTGTGGCTTATCTTCCAGATTGGCTGCCAATGATTTATACATAAGAAAACATTATGGTTAAAAGGTCAAGAAGTTCTTACATCAGTAGGTCAAAGTTTTTCTTTCTAAGTGTTGTGAAGTAACTCATTACAAGAGTAATTACACAGAACTAAATCCCTCTAAAAAATTACTTCCTAAAGTGAACAGTAGTTATTAAAAAATACCACATGAATACCACTAAAATTATGTCACAGCTGCTTTTCAAACTCTAATGCCCTGTACAGACGATCGGACATTGATCGGACATTCCGACAACAAAATCCATGGATTTTTTCCGACGGATGTTGGCTCGAACTTGTCTTGCATACACACAGTCACACAAAGTTGTCGGAAAATCCGATCGTTCTGAACGCGGTGACGTAAAACACGTACGTCGGGACTATAAACGGGGCAGTGGCCAATAGCTTTCATCTCTTTATTTATTCTGAGCATGCGTGGCACTTTGTGCATCGGATTTGTGTACACACGATCGGCATTTCCAACAACGGATTTTGTTGTCGGAAAATTTTATAGCCTGCTCTCAAACTTTGTGTGTCGGAAATTCCTATGGAAAATGTGTGATGGAGCCCACACACGGTCGGAATTTCTGACAACAAGGTCCTATCACACATTTTCCATCGGAAAATCCTATCATGATGGGCGGCACAGTGGTGTAGTGGTAGCACTCTCGCCTAGCAGTAAGAAGGGTCACTGGTTCGAATCCCAACCACTACCTGCTTGGAGTTTGCATGTTCTCCCTGTGCCTGCATAGGTTTTCTCCCACACTCCAAAGACATTCTGGTAGGTTAATTAGATCCTGTCTAAATTGTCCCTAGTATGTATGAATGTGAGTTAGGGACCTTAGATTGTAAGCTACTTGAGGGTAGGGACTGATGTGAATGTACAATGTATATGTAAAGCGCTGCATAAATTGACGGCGCTATATAAGTACCTGAAATAAAAAAAAAAAAAAAAATCATGTGTAGAGGCATAACATACAAAGAGTTATTCCTTTAAAAAGAAATTTTCTTTTTGGTTAAAGGTGGAGCCTTTTGGTATTTGTTATTCTCTGGCTTCTTATGTTTCTTGAGGACTCTATTGAGAAGATCTGCTTTGTCCATTTTCAGGCTCTGTTCAGAATGACCCTGGTGATGCTGAGCATACCCATCCATCTTTGGGTGTTCCCATCCACCATTTGGGTGTTTCCACTTCTCCATTTGAATTCTCCGCTATAGAAAATAAAAGTTCTAAACTTAATAGTAGCAGCTGATTGGCGAACGTGCTACCAAGCTAAAGTGGCAACAAGGTACCAATATTCAAAAATGGGCCGAGATATATACCTGGAAACTTCCGACTGGTCAGCCTAACAGCAATAGTATGTAAACTATTAGAGGGGATGATAAGGGACTATATTCAAGAATTTGTTGATGAAAATGATATCATTAGCAGTAATCAGCATGGATTTATGAAGGATTGTCAGTGCCAAACCAACCTATTGACATTCTATGAGGAAGTGAGCAGTTATCTGGATAGAAGAATGCCTGTGGATATGGTATATCTGCGCTTCACCAAAGCGTTTGGTACAGTACCTCATAAACGCTTAATCTACATACTAAGGTCAGCTGATGACAGTGTATGTACTTGGACAGAAAACTGGTTACTGAGTGTGTCCAGAGGGTGGTGATAAATAATATACATTCAGAACGGTCGAGAGTTACGAGCAGGGTGCCCCAGGGCTCTGTCCTTGAACCATTTCTTTATAACCTGTTTATAAATTATATAGAGGTGGGTAAAAATAGTTCAATCTCGGTGTTTGCTGATGATACAAAGCTAAGTAGGGCACAAACTTGACTGCAGTATATAGCAAGTTTACGGGAAGACCTCGATAAAATAGAGGGGTGGGCAAATGAGGTTTAATATTGGCCTTCGGCCAATTATTACTCTCTTAGCAGAGGGCGCTGTGATTGGCAAAAGCATAGAGTTTGGGTACAAGCTTTGGCCAATCACCATACAGCAATGCACTGCGATCTTGCAAGGCATTATGGGGCATCCCATGGCGCTCAATTTCCCGCAAACACCCCATAATGTTCACTCTTCGGCAAACGGGCAAACACCCGATGTTCAGGTCGAACTTATGTTCGACCCGAACATCAAGCTCATCCCTAGTCCCGAACTCCAATCCAACAGACTCCCATCCCCGTTCAGGCATTAAATCTGGAGTAACATAGCCCTATGCACTCCTTCCATGCCCACATGTGACAGCACCGTGCCAACTATAAAAAAATGGCACATAATAAAGAGTAACTTTAACCTCCCTGTCGGTGTTCCTGAGTGTGGTTCAGGGTGAATTTTCAGTACCAAAAGCGGTAACCCTGAGCCACACTCGGGATTGCATCGCAGGATCCAGGCAAAGTAACTTACCTTGTCCCCAGGATTCTGCCGGGCTCCTTTCCCTGCGAACGGCGCGACGCATGAGGACAGAGCCCGGCGCCAAATTCAAAAAGTGAAAAACACATAACACATACAGTACACTGTAATCTTACAGATTACATTACTGGATCAAATTATTTCACATCCCTTTTGTCCCTAATACTTTGTCCAATGCCCTGCCTGCAGTTTTATATTATATATACTGTTCTTTCTGCCTGGAAACTTGAGATCGTCCATGGCATCTAAAAAGTGTCCCTTTACATCAAAAGTGGTTTTATACCAGCTAGAAAACAGCGATAGTAAATTAGAATCACCTGCAGAATTGAGCGATAGTGATTTGTGGGGAAATTCGTCATCAAACACTGAAAGTGACGACAGCGACAATTCTGCAACTGAGCAAATTTCAGTGTTTTTGATTTGATTACATTATTGAATACATTTTATTATTATTATATTATTTGTTATATATATATTTATAGTTATTTATTATATTATAATTTATGATTTTGTGTTTCAAACTTTATCATACCCGGGATGTCTACTAGACTCTAGTTTGGACAGATTTAAGCGTGTTTTTCCTAAGAATTACAGGCCTACAATATAAAACGCCAAATTTCCATTCAAAATATTGTACCACTTTGGCATCAAAAATCTGATATAATCATGCCGCCAGGGAGGTTAAAGCTCAACTCAACTTTGTTCAGAGGCTACAATGTTTACCTGACAACCCCTCCATTACAAGACTTATCACTCAACCTAGAAGACTGAGGACATACAGGGAGTTCTTACTGTATGAATAAAAACACAGGCTCTGCATTATGCTAATGGTGACAGAACTGTGCACTTATACATAGGCACATGAGCTCAGAATCTTTATAATATAATTGTTATTGTAAGATTGGGGGAGGGGAAATGTTAATGACATAGACAGTTAAATAACCGTGACAGGATGGACAAAAATAACTGTAGATTACAGGTTTCCTGCCTGAACACACTGGCAGGCTGCTGGCATTTGGTTTGCCACTAGAGTAAATGGACAAAAATAAATACAATTTACAATACAATATTTAAAGCAACCATTACATCCCAGAAATAATGATACAAAGTTACATTAAAGGACCACTCTGGGTAAATCTTTGGTGTTCCCATCCACCTTTGGGTGTTCCCATTTCTCCTTTGCATTCTCAATTATATAAAGTTTAAGTATATGTTTAAACTGTTTAAACAATTTTTGTTAAAAAGAGTGGTTGCATACATTTGCAAATATACACTGTGCCTAGGCACCTCTGGAAAGTGTGGTCTTTAACTCCATTCTAGCAGAGCTCCCATCATGGGACATATACAGCAATTAATACATTGACAGAAGGCATGACTTGGAGGTAGCCATTCCTTCCTAAAGGTGCAGGAATATTCTGGCTTCTTATGTTTTTTGGGGACCCTAATGACAAGATCTGCTTGTTACAGTTTTAAGGTCTGTACACATGATCAGAAAATCATAAGAAAAATAACGTTTTTGAAGCGATCGTATGATAATCTGATTGTTAGTACACAGCTTTCGAGAGCCGACCACGATAGGTCGTTTGATAATATCCAATGGGACAAGCATAAAAATATATCTCGTACAGTACCAGATTGTACGAATTTGGTTTAATCAGTACAGTTTTTATCCAAAAATACAATACAATACAATACAATACATTACATCACTTCCAATTTTTTTTTTTCTGTCGTAACAGAATTTTCGGAACTTTAGTAACCTCTTTATTTTAGATATGGAGACTAGCATGCACAAAAAACCGGACCATCATTCGTCCGATAATCTCATTGTGTGTACTTGGCTTTAGTCTCCATTTTAAATGATCCTGGTGATTGTTGTATCCATCAACCTTTGGGTGTTCCCATTAATATTTTGGATATTTCATTTCTCCTTCTCCTATTGCATTCTCCAATATCTAAAATAAAAGTCTAAACTGTTTAAACAGTTTTTGTTAAAATGAGCGGAGGCATACATTTGCAAATATATGTACTGTGCCTAGGCACCTCTGCAAAGTGTGGTCCCTAACTCCAGTCTAGCAGAGCTTCCATCATGGGACATATACAGAATTGAATACACTGGCAGTGGGTAGGCTTTAGAGGTATTCCAATCCTCCACAAAGGTACAGGAACACACTGGAAGCCCAGCCTGGCTCAATTGGCGGCTGAAGACCTCTAGTGTCTATCTGCAAAAATGTACCAAACAAAATAAAAATGGCAACCACTAAGATCAATGTATATCTTGCATAACTAAGGTGCACATGCAGTTCACAAAAAATTACAGTAGAAAAAGTGCCCCAGTAAACCTGCTAGTCAGTACAAAAACAATGTCTGAACTGTTTTTGTTGCATACATTTGCAAATCTCTGTAGAGTCACACTGCTACACCAAGCCACCTTAGTAAAGTTTGTTCCCGAACTCCCATCTAACAGACTCACATGCCCATTCAAGCACTAAAACCAGGGTAACATCGCCCTATACCAGTGGTGTATCATCCATGGGTGCAAGGGGTTCACGGCACAAAGACCTTGGGGGGGCCACTGTACTCTGACCCACACGGCACTCATGGATGATCTGTCCCTGGTTGGTACCTGCTGAAATTTGGCAGTCAGGGGTGATCGGTGCAGCGGTGGGGGCAGTTACAAGCACTGATGACCCTGTATGGTTTTCAATGAAGCAGCTGCAAGCTGCTTCTCCTCCTCTCCCTCCCCGGGGCTTTCAGCTGCTTCATTGAAAGCCATACAGGGAGATCAGTGCTTGTTACTGCCCCCACTACTGCACATGAGGCTTGCCATTCAGGCCAAAGAGTTCAATCTTTGTTTCATCAGACCAGAGAATTTTGTTTCTCATGGTCTGAGAGTACTTCAGGTGCCCTTTGGCAAACTCCAGGCGGCTGTCATGTGCCTTTTACTGAGAAGTAGCTTCTGTTTGGCCATCTACCATACAGGCCTGATTGATGGAGTGCTGCAGAAATGGTTATTCTTCTGGAAGGTTCTCCTCTCTCCACAGAGAAATGCTGGAGCTCTGTCAGAGTGACTATTGGGTTCTTGGTCACCTCCCTGACTAAGGCCCTTCTCCCCTGATCGTTCAGTTTGGCCAGGGGGTCTGCTCTAGGAAGAGTCCTGGTGGTTACAAACTTCTTCCATTTATGGATGATGGAGGCCACTGTGCTCATTGGGACCTTCAATGCTGCAGAAATTTTTCTGTACCCTTCCCCAGATCTGTGCCTCCATACAATCCTGTCTCGGAGGTCTACAGACAATTCCTTGGACTTCGTGGCTTGGTTTGTGCTCTGACATGCACTTTTAACTGTGGGACCTTATATAGACAGGTGTGTGCCTTTCCAAATCATGTCCAATCAACTGAATTTGCCACAGGTGGACTCCAATCAAGTTGTAGAAACATCTCAAGGATGATCAGTGGAAACAGGATGCATGTACTTATGTAAATGTGTTTTTTTTTCGTTTTATATTTTTAATAAATTTGCAAAGGTTTCAAATCAAACTTCTTTCATGTTGTTATTATGGGGTATGTTTGTAGAATTTTGAATAAAATAATGTATTTAATCAATTTTGGAATAAGGCTGAAACAAAACAAGATGTGGAAAAAGTGAAGTGCTGTGAATGCACTGTAGGCCCACTGATTTCATGATACACTTCTTCCACGCCCACATGTGACAGCACTGGGCCAATCGCAAGAAACTGGCACTGTTATATTGGAGATGAGGAGCACTGGGTAGTTCACTTTGTGGCAGAATAGGGTGGCAGGTGGCAGAGTGTGGAAATGTATTTGCTGCTGGGAAGAGGGTAAGTTAAGTAATCCTTTTACTTTGCCTTCCCTAGGCAAAATAAAGAGTTACATTAAGGCCCCTTACACATGGGGTGTGCTCAGCAGGGAATCTGTCCTCTGATCCCCACTGAACAGCTGGATGGCTGGCCCGTAAAAGCTTGTCTGAGAGTTCAGAAAGCAGTGGGTGGAGAGCTGAAGTTACCCTCTGCAGAGCTCAGTAAGGAGAGCTCTGACAGCTGATTGGAGTGAAGAGACACCACCCCCCCATGACATAGCTCACAGGAACAGAACTGAGACTGTCAATCTGCTGGAGGTCCCTCCCTTGTCACCATTTTTCTCTTGGTGTCAGGAAAAATTGTCAGAAGTGATTTGTGCTGATAGCAGAGGAACGAAGCAGCAGACAGAAATGACACAAGTACACACTATAGAGGGGTACGTTTGCTTTGTTCATATTTCATGTCTGAGGTTTAACAAACACTTTAAAGTGGGGTTCCACCCAAAAAAACAAAAATACCTGAAAAATTCTAAAAAAAAACAAAAGAACATTTGGATATTTTTTTTTTTTACTTACCTCTAAATGCCTGTTGCTAGGTGGTCCCCTCGTAGTCTGCCTCTTCCTTTGCCTGGGCTGGTGACATCACTTCCCCCTCGGCACAGGAAGGGCTCCGCTCTGCTCCCTCCCTCATGTCAATCATCTGGGACCCATTACAGGTCCCAGGTGATTGAGCGGCCAATCACGGCGCTCGGCGCCGCTCACGCATGCGCAGTGGGTGCCAGGCTGTGAAGCCACAGCCCGGCGCCCACAGTTGAAATGCCGGCGCCAACGAGCGGAGGGGGGGGACGAGCGGGGCTTCGATCCCCCGCATCGCTGTACCCAATGACAGGTAAGTGTCCAATTAAAAGTCAGCAGCTGCAGTATTTGTAGCTGCTGACTTTTAATTTTTTTTTTTTAATGGACCCCCTGGGTGGAACTCCTCTTTAAGTAGAGCCCTTGCACACTGGGGCGGTTTGCAGGCGCTATTGCGCTAATAATAGCGCCTGCAAACCGACCTGAAAGTGCCGCTGCTGTGTATCCAGTGTGAAAGCCCCGAGGGCTTTCACACTGGAGCGGTGCGCTGGCAGGACGGTAAAAAAAGTCCTGCCAGCAGCATCTTCGGAGCGGTGAAGGAGCGGAGTGTATACCGCTCCTTTACCGCTCCTGCCTATTGAAATCAATGGGACGGCGCGGCTATACCGCCGGCAAAGCGCCTCTGCAGAGGCGCTTTGCGGTGGTATTTAACCCTTTCTCGGCCGCTAGCGGGGCGGTTTTACCCGACGGTAAAACGCCGCTAATAATAGCGGCGTTTTACCGCCGACGCCAACGCCGCCCCAGTGTGCAAGGGCGTATAGTTTACAATACAATATAATATCTTTTTTTTCCCAATTATTCATTTGTAAGATTCAGTGGGGTCACAGAGCATAAAATCACAAATATATACAGTACATGAACTGATATGGTTTTGTATACAACAGGCCAAAATATCAAACTGCTGTCTGCCCTGCAGCTACAGAAAGAGATTGGTTGAGACTATGGGGTCGATTTACTAAAGGCAAATACATTGTTAACTTTGCAAGGGAATTTTCCCCAAAGCTTAGGTGAAGCTCACCTGACTTACATCATCCAGTCATGCACACACACAAAAATGTTGTTTTCTCTTATTTTCCTTACACATGATTCAGTATTCTTTGCAACTGAGATTTCACCAAATGCACTAAGCTCTGGGAAAATTCCCTTGCAAAGTGAACAAGTGTATTTGCCTTTAGTATATCAACCCCTATGTCTCATGAATGAGACTCCACCAATTACTAAATAGGGTTCACATATGTAAGATGTTGAATTATTTGTTAAAAAATATTTTTTTTTTCAATCTTTTGAATTAGATAAAGATAAGAGCACATTTTTGGAACCATTCCTAAACAAATCTGGAAGATTTGTCAGCATTCAGTCATCCTTCTTGTATACAGTATTTGTATATAGTATAATGAACACATACTAAAAACTTAAAGCTGGAAACCAGTCATTCAGCATTCAAAAATTGCTATCTATTTGCCCCAACCTTCACGGTTTGCAAGAGTTAACAGTTTAGTCCAGCAGGTAGAAAATAAGGTGAAACGCATCATTGCGACAGCAGCATTACTAACTGATACGACCCCAAAATTTGAAAAGATATGGTCTCCTTGGACAGACCACTATCTTCTGAAAGACCTGGACAGGTTCCTGCTGCTCGCATAGCAGGATCCCTTGTGAGCAGAGGTGGCTGGTGGTATATTTTTTGGGGGGAGTGGCAAACAATGCAGCCACAGCCACCCCCCCCCATTTCCCCATCTAGGTTGCGAGCAGTGCTCCTTCGGGCGGTGGGCGGTGGCTTCCCATGTGTCTCCTCCTCCTAGGCCAATAGGATCACCTTTCCTTTCGGCCAATTGGGTGACAGGTCTCAGGACCCGCTTCCTGATTGTCCGGGAGGAGAATCAGGAAGACAATAGCGAATATCCATTTGCTATTGTCACACAAGTGGGTGTGGTCGAGGCGCACTGATCTGCGCCCCAAGCCCACTCTTTTTTTGAAGCCTATAAGGCCAAGCTGACCAGCAAAAGTGATAGTACAATAGCTGGACCAAACCACATAAGGCAGCTGGGGGGTGTTTTTTATTTTCCCTGTACCTGATTGGGTATACTTTATAAAGAATTCGCTATTGTCACACAAGAGGGTGTGCTCGGGGAGCAGTGATCTGCACCCCAAGCCCACTCTTTTTTGAAGCCTAATCATGTGCTTCTAAAAAAAACAAAAAAACCCCCAAAAAACCCCATTGGAATCCATATGTCCGGCGCCCCGCATGTAGATTAGGGGGCCGGACGCATGGATTGGGGGGGGAGGGGTACCCACACTCTGCATTATGGGCTGCCACTGCTTGTGAGACAGGCCCAAGATAGGATAATCTGATTTACAAAGCAGAATGGATTTTCTTACCACAGATTAAAGCAGATCTGTGGTCAAATATGATCTTCGGGTATACCGGTCCTTGCTTCCAGCTTCTATTAAAAAATGGCCACATAACCCCACCCAAAAATAATTATCTGCCTAACAAAACAGGGTCCCCCAGAGCTCCATCTTCTGGCCCCTGCATTACTTCCAATTGATGCGGCAAAGGGTGGACAACATTTGAGATAGAGGCTGTGAATGGCTGCCCAGGCAGAAGTAGCCCATCAGTGCCATTGCCTCCGATCTGGTCCTTCACCATGACATATACTGTAAAAGGAGGATGAAGTGAGGCAATTGAAATATCCCTATTTCGGGTAATAGGCAAGTGCCCAGGAAGGAGGGGGTGGGCGTTAGCTGCATGGGAAACCAAAAAGGTTATTTTTTGTTGGCTGTAAGAATTTACGGGAAGCAGATCTGTAGCAACAAGTAGTACCCAAAACCTCCACCCTCCTAGTTCCTAATTATAATTTGTTACCTAACCGGTTTACAGAACAATCTTTGTCTAAGACTTAATCCTTAAAGTGGCACTGTCATCCTCTCATTAACATTTTTAAAATAGCTTATAAAATGTAAATGTATGAGTGTGGTTTATTTTCGCTACTGTCTGGATATACTATGCACGATTATAGACATGGGTGCAGACCTCAGGATTGTTTTATAGAACAGCCTATCGTTTCTTCATTCTAGTGTCAGAAAACAAAATCGGAAACATGATTTAATCAGCTGACCAAAATCATCTTCTTCTATGGGCTCCAGGGTTATTGTGTTTGTGTATTGTATTTATTGGAAGGCAGAGTGCTAGGGTGGAAATAAAGGGAATGCATGCAAGGAACTCAAATCGGGGGAATCCATTGTGGCACTCCATGGCAAAATCAGATGGTACAATGCAATGACTGTGTGTCAGAAACCATGAAATCAGACTGAGTCAGAAGTACAGTTAAATCACACTTGTTTAATAATAAAAGTTAAAAAAACAAACGTAGTCAAAACGTAGCCAAAGGTCAGTAACCGGAACGGATCGTCAGCCAAGCCAGAAGTCAGGGATCAATGTAGTGGAACAGCAAGCAGGATCTGGAGCCAGAAGGGATGTCATCAAAGCAAGTCTTTTTTTTTTTTTTCAAATAACGTTTTTATTATTATTTCGTATTTGCACATTATGCAATAATAAATGGTAAATGTAAAAGTAGTACACAAATGCAAGTTGTTGTATATAATGCTGGTATTATACAGCTATAAACAAAGCATGTCTTTTAACAGTAACATGGGAGATAGTGTCTGTGATGTTGACTAAGGCGAAGGCAGAGATCCTCTGGGCTGGATAGCTTAACCTCCCTGGCGGTATGATTATTTCGGATTTTAGGTGCTGAAAGCGGTACAATTATCTTGCATGGAAATTTGGCGTTTTATATTGTAGGTCTGTAATTCTTAACAATAACACACTTAAATCTGTCCAAACAAGAGTCTAGTAGATATCCCGGGTATGATAAAGTTTGAAACACAAAAACATAAATTATAATATAATAAATAAAAATAAATAATTACAAAAATAAAAATAAAATAATAATAAAATAAATTTCCCCACGATTCACTATCGCTCAATTCTGCAAGTGTTCTAATTTACTATCGCTGTTTTCTAGCTGGTCTAAAGCCATTTTTGACGTAAAGGGACACTTTTTGGTTGCTATGGACAATCTCCAGTTTCCAGCCAGAAAGAACAGTATATATAATATAGAACTGCATGCAGGGCATAGGACAAAGCACTGGGGACAAAAGGGATGTGAAATCATTTCATACAGTACTCTAATCTGTAAGATTACAGTACTGTATGTGTTATGCTTTTTACAGTTTTTTGAATTTGCCGCCAGGCTCCGCCCCCGTGCGTCGCGACGCTCGCAGGGAACGGAGCCTGGCACGGAGAGGCTTCGGGCAGAGGACGGAGCCCACGGACACTGCGGGGGACATCGCAGGATCCCGGGGACAAGGTAAGTAACGCCGCCCCAGGATCCTGCAATGCGATCCCGAGTGTGGCTCGGGGTTACCGCTAATGGGACTGAATTTTAACCCCGAGCCACACTCGGGAAAACCGCCAGGGGGGCTACGTAGGCAGGACTGACGAGCAGGATATCATCAACAGCTGAGTAACTGTGGAGAGATAGGAGCTGGCAATTAACCGACAGCTGAGTGGCCAGCCCTGACACTGTGATGGACGTTAGGCAAAGACCAGTTTAGGAGAAACGCTGAGATAGATAAATAGATAGATAAATATGTCACACACAACAGGGTGGGCTCAGGGCTCAGTGCTCTGCGTCCCAAGCCCACCCTCAGGCTCTAATCATGTGCTCTATAAAAAAAACCCATTGGAATCCATGCGTCTGGTGGGGCAGGAAACACGGCGTTTCCGGCACTGCATTAGTGTGAACCTAGCCTTAGTGAAAATTGCCTTGTAAAATAATCAGTAGACCTGGAGATAATGGCAGCTGAAGTTATATGTAAAACTTGACTGTTAGAAATGTCAGTCTTGGCCCTGCCTTCCTCCAGACTTCCTTGTTGATATTGCTGATGAAAAGCCTCACTGACCAATAGGGAGCCAGAAGGGGCCCCCCCTAACTTTTCCATAAACAGTCAAGATTGACATGTAACTTCAGCTGTCCAATTTAACTTCTGATTTGGCATGTGGTTTTCACTGAAGGTAACTAATACTAATGATTTTTTTTTTTTTTTTATAATGAGCTCAGTTTGAATTGCCCAGGTTTGGGATAGTTTTTTTTTAGACACATGCTTCCCATATTAAAGCCTAAAGTTTAAATCCAGTAAGCAGAAAAAAAATAGTATGTAGTGCCCCCCATCCCCAGTACAGCAAAGGTTAGATGCTCATTTAGTTTAGGAGGTAAAGAATAAGCTGAAATACACTGTATTGCCAAAAGTATTGGGACGCCTGCCTTTACACGCACATAAACTTTAATGGCATCTCAGTCTAATGCCCCGTACACACGGTCGGACTTTGTTCGGACATTCCGACAACAAAATCCTAGGATTTTTTCCGACGGATGTTGGCTCAAACTTGTCTTGCATACACACGGTCACACAAAGTTGTCGGAAAATCCGATCATTCTGAACGCGATGACGTAAAACACGTACGTCAGGACTATAAATGGTGTAGTAGCCAATAGCTTTCATCTCTTTATTTATTCTGAGCATGCGTGGCACTTTGTCCGTCGGATTTGTGTACACACGATTGGAAATTCCGACAACGGATTTTGTTGTCGGAAAATTTTATAGCCTGCTCTCAAACTTTGTGTGTTGGAAATTCCGATGGAAAATGTGTGATGGAGCCTACACACGGTCGGAATTTCCGACAACAAGGTCCTATCACACATTTTCCGTCGGAAATTTCGACCGTGTGTACGGGGCATTAGTCTGTAGGGTTCAGTATTGAGTTGGCGCACCCTTTACAGCTATAACAGCTTCAACTCTTCTGGGAAGGCTGTCCACAAGGTTTAGGAGTGTGTCTATGGGAATGTTTGACCATTCTTCCAGAACCACATTTGTGAGGTCAGGAACTGATGTTGGACGAGAAGGCCTGGCTCACAGTCTCCACTCTAATTCATCCCAAAGGTGTTCTATCAGGTTGAGGTCAGGACTCTGTGCAGGCCAGTCAAGTTCCTCCACCCCAAACTCGCTCATCCATGTCTTTATAGACCTTGCTTTATGCACGGATGTGCAGTCTTGTTGGAACAGGAAGAGGCCATCCCCAAACTGTTCCCACAAAGTTGGGAGCATTAAATTGACCAAAATGTCTTGGTATGCTGATACCTTAAGGGTTCCCTTCACTGGAACTAAGGGGCCAAACCCAACCCCTGAAAAACATCCCCCACACCATAATCCTCCCTCCACCAAATGATTTAGACCAGTGCACAAAGCTTTTTCAAGCCCCCCTATCTTTTGAGTTAAAAAATACCTGTAAGGAGAAAATAAAGTGGCTGTCTTTGTTGTTTTTATTTTAATTGAAAATGCCAGAAGCCTGGCTGTCATGCTGAGCCAAACACTTCAATACTTCCTGAGTCACTGAGCCAAGAAGAATATGCAAATCAGAAGTTCTGACTTTATTTGCTGCATTTTTTGCTGGTCAGTACCTGCAGTCTGCTTGGAGGTCACTTTTATCTATTGATGAATTTGGGGATTTTGCCTGCTGAACTTCTTTAACCACTTGCTTACTGGGCACTTAAACCCCCCTCCTATCCAGATCAATTTTCAGCTTTCAGCACTGACGCACTTTGAATGACAATTGTGCGGTCATACAACACTGTACCCAAATGAAATTTTTATCATTTTTTCCCCACAAATAGAGCTTTCTTTTGGTGGTATTTGATCACCTCTGCGGTTTTTATTTTTTGTTAAAAAAATGTAAAAAAACTAAATTTAGAATTAAAAAAAAAAATTTTTTTTTTTATATTTTGTTATAAAAAATTTAAAACAGCTAATTTTTCTCCTTCATTGATGTAATGTACGCTGATGAGGCGGCACTGATGGGCACCGATGGGTGGCAATAATGGGCACTGATAGACAGCACTACTAGGTGGCACTGATTGGCACTACTGGTGGGCATTGATAGCTGGCACTTGTGGGCATTGATAGGTGGCACTTGTGGGCACTGATAGGTGGCACTGTGGGCGTTGTTAGGTGGCACTGTGGGCACTGTTATATGGGCACAGATGAGGCAGATGTGCCTCTTCCACTTCAGGACCGATGTCCCTCGCATCTGAGCCGGTGATTGGCTTTTTTTTCTACTAAAAAAAAAGCCGGTTACCGATCTTTTGTTTACATCATGTGATCAGCTGTCATTGGCTGACAGCTGATCACATGGTAAGGGGCCGGGACCGGCCCCTTATTTGGATCGGTGATCACGCGAGTCTCAGTGACTCGGTGATCACAGTGCGCTCAGCGCGCGCTCTGTAGGGCTCGCACATGGCACGTGCACAGGGGAGGCCGTCACATGACGGCCTCCTGGGAATTCAGGTCCGCGCTGTGGCCATCATTCGGCCATAGCGCAGATGTCAAGTAGTTAAAGTAGTTGTAAACACTTACATATACCCACTGAAGTGACTGGCTTCAGGTGATGAAACAAATCCTTCTACGTAAGTTGTACCTGTTTATCTTCAGCGCTCTCTCCTCTACAGCCATTCAAAGTGTACAGTTTCTATAGCATTTTTGATCATCAACAGGCAGGGGGAGTTTACACACAGAGCAGGGAGCTGAGGGAAACCTGAAACCTCAGTGGAGGGAATGGGCACACCCCCTCTACACTAGTCATATAGGGAAACATGCACAGCTGAGACTGTCAATCACAGGCTGTGTGCTGAGGCTCCCTGGCCCCCTGGATCCCTTGGAGATGGCATAACCTGTCAGAAGTGACTCATGCAGAGAGCAGAGGAAGGAGACAGCAGACAGAAATCACACTAAGCAATCTGGATTGAGACAAGTACACAATACAGTGGAACCTCGGATTACGAGCATAATCCAGGAGAATGTTCGTAATCTAAAGTACTCGCATATCAAAGAAAGTTTCCCCATTGAAGTCAATGGAAACGAAAATAATTTGGTCTGCATTGACTTCAATGGCATGCAATACCGCATGCGGCCAGAGGTAGGGGGGCGCCGGAGAGCCTCGGAAATGGCCGGAAAGGCCAGAGGACACCTCGGCAAACCTTGGAAAGACTCCGTTCCCAAGGTTTGCCGAGGTCAGCCGAGCTGTCCTCGGGCCTTTCCGTGCATTTCCGAACAGCGCCGCTCGGCTCCGGCGCCCCCCCCCCCCCACCTCAGGCCAAACGTAGTACTGTACACGCTTTGACCTGAATCATGCTCGTTTTGCGAGACAAGACTCGCAAACCGAGTAAGATTTTTAAAAATACAGTGCTTGTATTGCGAAGCGCTCGTTAACCGCGTTACTCGCAATCCGAGGTTCCACTGTATAGAGGAATATGCTTTCTTCAATTTTCATTTCAGAAGTTTAAAACCACTTTAAATTTGTGTTATAGGCATACGGAAAGCAGATGTCTTTACACCAGCATGAGTCCTGATCCGATTTGATGATTAATATGTTATCTACACAGGCATGATTCCTGATCTAATTAAGTAATTAATGTGCCTTCATTATCATCGTATTTTCTGTCCAGTCACATTCTGGAAGAAGTAATATGAAGTGATTTGATTATGATACAGAGCAATGCTGAGGCAGGTTTGACAGGTCTGATGTGCCAGATGAGGTCTTATGGAATGCTGACTAATAGGAACATTAGCTAACGTATCTGATGTGTCATTTCCTAGTAGCCTGTGGAATGGGAATCAGCAACCTGTATTCTAAACCTGGCCATACACCAGAAGAATATGGTTTATATGGAAATCAGGAAAAATTGTTTGTCAGAGCATTCCATCATTGAGTCAACTAATTTCGTTCAAAAGCTCTTAACATTTCCTCCAGGCTACTTGAATATAATCCCAGGCATGTTACTCAGGTTTGTTTTGTGCCTTGTAGGAGTTTTCCCAAAATGAAAATCAAATTTACATTTATGATTTTGTTTGTTGGAAAAAAAAATTTCCATCCTGCTCCTAACCTCCCTGGTGGTTTGATTTTTGAATGTCAATGCGGTACATTGTTTTGCATGGAAATGTGTTGTTTTATATTGTAGGCCTGTAAGTTTTAGGAATAACTCACTTAAATCTGTCCAAACAAGAGTCTAGCAAACATCCCGGGTATGATAAAGTTTGAAACACGAAAGCATAAAAATATAATATAATAAATAACTATAAATAGTTATAAAAAAAAAAAAAAAAAAAAAATATATATATATATATATATATATATATATATATATATATATATATATATATACTGTATTTATTGGCGTATAACACTCACTTTTTCACCATGAAAAATGGGTGCAAATAGCGTGTGCGTGTTATACGCCAATACTTCAATTTTAGCTGCCTCGGATGGGACAGGGAAATTACATGAAGTGAGAAACTTCTGTTTACTTGGTGGCCTCTGTAATAGAAAGTCCCATCTCCTGGGCCGCCATTGGACCACTGTTCTGTCTAACATAGGAGATTCTCACTGTATGTAATCTGTGGGCGCTCGTCCCACCCCCCTCCCTGTCCCCTCTAGGCTGCAGATGGGTATCGATCAGGCTGCACTGATGGCAATGGTGAGGCTGCTGCATTGATGTGGACTGAGGAGGCTGCATTGATGGCACTTGTGAGGCTGCAGATGGGCATTGATCAGGCTGCATTGATGGCAATGGTGAGGCTGCAGATGGGCACTGACCCTTATTTTGCTTCAAAGTTCCTTATTTAAAATGTGTTTTTTTCCCTGAAACTTCCCTCTTAAAATGAATGTGCGTGTTATACGCCGATAAATACGGTAATAATACATTTTATTCCATAATGTAATCAAATCAAAAACACTGAAATTTGTCCAAACATGGGTGCAATATTACTAGTCACTGAAAAGCCGCGTACACACGATCGGACTTTCCGATGGGAAATGATCGATGACAGGCTGTTGGCGGTAAATTCGACCGTTTGTACGCTCCATCGGACAATTGTTGTCGGATTTTCTGCGGACAAATGTTGGATGGCAGGTTTTCAAATTTTCCGCGGACAAATGTGTGTTGTCGGATTTTCCGAGCCTGTATACACAAGTCCGTCGGACAAAAGTCCAAAGTACAAACACGCATGCTCGGAAACAAGGACGAGCCGGAAGTGGTCGGTCTTGTAAACTAGCGTTCTTAATGGAGAATTAACATTCATGACGTGGCAAATTATAAAATCTCCAAATGCAGCGCACAATTCTCTTCTTCCTTAATGGGGTAATAATGAAGCTGCTTTGCTGGTGAAACTGATGGAGTTCTGCCAAACACATTTTCAAAGGATTTTTTTTTTCTAGTGATATCGAGAATATTATTATGCTTTTTTTTTTTATTTGGGCAAGTTACCACAACACCATTATCCTGTAGTTTTTAAGATAAAAGATACAACTATGTTGGTGACAACTCAAGACAATAACAGTTTTCCTATCTTAGTTGGCATTTTAAAGGATCAGTTCACCCAAAGCTGATTCCCTTGTCTGTGTTGGAACTGCATGGATTCAGATTCCCTGCTCACGCCTTAAGATGGAAATGAAATGTTTTTCACCAGTTTTAGCCCTGAAATACTTACCTGTTTGCTGGAGTTGCCTCCCTCCAAGTCCAACTGGCAGCTGCTTCTGTGTCACTCCTGATTCTAGGTGGTGGCTGAGGGCGGGATCTGTGGGAAGCAGGTGCATTGATTGGCTGCTCAAGCAGAGTCATTTTATGACTGAGGCCCCTTTCAGCCAGAGTAGAACATGTCAAGCAGATCCGCCTTTTCAGCGAGGGATCTCTCCGCTGATCCCCGTTCAGCAGGCGGATGACAGGTCCGTGTCCGCTCCGCTATGCATGGACACAGTCCGCTGTTCTCTATGGGGCGGTCAGATGGAAACAGACTGCCTTTCCGTTTCCATCCGAACCAATTCAAAGGACAGATGGCGAACGTATCCACATCCGTCTGTTTTTAGCAGACCGGATTGGATGCCAGCGGGTGTCAGTGGACACATATCCGCTGACATCCGCCACTCCATAGAGAATAATGGGTGGACTGATTGGGTCCGTTTGAAAAACGGACATGCAGACCCGATCGGTACGCTGGTGTGAAAGGGGCCTTAAAGTGGTTGTAAACCCTTACATATACCCAGTGAAGTGGCTGGCCTCGGGTAATACACAAAAAATAAACAAATTCTCCTATATACCGTTTTTCCCCGAAAATAAGACATCCTCCGAAAATAAGGCCTACTTACAGTTTTGCCTCTCGTTGTAATATAAGGCATCCCCCCGATAATAAGACCTCCCCGATAATAAGGCATCCACCGATAATAAGGCATCCACCGAACATACCGTAAGGTACCCCCCGAACATAAGGCATCTGACTCTAGACTCTCGTACGGTAGCGGCAGGCACCGCCGCACAGCTCACTGATTGGCCGCAGCTGTTCAGGCAGTGCGAGGTCTCTTCAAATCAGTGAGCTGCGGCGGGCTCTCTGGATGACGAGCGACGTCCCTGATGTTGCGCAGGGGAACGTCGCCCGTCAGAGAGCCCGCGCCGCCGCTGCCAGACACAGGAGTCGGGCACATTGTGTGTATCTCGCCGCCACAGGGGTGACTGAGGTGTGGGGGGGATGTCTGGTGAAGGTGGGAGGGGGGAGAGACTAAACTGTCCACTGGCACAGGGGTGGGGGGAGGGGGGCTTAAAATCGGCACAGGAGGATCAGAAGGGGGGAATCAAAATGGCACAGGAGGTTCTAAAATGGTAATCCCCCCTCTGATCCTCCTGTGCCATTTTTATTGATTCCCCCCTCTGATCCCCCCTGTGTCATTTTAAGTGATCCCCCCATTTCAATCCCCACTCTGATCCAGTGTGTCACTTTAGGGGGTGACTGCTTTTCTGCTGATACAAGAAATACTGGTAAACAGTGCTGGTATATTTTTACCCCTAGACATGAGCGCAAAAAGAAAGAGCTACTCCATGGAGTACAAGCAAGGAATCGTGGAAGACTCTTGGGGCCAAAATCTTACTGCTTTCTGCAAAGAGAAGATGTTGAATATCCGATTGGTCCGAAAATGGCGAGCAGAGTACGGTAACCTCATTGAACAAGTGAACAAGGGAAAGGCTAAAAAGCGCAAGTGTGGATCAGGTCGGCAACCATTATTTTCCGAGCTGGAAGACCTAATCTGTGAATGGGTTGTTGACAGGAGAGCAAAGGCTTCGGTTGTGAATAGGGCTCAGATTCAAGAATTTGCCCTTGCAATGGCACCACAGTTTGACATAGCCCCCGAAGACTTCAAAGCATCACAACACTGGCTGGATAATTTCCTTCAGCGAAGTGAACTGTCTTTAAGAAGATCCACAACACTGTTTAGGCTGGAAGATGCTCAAGTTATTCAGTGAGCACTTGCATTCAAGTCCTTTATTGAAGATGCTGACTTCTCTAAATACAATCTTTCCAACATGATTGCTATGGATGAAACTGCAGTGTTTATGGGCCAATCCTCTCAAACAACAATTGAACAGCGGGGTGTCTCCTCAGTGTACATTCCCTCCACTGCTTACGAAAGTGCACGTGTTACCTGTATTTTGGCAATTCGTCTGGATGGCACTAAAATCCCACCTTTAATCATTTCTAAGGGCAAGAAGGAAAAGATTGAACGTGTTTCGGGCATTTTTATTCTTGAAACTGAAAAAGCCTGGGCCACACAAGCAGTTATAAGGAAGTGGGTCGATTTAATGCTGCCGCTTGTTATGCGAGGGAGCCAAAGAGGTCTGCTAGTCTGGGATGCAGCCAGCACTCACCGCGCTAAAGACATGAAGAAATTTCTTCACAAATGAAAAATAGATCAAATAATGATTCCCGCAGGAATGACGGCCTATCTCCAGACTCTTGATATTGCAATAAACAAGCCATTCAAGGACAATTTGCGCATGGAAATTAACGACTACATTGAAAATAGAAAGGAGAGAAATCAGCGTGGAAACTTTGTGAAACCTAAACTGCAAGAGGTTGTGACTTGGGTGAAGAATTCATGGGAGAAAATCACTGACAGTTGCATTGCAAATGCACTACGAGCAGGCTACCTTGACAAGAGGAGGAGCCTATGACGGTGATGTCATCAGGCTCTCGGATGGGCTTGCGAGTACAGGAAGTGAATCGCGGTACACGGAGACACCGCCGCTCTGTCTGATATCCCTTATGCTTCATATTTTCTGCGAAATTGTAAGTGTGATTCCTTCATTTTAATAAAAACCCCTTTTATCATACGGTTTTACGCTATGGAAGTGTTCTGTTTTCCGGTAATGACCGATTGTTAAAGCTACTGGTCCTGCATTGTACCCCTGGTTTTGGGAGACCTTAATCCCTATGCTGGGCGAGACTGCCGTAATAGCAGTCATCGCCGTCCGGTAAGCAGATTCTACTTACTCACTCCAGGGTGGATCATCTACTGGCACTTTTTTCACATCTTTCCTGGATAGGTGTTTTTTATCTACTTGTGGATTAAATATATCTTTTTGGACTTTTTTTCAAATCTTTTTTAGCTGACATGCATTTGTAATTTATGCTTTTTGTTTATCATTGTTTGATTTGACAATTTATGTTCACTGATTGATGTTATTGTCACTTGGTGGGTTTTCACATTTTTTTCATATCATATATGTACTTTAGTGCTGCACTTTGCTGTTTACCATACCTTGACAAGAAGTACTCATTTAAGGACAGTGCTATTGCTAAACAAGAGAGATTTGGTCCACTGATTCTGAAAGAAATGGAGTCACAAGAAATTCACCAGGAAATTCAGGGTTTGGATTGTTATGATGATGTTCCAGAAGATGATGACATGACTGTCATTGAATAAATCTTACTTTGTGTTCATACCAGTAAATATCAGTATCAGTAAATGTACCATAGATTGTTGTACATGGAAATGGTAGTAACAAGAAATTCTTGATACCGTAGGATTCACAGTTTGTCTGGTTATGCTGGTTTGTGATGACCACTACTACCGTACCGTATACAGGTAATAAATTTACTTTTTTTTTGTTCAACAAAAAATGTGTACCGTATTCTTCTTCATTGAAAAATAAGACATCCCCTGAAAATAAGACCTAGCGCATCACTGTCTTATTTTCGGGGAAACAGGGTAAGTTGCAACTTTTAATCTGCAGCACTCTCCTCTCTACATCTGTTCAAAGTGCAAAATGTATAAAGTATGTCAGATTTCAGGAAACAGGAGGAGGGTAGCTGAAATAACACCCTGCAGAGCTCATTGAAGAGTGCCCTGAGAGCTGATTGGAGGGAAGGGGCACCTCCCCTTCACACAGCACACAGGAACAGAGGTGAGGCTTTCAATCACAAGCTGTGTGCTGGAGGTCCCTCCCCTGTCACTTTTTTACCTCTTGCCTACACTCTCGGTGTCAGAAAAACTTGCGATTTATGGTGATAGCAGAGGAACGAAGCAACAGACAGAAATTATACTTGGTGCTCTGCACTGAGTAGACACTATAGAGGGATATCCTGGCACCCTTGGCTCCCTCTTTTGTGCACATTACCAACTTGTGCTGTGAGTATGTGTGTGTGTGTATATATATATATATATATATATATATATATATATATATATATATATATATATATATATATATATATATATATATATATATATACTGTTTTGTTAGTACTATATGTTTTAGGTTTGTCACCCCAGTGCATGGTGTCTACCCTTTTTTTTTTTCATCTATGTTTCTTTGCTTTTCATTTTCTGAGAAGAAGATTAATGGACAACCATTGCATTATAGTTCGATTCTTCAGGGTCCACTGTGGCTTATCTGTGCTCCCCCTTGTGTTCTTCTTGTCGTCCCTTGCTTTTGTCTTGAAGGCAGTGGGAGTATGATTCGGGTGAGTGGTGATATGAATCAACATGACGAACAATAATATTCATTTTTCATTCTCCCTGTTTACAATGTTGGTTCTGTTTTATGTTGTAATATGTTAATTCAGTATCTTATATTATGCTTTGTTTTTCACATAGTGATACACATCTTGCTCTAAGATAACATATATCCCCTGAGGAAGCCCATGGTGGCGAAACATGTCAGGATAATTACCAAATTGTCACTTCATATGTGATAAGATAACATCTCTCTTGGGAGGACATTTTATGACAAGTTGTTAACGAGTTCTATGTCTGTTGAGTAACAAATTACTAATTAACTGTCTATTTTCTGTTAATAAAATGTAATTTCTTACAAAAATTCTTTTGTGTTTTAATGTTGATTGGCACCCTCAAAAAATCCTCCCCCAAAAAAATCTCTGTATTTGCATAGCGGGATATGCTTTGTTCATAATTAATGTCTGAGGTTTACAACCACTTAAACCACTTGGCCTCCAGGAGATTTACTCCCCTTGAATGACCAGGCCATTTTTTGTAATTCGGCACTGTGTTACTTTAAACCACTTCAGCCCCGGAAGGTTTTACCCACTTCCTGACCAGGCCATTTTGTGCGATACAGCACTGCGTCGCTTTAACTGACAATTGCAGGTTTTATTTCACCACAAATAGAGCTTCCTTTTGGTGGTATTTGATCCCCTCTGCAGATTTTTTTTTTTTGCGCTAGAAACAAAAAAAGACCGACAATTTTGAAAAATAAAAACAATATTTTTTACTTTTTGCTATAATACATACCAAAAAAAATGTAAAAAAACAAATTTCTTCATAAATTTAGGCCAATATGTATTCTGCTACATGTAAAAAAATCCCATTAAGCGTATATTGATTGATTTGCGCAAAAGTTATAGCGTCTACAAACTATGGGATATTATTTTTAATTTTTTTACTAGTAATGGCAGTGATAAGCGACTTTTAGCGGGACTGCAATATTGCAGCAGACAAATCGGATACTAACTGATACTTTTAACACTTTTTGGGGACCAGTGACACTAATACAGTGATCAGTGCTAAAAAATATGCACTGTCACTGTACTAATGACACTGGCTGGGAAGGGGTTAAAGCGGAGTTCCACACAAAAATGGAACTTCCGCTTTTCGGAACACTCCCCCCCTCCGGTGTCACATTTGGCACCTTTCGGGGGGAGGGGGGTGCAGATACCTGTCTAAGACAGGTATTTGCACCCACTTCCGGCATAGACTCCCATGGGAGTCTACGCCTCTTCCCGTCCCCACCGCGCTGTCTCCTGGGAAACACACAGCTCCCAGGAAAGAGCTTTTATTTTATTTTTTTTGTTGGCGGTGTGGGTGGACCCCCGCTTTAACATCAGGGGCGATCAAAGAATTAACTGTGGCCTAGCTGGTGTTTCACTGTAGTGGGGGAGGTGCTTTTACTAGAGGAAGGAATGGATCGGTGTTCCTGCTTTACAGGAACACAGAATCGATGTCTTCTGTACTCACAGAATGACAATCTGCCTTGTTTACATAGGCAGACTGCCGTTCTGCCTGTGTAACAAACGAATGACGGGTGCCGGCAGACATCGAGACCGCCGTACCTGCCGTTCAGCTTCCACTATGTAGAATCACAGTTGGAGCGGTCGCCGGCGGTGTGCACGAACCCCAGATCTGGAAGAGTCAGATCATGTACTAGGTACGAGATCTGGCACAGAGCGGCTACCCTGCCTCAGTAAATGTACAGTGGGCGATCTGCAAATGGTTAAGGTCCACTTTAATCTCATATTTCTTTGCAGGTTTTAGCCTTTGTTTAGGCTGGTCAATTGCTATGTGTTTTTTTTTGTTTGTTTGTTTGTTTGTTTTATTTTTACAACAGGAAGTAAGTTCCAGGAAACATTGTCACACACTAGAGAAACAAAACTAAATTACTTACAGGAATGCTGAGTTAGTTTAACTGCTTCCTAATATTACATTACTGTTACTATCTTACTGCTACAATTGCTAGCGTAGCGCTCTCCCTTGGAGGGGCTGCTGGAAACAAACAGGTTCTGCCTAAGTAGTACAAAAGTGACAAGTCACAACAGCACACCAACAATAAAATCTCAGTCTAGGGGATGTCTTTTCGGGATTTATTGCAGCAGACCCCCCTTAATGGACTGGCCACGATATGCTAAATATACAGCTTGCGGGTGCAGTCTACTTGCCCCACTGCAAGTGGCGCTCTTCCGCAGCAGCAGTATTGCTGGAGAGGAGGTCGGGAAAAACAGGGTTCCTCTGTGGTTTCCTGAGTCCCCGGGGAGGCTGTCCTATTGGATGCTGCCGCCCCATGTGGCTCTGGCGGCCATCCTGGGTCAGGCAGAGCCTATTTAAGGCCCTGGCTCCCAGGTTTTGGAGGGCTTTATGCAGTGTAGGGAGAGGTATCCCAACGAGGAGGGAAAGCATAGGGTCACAACTTTTTTGGGCACCTTCCCAACTGGGCAGGAGATGGCCAGGCCACATTCTGCTCCTCTCAACAGATGCTGTCAGTCTGGCTGGAAACTGCTCCTTCCATGTTACTGGAATCCATGAGTGCACTCGGCTGGGAAGCCTGCCCACCGGGTTTATTGTAACTGTAGCTGAATTACTTCAATACAAGTTTTACCTTGCACCTAACTGTGTGAATTATTGCCGCCACACAGTTGCTGCATCCCACCTACAAGCTGATCATTTGAATCTCCTTCTCTACACCTGGAAGCTTCTTTCAGAGGCAGGAGGAAGCAATCAAACTCTCATCTCAGGATCCCTGATCAGACCAAACAACCATCAACCACTTTACTCACTATAGTTGAGCAAAAAAATAAATTTACCTAACAGCCTAATTCCTAAATGGGAACAACCACTCCACCCACTATAGTGGAGCCAATAACGAAATTTACCTTAAAGCCTAACTGGAAGGACGCTACACCAGTGCTATATACCATATGTAGTCATGAACCCCAAAGGAGCTGCTGGAAATGACTTGAGTCCCCCTTACCTGTTCAGAGGCTGCCTGCCCTATTTACAGTTCCAGTAGCACACAAGCAAACTCTGGCTCCAGTCTAGTCTTTAAGGCAGGGCCGGACTGGGAAAAAATATCATACCAGCCCCATAACGTCATTATTTCCATGTTCATGAAAGGGAAAACCATGCATTTTAAAGCCCATTTGAAGAGTGTATTATATATACACATAGAAGGCAGGTATGAAAGCACATAGGGCTTATATATATATATATATATATATATATATATATATATATATATATATATATATATGCTAATTCCAATTAAAAGTGGTAAAATTGGTCCATCATCAAGGGGCACCCCAGGGACCAGGGACCACTTTCCAGAGACCACTTTCAGCAGAAAGAATGGGGGGGTTACTGATATAAGGGGGAAACTTTTATATCAGTGCCCCCTTATATTATTGTATTCACTCCCCCCTTACATCAGTGACCCCCCCTCAGACTTGCCTGGCGGCGCTGTCACTGACCTCCTCTCAGGTGCACTATGCAGGGCTCAGTTAGATGGCTCCAGGTTGGTGGCTCTGGTTTTATCCTATAGTCTCCTCTCCACAGTCCACACACATCTGCCTTCTCCCATGAACCCCATCCTGACGGCACTACCACTCTTAACTCCTCTCCAGAGTCCCCCTCAGAGACTGCAGACATGATATAAGACAAGAGATGGTCATGTGGACATGATACGAGTGATGTTTAGAGACTGAGAACAGAATACAAGAGATGGCTAGAGACTGAGGACATGATACAAGAGATGGCTAGAGATTGAGGACAGGGTACAAGAGATGGGTAAAGACTGAGAACATGATACAAGAGATGGTCAGAGGTTGCAGGCATGATACAGGAGGTGTTGGAGGCAGTGGGCATGGTACAGGAGATGGTTAGAGACTGAGGACATCATACTAAATATGGTCAGAGACTGCAGACATAGTACAAGAGATGGCCAGAGACTGCAGACATGATACAAGAGATCAATGCAGCCTCATCAGTGCCCATCAAATGCAGCCTCGCCATGCCCATCAATGCAGCTTTGCCGTGTCCATCAATGCAGCCTCACCGTGCCCATCAATGCAGCCTCGCCGTGCCCATCAATGCAGCCTCGCTGTGCCCACCAATGCAGCCTCGCTGTGCCCACCAATGCAGCCTCGCTGTGCCCACCAATGCAGCCTCACTGTGTCCATCATTGCAGCCTCACTGTGCCCATCATTGCATCCTCATGGTGCCCATCAAATGCAGTTTTACCGTGCCCATGAATGCAGTCTCACTGTTTCCACCAATGCAGCCTCCCTGTGCCCACCAATGCAGCCTCCTTGTGCCCATCATTGCAGCCTCACTGTGCCCATCATTGCAGCCTCACTGTGCCCATCATTGCAGCTTCATGGTGCCCATCAATGCAGCCTCTCTGTGCCCATCATTGCAGCCTCTCTGTGCCCATCATTGCAGCCTCACTGTGCCCATCAATGCAGCCTCACTGTGCCCACCAATGCAGCCTCGCTGTGCCCACCAATGCAGCCTCGCTGTGCCCACCAACGCAGCTTCGCTGTGCCCACCAATGCAGCTTCGCTGTGCCCACCAATACAGTTTCTCTGTGCCCATGAATGCAGCCTCATTGTGCCTACCAATTGCAGCCTCTGTGCCCACCAATTGGAGCCTCTCTGTGACCACCAATTGCAGCCTATGTGTGCCCACCAATTGCAGCCTCTCTGTGCCCACCAATTGCAACCTTTGTGTGCCCACCAATTGAAACATTTGTGTGCCCATCAATGCAACCTCGCCGTGCCCATCAATGCAGCCTCGCTGTGCCCACCAATGCAGCCTCGCCATGCCCACCAATGCAGCCTCGCCATGCCCACCAATGCAGCTTCGCCATACCCATCATTGCAGCTTTACTGTATCCATGAATGCAGTCTCACTGTGCCCACCAATGCAGCCTCCCTGTGCCCATCAATGCAGTCTCACTGTGCCAATCATTGCAGCCTTACTGTGCCCATCATTGCAGCCTTTCTGTACCAATCATTGCAGCCTCTCTGTGCCCACCAATGCAGCCTCGCTGTGCCCACCAATGCAGCCTCGCTGTGCCCACCAATGCAGCTTCACTTCAATGCAGCCTCACTGTGCTCATCAATCCAGCCTCACTGTGCCCACCAATGCAGCCTCTCTGTGCCCACCAATGCAGCCTCGTTGTGCCCACCAATGCAGCTTCTTTGTGCCCATGAATGCAGCCTCACTTTGCCCACCAATTGCAGCCTCTGTGCCCAACAATTACAGCCTCTGTGTCCACCAATTGCAGTCTCTGTGCCCACTAATGTCAGCCTCACCATTTTCTGGATAACACAGCGCTCTCCTCCCTCTGTCCTCTGGCGCTCGTATGTCATGGAGCTGGGTCTGTGTGCAAGTTCCCGCCCCCCTAGACCAGCTCATGTGATAGGAGGAACACTGCTTCAATCTACTATCACACGAGCCGGTCTAGGGGGACGGGACCTTGCACACAGACCCAGCTCTGTGACATACGAGCGCCAGGGGGCAGAGGGAGGAGAACGCTGCAGTCGCTGCTCAAAGCAGCCCCAGGGCAAACTGCCTACCGGGAAATTTACAGGTATCCCGTTAGGCCAGTCTGGCCCTGCTTTAAGGTTTGAAAAACGTGGAGGACAAATTCTTGAAAAATTCCAGTGGTAGCAGTAGGCCCTTCAGTAGCAGCCTCAAAAATATACTGATGGAGAGGGGACAGTCAAGTAAATCTGTGACCCTATGAGAGCAGCCACAGATCTTCAACAGCACATCATGGCATCTGATCCTTGATGAGTACTTAAATATTTTAAACGATAGGCAAAAGGTCCTACTCACAATGTTAAGTCGCAGTTTTTGCCCAGCTCCCCTGCAGCACTTTTAAGTGGTGGTTTCCCTCTCCAGCCCAGCTTCTACAGGAAATTTCCCTCAAGCCCCCAGCACATGGCACCTACTGAGGCCTAGTAGTAGCTTATATGGAACATACATGCCTCCTCCCAGGGGGAGGCACCAGGGGAGAGTGAGCCCCTGACCAGCTCCTCTCATTTATGTCTTTTCTCCCCAGCTTCTGGATCAGCCTCCCAGGGATTGGCTAGGGCCTAATAAACATTCATAAGCCAAATAAATGGAAGAGGAAGGAAAGGGATTTTTACGGTGCAATTTATTCAAATATAGAAAAGAAGGCTATATGTTTTTTTCTCTTTTGTTAAAAAACAGTTTTATTGTTTACATTAAAAATAGACACATATGTCAATAATTTGTGACAATACAATTAAAACAGCATGGTCAATAATGGAGAGTAACATATAGGATATACGCTACAAATTCACAGATAGTCGTTATTGCATACTAGCCCGACATGTTTCGCATTAGTCGCTTTATCAAGGGGTATGCAACTGAGTAGCGAATCATCCAATATTTTTAAATATTCTACAAAAGAAAAAAAGAGTTTTACATATAGGAAAAATATTTTGCAATAATAATACAACATAAAATGAAGAATGTGTTGTCACTCTGAAGCACCCATAAAGGCTTACCCACAGAAATAATTGACCCTAGATGGACTCGTCAGAACCAGCGTATGCAGACGCAGCCGAGCGGGACAGCAAGGGAGGCTAAATATGCAACCACAGGGAGCAGTAAGGAGAAGCTGTTGTATAAATAAAGGGATATTCAGTATGGGGGGATAAATGTCATTGTATAGAGGTTGATTGGATTTATGGAGAACACAAAATCAAAATGGGTATCACTTACATCAAAGAGTTATTGTAAGTTGCATCTGCGATCCGAGAAGTGCAGTTAAACGCCAGAAATGGCAATAGCCAGAGATAGGTGGATGTAATATACATTTGGAACTGGGAGGTAGAGCCTAAACACAATTTGCACAAGGAGGTGGTTAGAGTTTGGAATTAAGGCTATGCTCCATACAAAAAAACATATTGAAAAATGGTGCTGTCAGTCAACATCATAATGAAAATATGTTCAGAGTATAGAGTTTTCAGTTAGTTTAAAAAGAAAAAGAAAAATTATAGATAAATTGAAGACTCAACCAGAGTTCAATGAGTATAGCCATAAAAACATAACTCCAAACTGTGAAGCAAGGTATGGTGATAAACACCAGTCACATTACCTAGCTTAAATCTTCGCTTGCAACCTCCGGCGCTGGCAGACATGGCTGTCAGATTAGCCGGTTTAAATACTGCTCCCCATCGAGACGGCGTGTGACGTTGCCGGCTCGATGCGGACGTGATGGCGCTACTGCGCATGCCCGGGAAACCAAACCTCGTCGAACCTCAATCCCCACAAATCACCGCGCCGGGGGAGACAGCCGGCATGCGCACAACTGCGCATGGCAGCCCCTCCCGCACAGCGATCACGCGGGGACGGAGGGGGCGGGGAAGGGTTACGATGGAAACCAGCAAGAAGCTGGCTTGGAGGGGATGCACGGCGCGAGTTGGGCACATCATGTAGATGTGCCCCGGGCGTCCGTGTGGATGCGGCAGCCCCCCTAAAACATATCCCAACAGGACCCGCCTGGAGCGGTCTGATTGAGAGGGGTCAAAGGAGTAACCGATCGATTCGGAGGGACCACAGACCAGCCAATCTCGATCGGTGCTGCTGAGGGACAACACATACTGTATTCATCAAATCATAAATGCAATAAATAACATGGTTAAACAGTGAAACATCATTTAGACAGCAATTACACATTTATTATAAATGTATCAATGAAAAAGTAGGCTAACGTGGATACTTGTAGACAACAAATTATAAAAAAAAAAAAAAAAAAAAAAAAAAAATCATAGAGGAAGGGGGGTAGGGGTAGGAGAAGGAAATGGGGAAGGGGTGGGGGGATGAAGGGGGGGAATGGTGTCAGGTGGAAAATGACATCATTGAACATGACATGAATGGCTTAACTCAGAGGAAGGGTCTGTAACTAAGGCATTCATTGAAACCTGGGAAATGGGTGGCTTGGAGACTGTAAATCCAGCGGGCTTCAAGCTGGAGGAGTGTCCGATCGACACTTCCCCCTCTTTCATCTAATGGTATGTGTTCCAAAGCATAGAATTTTATGGTTCTGGGGTTGAAGTTATGAAATAACCCTACATGTCTGGCAATGGCTGTGTCCATTTGTTTTTTCAAGATTGGCTTTATGTGATCTCTAATACGTTTGTATAGTGGTCGTTTTGTTTTACCCACATAGAATCCGCCGCAGGTACACTGAGCTAAATAGACTATGCCTGGAGTTTGACATGTAGCCTTAAATTTTATTAAATGCCGCTGACCATTGGGAAGTAGAAATTGTGATGTGTTTTCCACATAGGGACATATATCACATCTACCGCATGGGGAGATACCTGTGTGGGAAAGATTATTATTAGTTGAGGTATCTTGAAAATGGCTATGAACTAGACGGTCCTTCAATGACGGGGCACGTCTATAGGTTAATTCCGGGAACGAATTGATATGTCTGCTGATAGCTGGGTCAGCAGACAAGAGAGGCCAAAATTTTGCTATGATATTTCTAATTTTTTTATGTTGACCAGAATAGCGAGTGATCAATCTGACCGTGTCAGACTTTTTTGAGTGTTTTTTTGAAAATAATAAAGGGTCTCTGTTCTGTATTTTTACCTTGTTGTAGGCCCTCTTGAGGCATGCATGGCTATATCCTCGGGACAATAGCCTTTCATATAGATCTTTTGCTGCTGTATGGAAATCAGTATCCCTGCTACAGTTGCGTCTTAGGCGCAAATATTGACTGTAGGGGATACTTCTCAACAACGGATCAGGGTGCGCACTGGCTGCGTGGAGAATAGTGTTTCCCGCCGAGGGTTTTCTAAAAAGTGATGAATTTAGTTTACCATTGATATCAATTGAAATGGTGAGATCGAGAAAATTAATTGCCGTTGTGCTGTGTTCCATGGTGAAACGTAAATTAAAATTGTTAACAGAGATCAGTTCAAAGAATTCAACCAATTCTCTTTCTGACCCAGACCAAAATACCAGAACGTCATCTAGGTATCGATACCAGGAGACGACCTTTTCCAAAAAGAAGGTCAGGTCGTCCCTGGAAAACAGATCTTTTTCCCACCCCCCCAGGTACAGGTTGGCATACGATGGGGCACATTTAGTCCCCATCGCAACCCCCTGTACCTGGAGGTAGTGGGAAGAGTTGAACATAAAGACATTGTGTCTTAGTATGTAGTTGAGAAGTTTTAGGACAAAGTCGTTATATTTCTCAAAAGAGGGACCTCTCTCTTGTAGATGATTATTGACGATTTCAATACCCTTTTTGTGGGGGATCGTATTATAGAGGCTCTCAATATCCAGAGCAACCAAAATGGTGCCTGGTGGGAGAGATATATCTTCGATAGTTTTTAATAAGTCTATAGTGTCTTTAATATAAGAGAAGAGGGAGGTAACGTGAGGGTGTAGGTAATTGTCAACTAGACAGCTAGCATTTTCCGTAAGACACAAACAGCCCGAGATTATGGGGCGTCCTGGAGGGTCTGTGATGGATTTATGTACCTTTGGTAAGGCATAAAACGTAGGAATACGTGGGTCCTTCACATTGAGGTACTCCCACGTATTTTTATCGATGGTGCCTTCGTGGAATGCCTTAAAAATGATATTATAGTATTCAGTATGGAAATTTTGTATTAGAGTTTTAGAGATAGGACGGTACCAATCTTGATTACATAGAATTTTATTGCACATACTAATGTATTGAGGTATTTCCATAATGACCAAATTCCCGCCTTTATCGGCAGGTTTGATTATTATTCTTTGATTGGACTCAAGAGATTTAAGGGCAGCTTTTTGGTTTGCATTTAAATTAGACGAAACAGAGGGGCGAAGGTTAGACTCTTCAATTGCTTGTGAGGTCTGTGTAACGAATGCCCAAATATTGGGGTTCGTATTTAAAAGAGGAAAATTTTTTGACTTTGGTTTATAGGACTGTGGAGGGGGGAAAGACACACCGGCGACCGACAGCTCCGGCTGGTGCAGACAACCGGAGGCGTCGTCATCCGTGTGTCCCTCCTCCCAAAGTGCCATCAAGTCCTCATAAGCTCTCTGTTCTTCTATGTTAGTCCAAAGACTGCCTGTTTTATCGTTAGGACAAATGTCTGATTGAGGTTTGTCAAAGATGACTTTGTATAGGAGTCTACGAGCGAATAGATGGAGATCCTTGATAAGGTGAAACTTATCAAGCTGAGAGTCAGGGCAAAAAGTAAGACCCAATTTAAGGACTTGTTCTTCGAACTCATTTAAGGCATACGAAGAAAGATTAATGATGGACAATTCAGATGGATTAGATGTAGGATCAGAAATACAAGGAATTAAGTTGGAATCTGGGTTTATGCCATTTCCTGATCTTTCCCTAAAAAAATGGGAGCTAACTTCATATCTGCTGTTACAGGTGTGCCTGAGGGAGAAATCACAGTATTGGTGTTGCTTACCTTGGTAACCGTGTTAAGGTTAAGAGGAGGGGCAGTGACCGCCGTGGAAGGTGCTGTGGATACAATGGTATGGGTGGCCGATAACTGTGGACCACGTGAAGTTTGTGACGAAGAGTGAGGTACACTAGAAGTGCGAGGTGGTGCCAACTTGAGGTGATTGGGCTGTGACCGACGAGGTGCAGGGGTGCCGGTTAGATTTTTTAGGGACTCCAGGGAGGCCGTGTCTGAGTTGCTTTTACGTCGCTTCGACAATCTGTCTCCAGACAGATCTCGATAGACCGTTGATTGGCTAGATGATAGGGAAGAAGAAGGTGAAAGGTTAGTTGTATCATTGCCATTTCTAGTATTGCGTTGACCGGAGGATCTATATGGTCTAGTATTGGTATTATGCGTCCATTTATAAGCTGACCCGTTCGAATGGGCATTGGTATCACGTGCAAACTTGTTCTCCTTTGTTCGGATGATGTCCAAAGTGTATTTTTCTACGTGAACCTTAAGATCATTTTCTTTTTTCTTAAATTTTGCATTATTTGATATATGTTTATGGTCATTATACCATTGTGTAATGGATGCATCTAAAATGACAAATTCTTGTTCATATTGTTTACACAGTAGATTCATCATCCCAAAGGAACAAGTCTGCAGGTTTTCTTCCCACTGGACCTTCAAAGGGTCATCAATTTTGCGTACGTTGGGGAAGATTTGGATTCTTAAACCCCAAGGCACAATTTTGTGATCAATATATTTAATAAAGTATTTTTTATGCCAATATATTCTTACTTTACGTTCCAAGAGACGTTGAAGTCTTAGGAAGATGTGTTCTAAATCCTTGTCACTCATTTCTCCCGTATTATGGGTTTGTTGGATCTTATCCATAAGGCCTAGCCAGGCCTCACCACTGAAAGCTGCCATGAGGGAATGTGGGGAAAGGGGAGGAAGGGAAGGCAAGAATTGGGAAGGGGGGGGGGGGCAAATTTAGTCCTTCTAACAAAAAAAGATATTGAAAATAATAATTAGTAAACAAAAGAAAAAAGAAGGATTATGAATTTGATACGTAGTATCTCACATAGTTAACTTTGTTGTGTTACCCTTCTCGGAAACCCTAAGTAAGTGTGTATTAAAACACTGAATCTAGGTTATACAGGTTTTGGTTCCGAAAAAGGGAAACACCCTCAGAATAGGCACCTCATCCCAAACAAAGATTAAATAAATGGAAGAGGAAGGAAAGGGATTTTTACGGTGCAATTTATTCAAATATAGAAAAGAAGGCTATATGTTTTTTTCTCTTTTGTTAAAAAACAGTTTTATTGTTTACATTAAAAATAGACACATATGTCAATAATTTGTGACAATACAATTAAAACAGCATGGTCAATAATGGAGAGTAACATATAGGATATACGCTACAAATTCACAGATAGTCGTTATTGCATACTAGCCCGACATGTTTCGCATTAGTCGCTTTATCAAGGGGTATGCAACTGAGTAGCGAATCATCCAATATTTTTAAATATTCTACAAAAGAAAAAAAGAGTTTTACATATAGGAAAAATATTTTGCAATAATAATACAACATAAAATGAAGAATGTGTTGTCACTCTGAAGCACCCATAAAGGCTTACCCCCAGAAATAATTGACCCTAGATGGACTCGTCAGAACCAGTGTATGCAGACGCAGCCGAGCGGGACAGCAAGGGAGGCTAAATATGCAACCACAGGGAGCAGTAAGGAGAAGCTGTTGTATAAATAAAGGGATATTCAGTATGGGGGGATAAATGTCATTGTATAGAGGTTGATTGGATTTATGGAGAACACAAAATCAAAATGGGTATCACTTACATCAAAGAGTTATTGTAAGTTGCATCTGCGATCCGAGAAGTGCAGTTAAACGCCAGAAATGGCAATAGCCAGAGATAGGTGGATGTAATATACATTTGGAACTGGGAGGTAGAGCCTAAACACAATTTGCACAAGGAGGTGGTTAGAGTTTGGAATTAAGGCTATGCTCCATACAAAAAAACATATTGAAAAATGGTGCTGTCAGTCAACATCATAATGAAAATATGTTCAGAGTATAGAGTTTTCAGTTAGTTTAAAAAGAAAAAGAAAAATTATAGATAAATTGAAGACTCAACCAGAGTTCAATGAGTATAGCCATAAAAACATAACTCCAAACTGTGAAGCAAGGTATGGTGATAAACACCAGTCACATTACCTAGCTTAAATCTTCGCTTGCAACCTCCGGCGCTGGCAGACATGGCTGTCAGATTAGCCGGTTTAAATACTGCTCCCCATCGAGACGGCGTGTGACGTTGCCGGCTCGATGCGGACGTGATGGCGCTACTGCGCATGCCCGGGAAACCAAACCTCGTCGAACCTCAATCCCCACAAATCACCGCGCCGGGGGAGACAGCCGGCATGCGCACAACTGCGCATGGCAGCCCCTCCCGCACAGCGATCACGCGGGGACGGAGGGGGCGGGGAAGGGTTACGATGGAAACCAGCAAGATGGAAGCCAAGTGGTTGATGCTCCCACACTATTGCCGAAACAATCTTCCAAAAGCAGGCAGGAGTAATCAACTACCAGGTTTAAAGAGAGCCCGCTAAGACCTAAAAGATAGATTGCAGTTCAGCTGGCTCCAGCTGAGCTATGACTCTAAATGTAGCTAGCCCAATGCAGGGGCGCTACCAGGCATGGACTGGCCATCGGGACTACCGGGAGTTTCCCAGTGGGCCGGTTTCAGCGGCTGCCTATTGCATCTGCGGTGTCTACGATTTACCCGTCAATCGCCAACAGCTGGCGCCTGACGGGTAGATCGAGATACATGCAGAGTAGCGCAGGAAGCCTCTGTAGTAAGTTCTCTCATGTTATGCTGCTGCTGCTCACCCCCCCCCCCGGCAGGCCCTCCTCCTCCTCTCTTCTCGTACGTCCCCATTGGCTTGTGACATCATCTGGGATGGACGAGAAGAGAGGAGGAGGAGGAGGGGCCGCCAGGGGGGAGTAGCACCAGCGTGACATGAGAGAGAACTTACTGCAGAGGCTTCAAGCGCTACTCTACACTTGTAGAAAATAACAAGTAAACGCTGTGCCCTGAATGTGCCCTGATGTACCCCATGTGCCTGATGTGCCCTGAATGTGCCCTGATGTGCCCCATGTGCCCTAAATGTGCCCTGAATGTGCCCTGATGTACCCCATGTGCCCTGAATGTGCTTTATGTACCCTGATGTGCCCCATGTACCCTGATGTGCCCCATGTGCCCTGATGTGCCCTGATGTGCCCTGATGTGCCCCATGTACCCTCATGTGCCCTGATGTGCCCCATGTGCCCTGAAGTACCCCATGTGCCCTGATGTACCCCATGTGCCTGATGTGCCCTGAATGTACCCTGATGTTCCCCATGTGCCCGAATGTGCCCTGATGTGCCTGAATATTCCCTGATGTGCCCCATGTACCCTCATGTGCTGTGCCCTGGTGTGCTGGGCATTGTACCCTGATGTGCTGTGCCCTGATGTACTGGGCTCTGTACCTTGATGTGCTGTGTCCTGTTGCCCCGATGTGCACTGTGCCCCGATGTGGGATGTACCCTGATGTGCGCTGTGCCCCAATGTGCGATGTACCCTGATGTGCTGTGCCCTGATGTGCTTGTACCCTGATGTGCACTGTGCCCTGATGTGCGCTGTGCTGTGCCCTGGGCCGGTCTGGATAAAGTCCAGGGCTACATTTTTGTCCCACTCCAGCCCTGGGCGCTACATATACAGAGGGGAAAATAATTGTTTGATAGAGACAGAATATCAACCAAAAATCCAGAAAAAACACATGATACAAAATGTTATAAATTTGACTTAGTACTTGGTGGAGAAACCCTTGTTGGCAAGCACAGAGGTAAGACGTTTTTTGTAGTTGGTTACCAGGTTTGCACACATCTCAGGATCAATTTTGGTCATTCTAGAGATTATGTTCTTTAAATCCGTAAGGTTTCTTGGCTGTCGTTTGACAACTCGAAGTTTCAGCTCCCCCCATAAATGTTCTATAGGATTAAGGTTTGGAGACCGGCTAGACCACTCCATGACCTTAATGTGCACCTTCTTGAGCCACACCTTTGTTGCCTTGGCGGTATGTTTTGGGTCATTGTTATGCTGGAAAACCCATCCATGACCCATCTTCAGTGTTCTGGCTGAGGGAAGAAGGTTCTCATCCAAGATTTTATAATACATGGCCCCGTCTATTCTTCTACGTCTACGTGCTTGACTGTAGGGATGATGTTCTTAGGGTCATAGTCAGCATTGTTTATCCTCCAAACACAGTGAGTCAAATTAATGTCAAAGAGTTTAATTTTGGTCTGACCACAGCACTTTCTCCCAATCCTTCTCCAAATGATTTAGATGTTCATTGGCAAACTTCAGACGGGCCTGTACATGTGCCTTCTTGAGGAGGGAGACCCTGTGGGCGCTGCAAGGTTTCAAACCATGGCAGCGTTTTGTGTTACCAATGGTTTGTTTGGTGACTGTGGTCCCAACTGCCTTGAGATCATTCACAAGCTCCTCTTGTGTAGTTCTGGGCTGATCCCTCACTTTTCTCATGATCATCCTTACCCCATGAGGTGAAATCTTGCATGGAGCTCCAGACTGAGGTTGACTGATAGTTATTTTGTATTTCTTCCATTTGCGAATAATCCCTTCAACAGTTTCTTGCTGTCAGCTTCTTGCTAATGGTCTTGTAGCCCATTCCAGCCTTGTGCAGGTCTACAGTCTTGTCCCTGACGTCCTTTGAGAGCTCTTTGGTCTTGCCCATGATGGTGAGGTTTGAATGGAAGAAAGAGATTCTGTGGACAGGTGTCTCTTATACACATGAGTTGTCGTTAGGAGCACCTTCTTAAATTGACAAGAGTAAGCTGTGTACCACATGAGCACATACTGTAGCCAGTCTGTGGGAGCCAGAATTATTATTGGTTGGTAGGGGATCAAATACTTATTTTACTCACTGAACTGAAACTCAATTTATACCATTTGTATTGTTTGTTTTTTTTCAGGATTTTTGGTTGCTATTCTGTCTCTATCATTTAAAATACACCTATGATAAAATATTATAGACCGTTCATTTCAAAATCTGCAGGAGATCAAATAATTATTTTCCCCACGGTATACTGCCAAATCCACATTGGGTTCAAATATCACAACACATGCCTTGGATCTGGAAGAGGGTTTTTTTTAGCACCAACTTTTGGTAGCACACAAGCCACTGTCACACCTCTGACCACACTTACATTTTTCAGATTTATAAAAAGCAGGCAGACCAGCAATACTCCATATGCAGACATTTATTTATTTACAGAAAACTGTTATGGTCAGCATCAAAAAATAAAGACCACAAAAAAAAATCAACTGAATACAATGGCATTTTCTAAAAATAGTTGTCATTAAACTAGAAGTAAACCCTAATCTGAAAAAACAAACAATTTCTGCTGTACTCTTTATTTAGAAAACTCATGGTTTTCTGGGAATCCCATATCATGGGTTCTTCCTCTATCTAATGTTAAATTACAAAATAAAGATTTTCTATAAATAGTAAAAAAAAAAAATCAGTTACAAAATCATAAAAATGAAGACTGAAATAAAATTGGCTAGAAAACGTCCTCTTCTTTGTATATGAAAAGCCAAAACTATTTTTAATTTTATTAAGCCCATGCCATGTTTTGGAGGAAAGGAGGGTTGCCATTTGTGTCTAATTGAGGAGATTTTCGTTCGCTTCCTCTTCTGCAGACACAACAGACACAAAATTGCGATTAGAAACTATAAAGCTGAGGTTCACCCTAAAAAAAAAAAATTACATTGAAATGCTCCTAAAAATGTGAAAAAAAAAGAAAAAAAAATGTTTTTACTTACCAGAAATGGCTGTTGCTAGGCAGATTGTTCTAATCTGCCACTTCCTACACCGTGATGATCTTCAGTCTTCTCCTCCTCGCATTGTCTTCTGGGGAAAATGGCGCAGTGCGTTCTGGGAACTGTGTGTGTCCCAGAACACAGCCGGCCATTCACAAAGCGCGCGCGACTCGTGCATGCGCAGTAGGTAACGGGCAGTGAAGCCGCAAGGCTCCACTGCCTGTTTCCCTTACTTCGAATGGCGGCGCCGGGACCTGATCCGATGGATGAATCGGTCTCGGGCGGCCAACATCGTGGGCACCCTGGACAGGTAAGTGTTCTTATTAAAAGTCAGCAGCTACTACAGTGTTTGTAGCTGCTGAATTAAATTTTTTTTTTTTAACCGGACCTCCTCTTTAATAACCACAATGGCTATGGGATTTAGTCCATATTCTGACATTTCATGGATATTTGTTTTGAATAATTGGCAATTAGGCTGTTCAATTTTTAGGGATGCACCGATACCATTTTTTTAAAAAACGAGTACGAGTACCGATACTTTTTTTTAAGTACTCGCCAATATCAATTACCGATACCTACCGCAAACTGTTTTGTTCACACTTCAGATGTCAACAATAGTACAAAGCATTGAAAAGTTATTTACAAATAAAATACATTTTTTTTTTAATTTTGCGATTTTTTTTTCAATGTAAAATGTTTAAATATATGTTAAAGTTTTAAAAATATTAACAAACAAAGCAAATGGAGAAGGAGATTAGGCAAACAAATTATTATTATTATATTTTTATCTTTCTGTTTCAGCAGCTGAGCAGTGTTGTTGATATACATTACCCGGCTGCTTTTTTTTTTTCTGACAGCTCCAATTGCTGGGACTTCGTTTACACTTCAGTTGTCAACAGGGGAACTCTACAGCTGAATGAGTTATCAGTTGTTAAGGACCTGCTCCTTAACAACCAATAATTGCCAGCTTTTTTTTTTTTTTTTTTTTACATTTCAGCTGTCAAAAGGGGAATCCCGCTGACAGCTGAAAGAACTAAGCCTGAAAGTATCGCTTTCAGGTATCGGAGCATTGGCTCGAGTACCGATACTCGTGCAAATGCTTAACATTGGCACCGATACCGGTATCGGCGCAACCCTAGAAATTTTCCATAGGGATCAGTGAATGTGGTAAAATATTACTTGCCAAAGAATACCCAATCACACCCAAGGAAAATAAAAATAATAAAAAAAACATTTGTGCTTGCACATGATTAGATGATGGAAGTCAGCAGAGTTTCACCTCATTCTCTAAGCTCTGGGGAAAATTCCATTGCAAAGTAAACAGTCTATTTGTCTTCAGTAAAGCAACCTCATCATATGTTACAATGTCACATTATTTTCTATAAGGTTTCTTAATTATCTGTTATTTTAGGGGGTAGGCGTGCCAAGGGATTATGTAAATTTACTACAGAGAGAGGTCATATATGTAAGCGGAGTTCCACCCAATTTTGAGAGGTGGTCTTAAACGAAAGATCACCTTCTCCACTCCTCGTTTTTGGCTATTTAAAAAAAAATAAAAAAATTTTCTCTAGTACCTTTTTTGGAAGTACTAAGAGTACTTCTGATCCAGCCGGGCTGCGGCGAGCCCCTGTTGTCTTCTGGGACCTGTGTGTGTCTCAGAAGACAAGCTGGCCATTCACAAAGCATCCCGCGACTCGCGCATGCGCAGTCGCGAACCGGCAGTGAAGCTGCAAGGCTCCACTGCCGGTTTCCCTTAGTTGGAATGGCGGCGGTTGCACCCGATCCGATGGATGGTTGGGCCTCGGGGGGCCAACATCGCGGGTTCCCTGGACAGATAGGTGTCCTTATTAAAAGTCAGTAGCTACAGTGTTTGTAGCTGCTGACTTAAAAAAAAAACATTTGCGGCTGGAACACCTCTTTAATTTAAAAACTTTTGACATTGTCATTGAATATGTACATAGACTATTTTTTTTTACAGTTACTTTTCTTCAACAGATTTCTTCAAGTGAGCTTTTCTTCTACAGATTCCTATACACTAGGTTAGGTCAGACCTTAGAGTATATACAGGTCATCTGATGGATAGCAGCTATGCGAGCCTGCTCGTGACTCTCCCATGACTTACCTCTGATGGGATGCAGATTATAATGAGACATTGTTGAAAGTTTCAAGAGAATATTCTCTGAAAGGGTGGCTGGCTTGCACAAAGCACTTCGTTCTGAATGCTGCATACAGCAGTAATGCTTGCCTAATGAAACTGGGTGACCTCTGCCCCGGGAAAGTGGCAAATAAGCGTTATGGAGGCCTATAGGCTGGTAAAACCATTCACATAGAATTAGTGTTAAGGGAACTTATGCTTAAAGGTTTTTTCATTGTGATGAAGACAGAATCAGGCAGATAAAAATCTGCACATCGAGAGTAAACCCTAATAGGAGGTATAACGACCTTAAGCTGGCCATAGATGGACTGCAAATTCTGCCAGTTCAGCGGGGACCAGACAAATTTTAATCCATGTATGGGCACCCTAGTTGTACACAAGTTTATCTATTGATCGACTTGTGTACAACCAGCCTGTTGGGTTTTTCCCGAATGATTAGTGGCGCCAACTAATGCCGGCAACACTAAATATTCATTATAAATCTATTCATTTATTATCATTCAATATACATTCATATCAGTCCCTGCCCTCAAGGAGCTTACAATCTAAAGTCCCTAGCTCACATTCATACATTCACATACTAGGGTGAATTTAGACAGGAGCCAATTCACCTACCAACATGTCTTTGGAGTGCGGAAGGAAACCAGAGTACCCAGAGGAAACGTATGCAGGCACAGGTTTGAACCGATGACACTAGTGCTAACACTGTGTTGTGCGAGCGGGGAAGGCTCCCCACCGGCAGAACACAATAGCGCTGCGGGAGGGAAGCTGTGCTGATGGCGAAATTGAGCAATTTTCTTTCCTTTCACTCATGGTGGAAGGAAAGAAAATTGCATAATCTATGGCCTGCCTTATACACCTTATATGCTCTGTCTGTAACACAATGCTTCATAGAAAGTGCTTTTTTTAAATAATAACTTTTTTTTTATATAATTGTGAGGTTTACCGCTGCAGTTCAAACTGGTTATATTTAACCTGGTTCCTCTCCCTACTTCCCATCAACATGCCAATTAAATTGTTGCACATAGGGACCATGCTGGTGATGTAAGCCGAGCTGCACATGCGTGGCTCAGTTTACATGCTCGGTGAAGACTGCGAACAGGCAGATAGGTGTATTTTTTTGCAGAAGAAACTATCTCTTCTGAAATAAAGAACCTGCCTGGTCACTGCTTAGTTCCCCTTTAAGAATACTCAGCCCCAATGCAAGTAGTTGTGTGGGTCTTTGGAGTTATGCAAATATCAAACATTTCTAGGCAGAATGCCTGAAGATGGCCATAGGTAACATCCACATGTAATGCTGAGCCAACATGATTGAAAGAATTGAAATCCAAAGAATTAAAGTGGTAGGCTTGAAACAGCCCAGCAGTGGAGGAAAGAGGAAGATGATCCCAGATGTCCTCCAGCCAGGAATCAGACTCGCTGTGGCTTCTAATGCACACTGTGAGTTTGCCGTGCCTAAGCATTTTCTGCACAGAAGAGGAGCCTGTACAACTGTGCAAGACTGAAGGTAAGACTGAAGTTCAAGTGCCTTTATAGGGCAAAGCAACAGCTTAACCACTTGCGAACCGCCCACAGTACATATACTGCGGCAGGGCGGCCGCTCTGTGCCAGATTACGTACCTAGTACGTTATCTGACACTTCCGGGTCCTCGGGCGACCCAGTGGCAAGTACTGCGGACTCGATGTTCGCCGACACCCACCGATTAGACAGTACACAGGCTTGTAAACGGGGCAGATCAGTTGGGAAGGTATTGATCCTGTGTTCCTGCTAAGCAGTGTCCAATTTGCCTGCCGCAATATCGCAGTTCCACTATAAGTCGCTGGTGGCCGTCATTACTAGTAAAAAATAAATAAAAATATCCCATAATTTGTAGACGCTATAACTTTTGCGCAAACAAATTAATATACACTTATTGGGATTTTTTTACCAAAAATATGTAGCAGAACACATATTGGCCTCAATTGATGAAGAAATCAGATTTTTACATTTTTTTATTGGATATGTTTTATAGCAGAAAGTAAAAAATATTGTTTTGTTTTTTAAAAAATTGTCGGTCTTTTTTTGTTTATAGCGCAAAAAATAAAAACCGCAGAGGTGATCAAATACCACCAAAAGAACACTCTTTTTGTGGGAAAAAATGACATAAATTTTAGTTGGGTACAGCTCTGCATGACCGCGTAATTGTCAGTTAAAGTAACGCAGTGCCGTATTGTAAAAAATGGCCTGGTCGGGGGGGGGGGGGGGTTAAATCATCCGGAGGTCAAGTGGTTAAAGTGGAACTTAAGCCAGAAATTAAGTCCTGCTAGATCACTTCAGGCTGGCCCCTTTTTCAGGTATAGCTATGTAAAACATTTTGTGCCTTTACTGTTTAAAATCCAGTAATACACTGTCTCATGTGCCCATCATTGCCCATTAGTGCTGCCTATCAGTGCCCATCAGTGCCACCTATCAGTGCCCATCAGTGCTGCATATTAGTGCCTCCTCATCATTGCCACCTTATCAGTGCCGCCTCATTAGTGCCCGTCAGTGCCGCCTCAACAGTGCCGCCTCATCAGTGCCCATCATTGAAGGAGAAAACAACGAAGAAAAACCTTTTTTTTTCTTCAAAAATGTCAGTCTTTTTTACATTTGTTTAGCAAAAAATAAAAAACCCGGTGGTGATCAAATACCACCAAAAGAAAGCTCTATTTGTGGGTAAAAAAAATGAATAATTTGGGTACAGTGTTGCATGACTGTGCAATTGTCATTCAAAGCGTGAGAGCACTGAAAGCTGAAAATTGGCCTCAGCCAATATATATACAGTGCCTCCAGAAAGTATTCGCAGTGCTTTACTTTTTCCACATTTTGTTGTTACAGCCTTATTCCAAAATGGATTATATTCAATATTTTCCTCAAAATTCTACAAACAATACCAAACTTATGGACAACGTGAAAGAAGTTTGTTTCAAATATTTTCAAAGATATTAAAAATAAAAACTGAACAAAATCACATGTACATAAGTACTCACAGCTTTTGCTTAATAATTTGCTGAAGCACCTTTGGCACCAATTACAGCCTCAAGTCTTTTGAGTATGATGCTACAAGCTTGGCACACCTATTTTTGGGCAGTTTCTCCCATTCTTCTCTATAGGACCTCTCAGGCTCCATCAGGTTGGATTTGGAGCGTCGGTGCACAGCTATTTTCAGATCTCTCGAGATGTTCAATCGGGTTCAGTCTGAGCTCTGGCTGGACCACTCAAGGACATTCACAGATTTGTCCTTTAGCCACTCCTTTGTTATTTTGGCTGTGTGCTTAGGGTCATTGTCCTATTGGAATATAAACCTTTGCCCCGTCTGAGGTTCAGAGCGCTCTAGAGCAGGTTTTCATCAAGGATGTCTCTGTACATTGCTGCATTCATCTTCCCCTAAATCCCGACTAGTCTCCAGGGCCGTCTTATTGAGCGGGCACCCCTGGGCAATGCCCGGGGGCCCCAGTTGCTCCTGGGGCCCCATCAGGGCTGGTTCTGTCACAACTTTGCAGGATGCATGCAGCAGAGCTGAGGTGAGCTGGAAGGACTTTAGTGTGTGTGGTCCGTCCCTGCACTGTGACAACTATCAGCGGAGCGATGGGGCTGCCTGGTTCGGGAGTCGACCGGCGGCTGCTTTCATTCTGCTTCTGCCTGCGGGGCCTGAGGGCCGGGTTGGCTGTCACTTGTCTCTCTTCTCCTTCACTCTTCTTCCCTGAGAGATCATCTCCGCCTCCACGGAAGTGTCTACGTTCCAAAATGGGGTCATTTGGGGGAGTTTTGTGCTATCTGGGCATTTCATGGCCTAGGAAACTGTGATAGGTAGTGAGTAAGTGAATTCACCATTTTATACCCTTAGAAAGCCTGAATGCGGTGATTGGTTTTCGGGGTCCCGTATGCGGCTAGACTCCCAAAAAGTCTCACACATGTGGTATCCCCGTACTCAGGAGAAGCAGCAGAATGTATTGTGGGGTGTAATTCCACATCTATCCATGGCATGTGTGAGCAATATATCATTTCAGTGCCAACTTTGTGTAAAAAAAAAAAAAAAAACATTATGTAATTTTCCCGAAACTTGTGGCAAAATATAAAATATTGCATGGACTCAACACATGCCTTTCACAAAATAGCTTGGGATGTCTGCTTTCCAAAATGGGGTAATTTGTGTTGGTTTTGTGCTATCTTGGCATTTCATAGCCTCCGAAACTGTGATAGGTAGTGAGGCATGAAATCAAAAATTTACGCCCAGGACCTCGTGGGTCCTGTATGCAGCTAGACTCCCAAAAAGTCTCACACATGAGGTATCCCCATACTCAGGAGGAGCAGCAGAATGTATTTTGGGGTGTAATTCCATATATGCCCATGGCATGTGTGAGCAATATATCATTTTGTGCCAACTTTGTGTCACTAAATGATGGGGTATTTTTTGTCATTTTTCAATCACTTGTGACGAAAAAATAAAATATTCAATGGGCTCACAATGCCTCTCAGCAATTTCATTTGTGGGGGGGGGGGGTTGTACTGCCCTGCCATTTAGGCACCTCAAGAAATGAGATAGGCAGTCATAAACTAAAAGCTGCGTAAATTCCAGAAAATGTACCCTAGTTTGTAGACGCTATAACTTTTGCACAAACCAACAATTATACGCTTATTGAATTTTTTATTACCCAGGACATTTGGCTGAATACATTTTGGCCTAAATGTATGACTAAAATTGAGTTTATTGTGTTCTTTTTATAACAAAAATTTGAAAATATAATTTTTTTTCAAAGTTTTCAGTCTTTTTTTATTTATATTGCAAAAAACAAAAAATCCCAGAGGTGATCAAATACCACCAAAAGAAAGCTCTATTTGTGGGGAAAAAAGGAAGCAAATTTAGTTTGGGTACAGCATTGCATGACCGCGCAATTACCAGTTAAAGCAGTGCCAAATTGTAAAAAGTGCTCTGGTCATTAAGGGGACAAATTCTTCCGGTCCTTAAGTGGTTAAATTAGTGATTTTTTTAATCATTTTAATAAAATATTGGTGGGAAAGCAGAGTACACTATATTGGCTTATTCCTTTTGAATCTTGGATATTTCAGTGAGGGAGTGATGGAGATGGAGGTGGATCAAGAATACCTGGAGGGTTTCTTCCTTCTCCCTTTCCTTCTTTCATCTTTACTTCCCTCTTCCCCTTCTCCCTACCTCCCGTATTGACCTCCCATAACCTTTATGAAGTTTGGTGATATATTCCTTGCTGTTTCGGTAGTTACCCGACCATTATACATTATCCATTCAGTTGTAGGCCCTGCCTGGGTCATTTTGACCTCCGGAGCCTCTCTGAAGACCCCCGTCTTCTTTATTTTCTTTTTTCATATTAAACATAGTTGCTTTCTTATACTGCACTTCATTTGTACGTGTTGGAGGCTTTCACCTGCTACCTCTTTCTGAGACTTTCATGTTTTTTTTATCGCCTGATTTGCAGATTGTCATATCTTTGGTTCTCATTGATGCTGTGCAGACCTTATTGCTTTACCACTGATTGTTAAAAGTCTGTCTATTCATGTTTCCTTTCTATGCACATGTTTGAAAATGAAACTTTTTGTTAAATAAAGGAATTACAAAAAAAAAAAAGAATACCTGGAGGCTGCTGGAAAAGGAAGTAGTTGGGGTTACACTATCCCTGGTTTAAAGGGAAAGGCACATTGGACCTAATTATACTTAGGTCATATACTGCAGAGATATTGGTGCACGGTTGTAGGAATTGAAGATCATAAGTTTGATGTATGATTCACAGAAATTGAGGACTGTGGCTATAGTGAGATAAGAACACTGATACAAACACGTAGTGGACTGATATATTCATCTAAGTTTTCATGTTTTATATTGTTTATTCTAGCAGTCACAACATTAAGCGGATTTCCACTGAAAAGTGGAACTTCTGCTCATTTGTCTCCTCTCCCCCTCCGGTGCCACAAGAGGCACCTTTCGAGGGGGAGGGGGGACAGGATACCGGTCTTTGACAGGTATCCTGTTCCCACTTCCGGGAGACCGCGCCGTGGCCCATGACGTCACTGCCGGGCCAGTAGAAGAGAGGAGGAGGGCCTCGCGCATGTGCAGTACGGTTCCTGGCGTGAAGCAATAAGGCTGCACTGCCGGGTTCCCTTACACGCAATGGCGGCGGCAGCACCCGACAGCTGATGGAAACATCAGCTGCGGTGCCGACATCGCTGGACTCCAGGACAGGTAAGTGTCTTAAGATTAAAATACAGCAGCTGCAGTATGTGTATGTATGCTTTGCATTTCTTTTTTTCAACCTTAAAGGTTATAAACAAGTCATTGAGTTGGAATATTGCACAATGTATTTACTAAAGTCTGGTACTGCACAGCACTGTTTATTTATTATAACAGTTATTGATATATGTGGGAACACACAAAGTGTCAGCTGCAGTACTGATAAGCAAGGTATTGGAAAGATCATAGTAAGCAGTTTTCCTCTTTACTATTTTTTTAAAGCTGATTCGTTTAGGGTTGTGTAATAGTACTGGATTGAATTGTATTGTAACTGTACTGTCCGCCCTCATGTTGTTTTGCACAAAGCAGCCCTGATCCTTCTCTTCTTGGGTCCCTCACCGATGGTCCTTGCTCCACCTGCTAAGTGCCCACTATAGGAAGCTTGAATTGGGATTGGGCTCAGGTAAAGCCTAGTACACATGTTGACATTATCGGATTTATGATCGTCCGTTGTTATTATTGCATACTAGTCTCCAGATCAAAAATTAGGAGGTCACTAAAGTACAAAAATTCTCATACAACAGAACAAAAATTTGTGATGTAATGTACAGTATTGTCAAACGAAAACTGTACTAATTAAACGAAAATAGTACGATCTGGTATTGTACGGGAAAAATTTTCGAGTTTGTCCTTTCGGAAAATTTCAGATGAAAGCTGTGTACTAACGATCAGATTATTGTACAATCGCTTAGAAAGCGGTATTTTGTGTACGATTTTATGATCGTGAGTACGGGTCTTAAGTATTTACAGTGAACTGTGGTTGAGATACTAACAAAAGGTTTTTTACCTTAATGCTGAGAATACATTAAGGTAAAAAAAAAATTACCTTTAAAACTACATTAAAATATGACAGAGATTGTAACCCCTCGCCACTCCAAACCAAAACAAAAAAATGTTTTGGCTTTAATACACTTTTCTGAATGCCAAGTACTAGAGATGGATTTTGCACTTTTCTCTATTTCCTTTCACAGGACAACATTAGGACTGTACCTTGTCACCCTAATTTATATGGAGGAGCTTCCAAGAAATAGGTCATGTTGCCTTCTGAGAAATATCATGCATGCTTTTAGATTTAATACGTTCTCATAAATGTTGAACATGTTAAATTCCTGATATGAGACAATCTTAGCATTTCCCACTGAGCTCTGAACTGTGGACGTTGTACTCAGAATCTGCTTGGCAGGGCGATCAAAGTTAGAAAACCTTGTTATGTCCACAAATACATTTACACAGCTTTAAAAGGGACATAAAATGATGCTCAAGAATTTTTATATACGGTGCTGTGAAAATGTATTTTCCCACTTTCTGATTTTTTATTTTTTTTGCATATTTCTCACACTTAAATGAATCAGATCATCAAACAAAATGTAATATTACACAAAGATAACCTGAGTAAATCGAAGAGGCAGTTTTTAAATTATTATTTCATTTATTAAGGGAAAAAAGGTGTTCAAATCTGCCTGGCCCTATGTGTAACAGTAACTGCCTCCTCCAATGCTGAATCATGAATGAACTGTTAATTACCTTTCCACACCCAGGCCTGATTATTGCCGGACCTGTTAAATCAAGAAATCACATAAATAGAAGCTGTCTGACAAATTGAAACATGCTAACACAGTGATGGCGAACCTTGGCACCCCAGATGTTTTGGAACTACATTTCCCATGATGCTCATGCACTCTGCAGTGTAGTTGAGCATCATGGGAAATGTAGTTCCAAAACATCTGGGGTGCCAAGGTTCGCCATCACTGCGCTAACAGATCACAAAAAGCCACACATCATGCCACAATCTAGAAAAATTCAAGAACAGATTAGAAACAAAGTAATGTACATGTATTGGTCTAGGAAGGGTTTCAAGGCCATTTGTAAGGCTTTGGAACTCCAGTGAAACACAGGGAGAGCCATTATCCACAAATGGAGATAGAGTATGACAACGACTCATCCAGGAGGTCATAAAAGAACCCAGAACAACATCTAAAGAACTGAAGGCCTCACTTGCCTCAGGCAAGATCAGTGCACATGATTCAACAATAAGAAAAAGACTGGGGAAAAAAAATGGCATCCATGTGAGAGTTCCAAGGCCAAAGCCACTGCTGACCAAAAAGAACACAAAGGCTCATACTTTTTCACATAATGCCAGACAGGTTTGGACAGCTTTTTTGCCTTAATAAATTAAACCAACTGCATTTTGTATTTACTCGGGTTAGTCAATAAAATTTGTTTGATGATCTGAGTCATTTCAGTGTGACAAATATGCAAAAAAATAAAAAAACAGAAAGGGGGCAAATACTTTTTCACATAACTGTACACAGTAAAAGCTTGGATTGAGAGTAACTTAGTCCGAAAGTGTTTTGCAAGACAAGCAAATTTTTTTTTTTATCAAAAATAAACAAGTGATGTCTTGATATACGAGTAGCGTCATGTCACAACTGGATATAAAAGAGAAGAGAGGTGCCTCTAAGTGTAGCAATATGGTTGCATTTAATGAAAGTACAACATTTAGCAACTCACATGGTTGATGATTAAAGCGTTTGTTACCCTAAAAAAAAAAATAGCAATAGCGCGGATAGCGGCGCGCGGATGCTCCTTGTGACAGCACTTGGCGCCAAGATGTGCTATTTAAAAGGAGACTGATGTCTTGCTTTCTTGCTGTCCAGTCTACAGCGTTTCCTGAAGACCCCTGCTGCCCTGTTACCTTGTTACCTGAATCTAGTATTTAACTTGGCCTGTTCCTGACTTCCCTGTTTGCTGCCTGCCCCGATTCCGGCTTGGACTTTGACTACTCTTTTGGATTGCCCTTCTGTACCTGATCTGCCTGCCTGTGTTTTGACCCGACTTGTCTGCACCTCCCTGCTGTCTGCATCCTGCTACGGGACTACAGTGCACCTCCCTGCTGTCTGCATCCTGCTACGGGACTACAGTGCACCTCCCTGCTGTCTGCATCCTGCTACGGGACTACAGTGCACCTCCCTGCTGTCTGCATCCTGCTACGGGACTACGGTACACCTCCCTGCTGGCTGCATCCTGCTGCTGGACTACAGTGCACCTCCCTGCTGATTACAGGATCCAGCCCTCTACTCCAGCCTTTCAGTCAGGCACTTGTGCCCCTTTGTACTCTCAAGCCCCTGTCAACACTACCAGGGATTCCCGAGTCAGAGGTATACGAGAAGCCGTTCCCTGCATTCCGGGCTCTACCTATGTGACAGTATTGGACAGCCATGTCCGAGCCCACGCAGGGAACATCGCCCATGGAGGACTTATGCCATCATCTAGCTTGACTTACGCAAGCTGTTAAGGACTTACAAGATGGTTATAACCAACTGGAAGAGCGCGTTCAAGTTTTATCTACCCCAGCTCCTGGAACGTCTACTGCTCCTTCAGTGGTCATGCTCCCTCCTGAACCCAAAGTTCCCACACCAGAAAGGTTCTCCGGGGATCAGCAAGTATAGGGCATTCCGTAATGCCTGTGAACTTTTCTTTGCACTACAACTCAGAACCTTTTCTCTCGAAACTACCAAAGTGGGCTTCGTCATTTCCCTCTTACTAGGCGAACCCCAGGCATGGGCCCATCGCCACTTGGAGCAGAAGGATAACTACCTTAACCACCTGGACACTTTCTTCTAAGCCATGGCCCTTCTCTATGAAGATCCGCAACAAGCAGCTACCGCAGAAGCAGCATTATTCTCTCTCCAGCAGGGCCGTAGGGCGGCAGAGGACTATGCATCTGAATTCAGGCGTTGGAGTTCCGATACAAACTGGAACGACGCCGCCCTACGTTACCAGTTCCGCATGCGTCTCTCCGAGCCATTAACCTGTCCATCCAAATAGACAGGCGTTTAAGAGAACGAAGAGCTGAACGTACTGCTGGTCCCTCTCGCCCAGTATGGATGCTACCACGTGTACCAAATCCTCCTGTTCACACTTCCGCTGATACTCCTGAGCCAATGCAATTAGGCTTGATGCGTCCCTCTGACTCCTGAAGAACGTCAACGCTGGCGGGCTAACAATCTTTGCCTCTACTTCGGGGAATCTGGACACTATGTGAGGACTTGTCCCACAAAGATCCGTAAGCACTTTACCCTCTCCTCTACCTAATTACCTGCTGTGTTTAATGATGCAACTGATTTGGCTATCTCCATTTCTCTATAGCTTCCAGGAGGGAATACTCAAGCAACCGCCATAATTGACTCCGGAGCCTGCAGCGGGTTTATGGACTTGTCTTTTGCCTGCAAACTCCAAATCCCTCTACGACCCAGAGCACAGGGACTGTCTGTACACCTAGCCGACGGATCGGCTAATAAATCTGGGCCTGTAACACAAGAGACGGTTCCTCTTAACACCATCATTTCCGGCAACCATCGAGAACTACTCTGTCTTGATATCATCGAGTCTCCCTTGTTTCCCACCATACTGAGCATGTCCTGTCTCAAGGCCCATAATCCACAAATCGACTGGTCTACTGGAAAAATCAGTTTTCACTCCCCCTACTGCCGTCAGCATTGCCTACAGGGAGCTATCGACATCCCGTCTTCCTTTCTGTGTCTGGAAACTGATGCTGAGACCTGCCAAGCTATTCCTGAGGTATACCATAGTTTTCTGGATGTGTTCAGTAAAAAGGGGGCAGAGACACTTCGTCCACATAGACCCTATGACTGCCCGACTGAACTTCTCCCCGGAGCAGAGATTCCCTTTGGGAGAATTTTCCCCTTAACCGAACTTGAGCTAGGTACTCCTAAAGAATACATAGATGACAATCTGAAAAAAGGGTTTATACGCCTCTCCACCTACCCAGCAGGAGCAGGGATTTTCTTCGTGGAAAAAAAGGACCACTCCCTACGCCCCTGCGTAGATTATTGGGACCTTAATAAAATTACAATCAAAAACCGGCACCCTCTACCTCTGGTACCTGAACTCTTTCAGCATCTCAGAACTGCATCCATATTTACCAAACTGGATCTTCGCGGAGCCTACAACCTAGTCCGGATCCTAAGCGGGGACGAATGGAAGACTGCACCCGCTTCGGACACTTTGAGTATCTTGTTATGCCCTTTGGGTTATGCAATGCTCCTGCCACCTTCCAGCATTTTGTTAATGATATTTTTAGAGACTACCTTGACCTGTTCATCATAGTTTATCTGGATGACATCTTGATTTTTTCCTCCTCTCTGTCTAGCCATCGGGAGCATGTCAGAAAAGTTCTAACTCAACTTCGCCAACACGGTTTGTACGCAAAACCTGAGAAGTGCAAGTTCGAACGCCAAAGCATTCAATTTTTGGGCCTGATTATTTCTATAGATGGTGTCAAGATGGATCCGCAGAAGGTCTCCACCATCCTGGATTGGCCAGCCCCTACAGATAAAAAGGGAGTTCAGCGCTTTGTGGGTTTTGCAAATTTCTATCGCAAGTTTATCAGGGGATTTTCTTCCATCATCTTCCCCATCACAAGTCTGACTCGGCAAGGCACCCAGTTCCAATGGTCCCCTGAGGCTCAAGCAACTTTCACCTCCTTGAAAGAGCAGTTCGTGTCAGCTTCTGTCCTGAAGCATCCTGACCCAGCTTTACCTTACATACTGGAGGTAGACACCTCTGAGATAGCAGTAGGGGGCGGTACTTTCACAGAGGCAAGGATCCAAGGCTCTATTACACCCAGTGGCGTTCTTTTCCCGCAGGCTAACAGAAGCTGAAAAGAATTACGATGTTGGGGACAGGGAGCTACTTGCAATCAAAGCCACACTTGAAGAATGGCGTTACCTCCTGGAAGGAGCGGCCCACCCTATTCTGGTGTACACCGACCACAAAAATTTAGAGTACCTGAAAGTTCCCAAGAGATTAAAACCACGTCAGGCCAGATGGGCACTCTTCTTTACTAGGTTCGCTTTCCACATCACTTACAGGCCGGGATCAAAAAATACCAAACCAGACGCACTGTCCCGGATGTTCAGCGAACCTGAAGTTCCTTCTCCTCCAGATACCATTCTTGCTCCTGGACATTTTCTCATGCTTCAAGGAGACCTACTGTCCCAAATCAAACAGGCATCTTCAATGGCTCCCCATCCAACAGACATCACTTTACAGTCCAGAGATGACCTATTATGGTACAAAGACAGAATTTTTGTGCCACAACAAATAGGTTGCTGTCCTCAAATCTTGTCATGACCATGAACTAGCTGGCCACTTTGGTATACACAAGACCTCTGAACTCCTCCAACGCACATTCTGGTGGCCTCAGCTACTGAAAGATTGCAGACGTTATGTAGAATCATGCATTACCTGCATTCAGAACAAGGGCAGCAAGACCAAGGCTTGGGGGCTGCTAAAAGCTCTACCTGTACCAGAAAGACCATGGAGGATGCTCTCCATGGATTTCATTGTTGAATTATCACCATCAGAAGACTACACCACTATCTTCGTAGTGGTCGACACACTTTTCAAAATGGCTCACTTCCTGCATATGAAGAGTACCCCACCTGCCTCTGAAACCGCAGGGATTTTTATCAAAGAGATTGTAAGACTCCACGGTATACCTGCAAACATTGTATCTGATCGGGGGGTACAATTTACACCCAAATTCTGGAGAGCCCTCTGTGAATCCCTGAAGATTGACCCTTCTTTCTCCTCTGCTTATCACCCCCAGACTAATGGTCATACTGAACGAACAAATCAAACCCTTGAGCAATACTTACGATGCTATTCTTGTTTTTCTCAGGAAGACTGGGTGCCCCTGCTACCTCTTGCCAAGTTCGCCTATAATAATTCTGTTCATTCTGCAACCAACCAGTCTCCATTTTTTGTGAACTATGGGTTCCACCCCTTGTTTTTGTCTAACAACGTTCCAGAGTGTGCAGTACCGGCTGCCCAAGAAGCCTTGAGTTTCTTTAGCACAAATAACAAGCTACTCCAAGAGACAATGGCAAAGACTCAAGAACATAACAAAGAGACATTCGACAGAAAAAGGAGAGGGGAGCTTGACCTGAAAGCTGGAGATCAAGTCTAGCTGTCCACCCTGAATCTGAAGCTAGCATGCCCATCCAGGAAATTGGACCCTAAGTTTGTGGGTCCCTTCCCAGTGGTAAGGAAAATTAATAACGTGGCTTATGAATTGAAAACTACATTTTCACAGTCATTTTGTATACACCCAGTTTTCCATGTGGTTTTACTTAAACCTTCAGTCCCGGACCCCTTCTTCAACCGGAACCCCGGTCCTCCTGAGCCTGTGCTCATCAACGGTGAAGAAGAATTTGAGGTTGAATCAATCATAGATTGCCGGAAGAGACGCAATCAGATTCAGTATCTGGTAAAATGGAAGGGCTATGGCCCTGAGGAAAACTCCTGGGAACCAGAGACTAATATCCATGCCAAAAGACTGATCCGAGCCTTTAAAAGATCTCACCCAAGTAAATTGGCCCAGTTGGGCTTCCGGAGGCTGCCCATTGGAGGGGGGCAATGTCAGGAAATCCCTTCCAGCAAGCGTCCTAGCAATATTAGAACTAGAAGAACACCTGTGCACAAAAGAGCCGTCCGGCGCATGCGCAATAGCGTGAATAGCAGCATGGGCGCTCCTTGTGACAGCACTTGGCACCAAGATGTGCTATTTAAAGAAGACTGATGCCTTGCTTCCCTGCTGTCCGGTCTACAGCGTTTCCTGAAGACCCCCGCTGCCCTGTTACCTGAATCTAGTATTTAACTTGGCCTGTTCCTGACTTCCCTGTTTGCTGCCTGCCCCGATTGTGGCTTGGACTTTGACTACTCTTTTGGATTGCCCTTCTGTACCTGATCTGCCCGCCTGTGTTTTGACCCGGCTTGTCTGCACCACCCTGCTGTCTGCTACGGGACTACAGTGCACCTCCCTGCTGTCTGCATCCTGCCACGGGACTACAGTGCACCTCCCTGTCTGCATCCTGCTACGGGACTACAGTGCACCTCCCTGCTGATTACAGGATCCAGCCCTCTACTCCAGCCTTCCAGTCAGGCACTTGTGCCCCTTTGTACTCTCGAGCCCCTGTCAACACAACCAGGGGTTCCCGAGTCAGAGGTATACGAGAAGCCGTTCCCTGCTTTCCCTGTATACAGCATCTCACAAACGTGAGCACACCCTTCATTTTTTGTAAATATTTTATGATATCTTTTCATGTGACAACACTGAAGAAATGACACTTTGCTACAATGTAAAGTAGTGAGTGTACAGCTTGTATAACAGTGTAAATTTGCTGTCCCCTCAAAATAACTCAACACACAGCCATTAATGTCTAAACTGCTGGCAACAAAAGTGAATACACCCCTAAGTGTAAGTGTCCAAATTGGCCCAATTACCCATATTCCCTGCCCGGTGCCATGTGACTCGTTAGTGTTACAAGGTCTCAGGTGTGAATGAGGAGCAGGTGTGTTAAATTTGACGTTATCGCTCTCACTCGCTCATAATGGCCACTGGAAGTTCAATATGGCACCTCATGGCAAAGAACTCTGAGGATCTGAAAAAAAAAAATTGTTGTGCTACATAAAGATGGCCTAGGCTATAGGAAGATTGGCAAGACCCTGAAACAGCTGCAGCACGGTGGCTAAGACCATACAGTGGTTTAACGGAAAAGGTTCCACTCAGAACAGGCCTCACCAAGGTCGACTGAAGAAGTGGAGTGCTCAGCATCATAGCCAGAGGCTGTCTTTGGGAAATAGACGTATGAGTGCTGCCAGCATTACTGCAGAGGTTGAAGGGGTGGGTCAGCCTGTCAGTGCTCAGACCATACGTCGCACACCGCATGAAATTGGTCCGCATGGCTGTCGTCCCAGAAGGAAGCCCGCAAACAGTTTGCTTAAGATGAGCAGACTAAGGACATGGATTACTGGAACCATGTCCTGTGGTCTGATGAGACCAAGATAAACTTATTTAGTTCAGATGGTGTCAAGCATGTGTGGCGGCAACAAGGTGAGGAGTACAAAGACAAGGGTGTCTTGCCTACAGTCAAGCATGGTGGTGGAAGTGTCATGGGCTGGGGCGCTACAGTTCATTGACGGAACCACAAATGCCAACATGTACTGTGACATATTGATGCAGAGCATTATCCCCTTCCCCTCAAAAACTGGGCCGCAGGGCAGAATTCCAACATAACGACCACAAACAAACCTCCAAGACGACCACTGTCTTGCTAAAGAAGCTGAGGGTAAAGGTGATGGACTGGCCAAGCATGTCTCCAGACCTAAACCCTATTGAGCATCCTCAAAACGGAAGGTGGAGGAGCGCAAGGTCTCTAACATCCACCAGCTCTGTGATGTCATCATGGAGAAGTGGAAGAGACTTCCAGTGGCAACCTGTGAAGCTCTGGTGAACTCCATGCCCAAGAGGGTTAAGGCAGTGCTGGAAAATAATGGAGGCCACACAAAATATTGGACACTTTGGGTCCAAACTGAACATTTTCCCTTAGGGGTATACTCACTTTTACATTAATGACTGTGTGTTGAGTCATTTTGAGGGGACAGCAAATTTACACTGTTATACAAACTGTAGACTCACTACTTTACATTGTAGTAAAGTAATTTCTTCAGTGTTGTAAGGGGTGTACTCACTTTTGTGAGCTACTGTATAGCACTTGCATTTAGTTTGGAATGGCGATAAGCCTTCTTTACATTAGTTTATGCAATAATTAAATTCTAATAATAGGAAATTAAAATTTTTATCAGAAATTTTTTTTAGATTTCACAATTCTAAAAAAAACATTGCATCCAGTTTTTTTTTTTTTTTTAATTACAGATAGGTATCAGCTTTTTCCCCATGAATAGTTATCATCCTACATGTATCTAAGCAATTCCTAAAAGGACAGTTTGTTCATATTAAAGCATAACTGCAAGGTCATAAATTATCAGAATGTTTTGAAAGAATGTCTTTTTTTAGAAAAAGGGATATTTAAAAAAAAAAAAAAAAAAAAAAAAAAAAAAAAAAAAAGAAAGAAAGGGGAGGAGGGGAAATGGGAAACTTTTGTAAACTGTTTTTCAGATACAAAATTCCCATCTGGGGAAAAAAAGATTGGAAATTTAATAACCTTGTACATTGCAATGAAGATTTTAAAAAGAAGTCGGGTTACCCAGATCCCTGACCGGCAGCGGGCTCATCCTCTCATATCCTCTCAGCACATTGCCAAAAGCCTGAGCCAGCAGTTCTTGCCCCCTCCACAGCCCAGCGCTCCAGTGAGTGCTGGAGGGGCAAAAGCAGAGAACCAGTGACTGACTTTTTTTAAAACATGGATTTATTGTCCGATTAGTACAATATCCCACCATACATAGTAAGTAACTTAGTGTGATCACGCCCCGAGGGGGAGGGATAGATTTCTCTCATATGGTTAAAAAGATTTCATTCTACGACAGCACCCAAAGCTCCTGAGGGCTCCTGTTTTGTCTAAACATGTAAAGGTGGAGCGTCTGCACACTGACATCACTTTACTTGTGTTCATGCGAGTTGCAACCTTTGGATTTTATGTCAAGATGGCATTTTAAAAAAGTAACCTGAGACTGAATTTATTAGATGCAAGCTTATATTGCCCTCTAATCATCTGGGGTGCTGCAACACTGAAAAATGTCAAGCTAAATTACTCATATCAGTCTCTTTGCAAGCTGCTGTTTCTGTATTTTATTTGCTTGAATGTGTTTTTTCTTTTCAGACTCAGCAAAGGACTTATCACTGACAAAATTGCAGATTTGCAAGAGCGGGGGGGGACCTCTCCACTAAGCAGGCAGATGACCGATCAATGTCTGCCCCTGCTCTATGGGCAGTTGGATGTAAACCGACCAGCTGGCCGTTTACATCCAACTGCCCTCTGATCCAATCCGGCCAAACAAGAATGGATCCCCTTCAGCGTTTTTGCCAGATCGGATTGGAGGTAGCCAGGCGTAAAACGAACTCCGTTTACATGCGACTATGTATGTAATATATATATATATATAAAAAAAAAAAAAAAAAGAGAAAAATGGAGGGTCCAAACAGGTCCACCTGAAAAATGGAAAGGCAGACCTTAATGGCCTTAAGGCACACATATAGCACGCCTGTGTGTGTGTGTGTGTGTGTGTGTGTGTGTGTGTGTGTGTGTGTACGTGTGTGTACGTGTGTGTACGTGTGTGTACGTGTGTGTGTGTGTACGTGTGCCAAGTTATAAAACACATTGCAATGGTTTTTAATTTTTGAACTTCATTCAACTTGACGTTCAGCTCAATGCCCTGTGCAAAAAAGCAAATTGTCCTACTTTTTTCAGCGTGCACCAAATGCAAATTGCCTCTAAAATCATACACAGGCTGTGTAAAAAGAAAAAAAGAATTGCGCTAGGTGAAAAAAAATCTCTCTACATAAAAAAACCCGTGAAGGGGGTCCTGCAGCTACGTACTATAACCCCAATACGAGGGCACATAGATTTAAAAAAAAAAAAAAAAAAAAAACCACAGTACAGCGCTGGACAACTTTCAAAGTGAATGGATATGTGATTAAGTGAATATAACAATTAATAATAAAGTATATAAAAACACAAAAAATGCATGTATAATAATATTAGAAAATCATGAAAAATCAACACTTATTACACTTAAATATTCCAAAAAAAAGTGTTCAAATGAATAACGATTCAAAAAAAGTCCACAAGTGTGATAACATAAAAGTGAAGCAGATCCAAATCTGATGTTCCAACTCACTAGTGCTGCCCGTCACCAAGTGGAAAAACAAGATGGAGGCTTACCAGAAAGCCTGCGACCGCCCTTACTCAGGGGGGGCGGGGGTCAGTACAGGCTTAGTAGATTACCAAAAAGGATCGCAACAGGATGTCCGTTGATGGCCCTTAGGTCTCCTTCCTCCTTCTCGGATGTCTCCTTTATGGCGATCAGGAATGCTCAAGAGAGTATGATGACAAATAGACTCATAGCAGCAAACAGTCCAGCGGAGATACACCATGCCAGAAAAAAAAAGAGGAAACCATCTCCATGTGTTCATCTCTAGAGCTCTTTTGACGGGCACTTGGTGACGGGCAGCATTAATGAGTTGGAACATCAGATTTGGATCTGCTTCACTTTTATGTTATCACACTTGTGGACTTTTTTTGAATCTTTATTCATTTGAACACTTTTTTGGCACTTTTTGGAATATTTAAGTGTAATAAAAGTGTTGATTTTTCATGATTTTCTAATATTATTATACATGCATTTTTTGTGTTTTTATATACTTTATTATTAATTGTTATATTCACATATCCATTCACTTTGAAAGTTGTCCAGTGCTGTACTGTTTTTTATTCTTCATACACAGGCTGTGTGGTGCTAGCTCCTAGGTTTTTAAAGTGAGTGCCTAGTTTCGGGTAAGATTTGTCCAGGCTTGCTTTGCTTGAACTCACTACATACAGGTACATTTTCCCACTTAATTTCACCAAGTTAACAAAAAATAAAAAACCACACAACTCTGTAGGCTCTTCCCATGTTTAATTGGTCCTGAAAATGTCTGCAATTACAAGTGTTACAGGCCAAAATGGCTACACACAGAACTTTAATCATGTCACACATGAATATGTTTGTAGGGCAAAGGGGAATATGTGAGAGGTGTAAAAATGGGACTGTCATATTCGTAAAATATTACATTACATAAATAAGCTATATAAAGTACAGCCAAATGCAAAAAAAGGCAAGACAACATTCCCCAAATAGCTCACACAAGTCTGCAGGAGATATTCTTAAAAACTAGGCTACTCGTTCTGTTGATTTATTTATGCAGCAACTACTCAAGAAAGATTGCATTCAAGTAGTTTATAAAATGGTATATCCAAAAAGGGCTGCAAAAAGACTATTACAAATGTAAATTCTTCTGAAAAGATGTGCATTCAATACACAATGTGTGCTGATGATGTGACAAGAGTTGCTTACATTCATGAACTTTAGACTTAAAAAGCAGAATAAGACACCTGAACACAGCAGAGAGGAAGTCAGTGGTGCCCATTGCATCTAGCAACTAAATCGGGCTCTCTCTAGCTCAGGATGAGAGGGGAAAAAAAAAAAAAAAAAAAAAAAAAAAAAAGGGGGGGGGGGGGATTGGCAGCTACTGCTAGCAGCCCAAGTGTCACCATCAGAAAAAGGAAATATGCAGTGCTTTGAGTGCTGTGTGACCACATGTATCAAAATACCATAAAAGTGCATGCGGAGAGCTGCGATTCTGACCTCAAAGCTTGCCTAACACAGATTGTTTTGCACCAGTACATATCAGGTCACACCATATTACATGCCTCAACCATAATTTGTCAAGATGGTTTACATTCAAAAAGTAAAAAAAAGTACCATGTGACTGGTCCAATTTAAAAATTTAAGTTCACATTTTCAAGTAAATGGCCTATGCAGTCAGGGAGTCCCAGCAGGTAAAAAAGAAGAAAAAAAAAATTAAAATAAAAATGTGTAGCTTTGAATAATGTATTCTGTCATACCTGTAGGCCTTGAATCGCTCCCCGCCCCAAAGCCTAGGACATGCCAGCTGTTGGGCACTTGCCCCCAGCATCACAAAACTGATCACTCTCCTTCCTTCAAAACCCTGTGCGTGCATGCTGCATTCTCCACCTGTTACAGCAGCAGCTAAGCTTAGCGTTGCTGCAAAAGAGGGAAACAGCCCATGCACTGGGTTTTGAAAGAAAAAAGGACTTGCTCCTGTGATATTTGGGGTGAGTGTGCAACAGCTGAGGCATTCTAGCAACAAAGCAGAACAAGAAATGGTAACCGAGGGATGTGTTTGGCCAGGCTTGGGAAGGGGTATGTACCCGGCCTACAGGAATAGCATTTACAATAATCAAGATTTTTTTTTTTTTTTTTTTTAAATAATCTCCTCTATTGGGGGCTCTTTTCATGAAAAACTGAAGTTGGTATTTAAACCGGCTTTGGTGAATTATGAAATCAACCCTATTTAAAAAAAAAAAAAAACCACACACAAACAAAAAACATCCCACACCCCTTTGGCTAGGCTTTTGCAATAGTCATCCCATATTTGCAGAGAACTACCAAAATCACACTGCATTCCCCTCTGTCTCCACCAGATGTCAGACCCAGAGGGCACCATTCACACTAGCCGTGCTTTAAAATGTTTGCCACTGGCACTTAATGTCAAAGCACTGGCAAAATGTATAGCATTTACAGTAAATGCTGAATTGCAAAAAAAA
>JBBGZY010001236.1:2595000-2840000 GCA_037952925.1 Lithobates clamitans | reverse complement strand
GCAGTGAAAACACTCAAAACAAACCACGATATTCAATAGCCTTTACATCTGAGTGTCCTGTCACTTGTAGCTGAACGCCTGTGGCTCCAGAAAATACATGATCTGTTTTTCCAGGCAGAATTGAGCATTTTGGGCCACACAGACTTCAATGGAAATGGCTGAAAAAAAATTTGAGTTTTTTTTTTTAGCCGGTTTTAACTGATCTCCTCCCCCTAGTGATTTCTGTTGGATAAAAGTAAAAAGGCCTGAAGCTTGAATACATATGTAAAAACACCTGTAACGCCTGTATGCACTTGCAAAAAACACACACAAAAAAAAAAACATTTATATAAAATTCCTGGGGGGAAAAAAAAATCAATACAGTAAATAATAAAATTGGTCTGTTCAGGTAGGAAAGCAGCCCGACACCAAGGGGTTGTTCTGTAGTCCATACAGATAGCTGTTAACAGTGTAACTGGCAGGAGTGCAAACAGGCAGATACCACAGGAAGTTATAAGCTAAAAAGATTGCTAGCAGGATCATTTGTGCACTTAACAGTGCTCTGCTCTTGGTGGTGTTCCCGTTTTGTTGCATCAGCATTACTACCTGGAATTAAAATGTATTTTTGGGGCTTTGAACCAGGTCATTAACCACTTAAAGACCAGCCTCGTTTTGGATTTTAGGTGTTTACAAGTTTAAAACAGGTTTTTTTGCTAGAAAATTACTTAGAACCCCCAAACATTATATATTGTTTTTTTTCTAACATCCTAGAGAATACAATAGCGGTCATTGCAATACTTTTTTTTGCACCGTATTTGCGCAGCGGTCTTCTAAGCGCACTTTTTTTGGAAAAAATTCACTTTTTTGAAAAAAAAAATAAGACAACAGTAAAGTTAGCCCAATTTTTTTTTATATTGTGAAATATAATGTTACGCCAAGTAAATTGATACCCAACATGTCACGCTTCAAAATTGCGCCCGCTCGTGGAATAGCGTCAAACTTTTACCCTTAAAAATCTCCATAGGCGACGTTTAAAAAATTCTACAGATTGCATGTTTTGCGTTACAGAGGAGGTCTAGGGCTAGAATTATTGCTCTCACTCTACCGGTCGCGGCGATACCTCACATGTGTGGTTTGACCACCGTTTTCATATGCGGGCGCTACTCACGTATGCGTTCGCTTCTGCGTGCGAGCTCGTCGGGACAGGGCGCTTTAAAAAATTTTTTTTTTTTTTTTTATTATTTATTTTATTTTATTTTATTTATTTTTTCACTGTTTTTAAAAAAAAAAAAAATTTGGATCATTTTTATTCCTATTACAAGGAATGTAAACATCCCTTGTAATAGAAAAAAGCATGACAGGTCCTCTTAAATATGAGATCTGGGGTCAAAAAGTCCTCAGATCTCATATTTAGACTAAAATGCAAAAAAAAAAAAAAAAAAAAAAAAAAAAAAAGTCGTTTAAAAAAATGACATTTAAAAAATTTGTGCCTTTAAGAGAGTGGGCGGAGCCATCGTTATGACGCCGCTCCGGCCGTCACATGGTATAGAGACGGGTGGGCGCCATCTTGGCCTCACTCGTCTCAGTACCTCAGCGGTGACAGGTCCCGATCTCCTCCGCCGTTACCGACGGCTCCGGTAAGCGGCGGAGGGTGCGGGAGAGCGGCGGGAGGGGGGGTGGCACCTCTCCCGCCGCCGATAACGGTGATCTCGCGGCGAACCCGCCGCTGAGACCACCATTATCGTTTACAGAATCGCTCACTGTAAAGGTGGATATCTCGGTTGTGGCAGCAGCTGCTGCCGTTACCGAGATATCCATCTTTAAAAAAATGACGTATATATACAGTGAGCGGGGCTGAAGTGGTTAACACAACATGCCTACAACTTTGAAAATTTAAATACAAAAACAAAAAAACAAAAAAAATTGAGAGGTTGAGAGTGCATAAGTAGTCACCCCCTTTGTTATAAAACCCCTAAATAAAAAAAAGGTGTGGTCGAACCAAATACCTTCATAAGTGCTATAAATAAAGTGCAAACAAGGCATAAAAGGATGTCAGTATGAATACAATACATCTATTATGAAAGTCTGCAACTAAGCAAGCAACATGAAGACTAAAAGCAAGACAGTGATAATGCAGTTTTCTATTTTTTGCAGAAAATCAATTGGAACACAACCAGTGTTGATAGGGGAATCCCTCCCACAGTGCTATTGTGTTCTGCCAAAAGAACACGATTACTGCTAGCAGCTATAGCCACAAACAGCAAGCGCGCGGGGGTGTAACCTGACAGGCTGGTTGCACTCCAGTACAACTAGCACGCCCATCGATGGATCGAATCTTGTCCGGTCCCTGCTGAACTGACCGGGATTTGACCCATCTTTGGCAAGCATAAAGTGTAAGTTCACCTTTACAGAAAGATCTGCAAGGTGAACTTGCACAGGTAACCCGCAGTCAGTGTGAACTTCCTAGGCTAAGCATTGTTGTGATAAACTTGGCAGGCTGCCTGGTTTATTTGACAGCTGCGATCAAAGAACAGCTCTGTACTCAAATCGAGGAAATGCTGTTTTAAGATCGTGAGGGGGGTGGAATCGTGATTTCATCGTGCAGCTCTGTTGACCTAATTTTTTTGGGCAAGGCCATTTTCCCCTTTAAACAGAAACCTGTGCCAAGAAAAAAAAAAAAAAAAAAAAAAAAAAAAAAGTATACTGCCATTGCTGCTCTATGGAAAATGCTGCTTGCTTGAAAGCGAGGGACTCAAAAGTATTGAGTCTTGGGGGGGGGGGGGGGGTGCTGAAGCAAAAAACTGCACATGCTTGATATGAATCAGAGCCATTTTGGTTCATTCATTGGAAATGGAGACATGGTTACCCAACAAGTTCTTGTTCTGTCATTTGGCTTTATGATGCATATAGCAGTTGGATAAAATGAGGACTGTATAATTATTCCCAATATCTACAGGCCAGGAATACAGCTCAACTTAGAAGTCTTATCCACCCACAGCATACACATGTACAGTCCTCCCCTCCCCAGGAAACACACACACACACACACACACACGGTTCTAACCCCCTCAAAAGAAAAAAAAAAAAAAAAGCTTCATCTCTAAATAGGCATCACTGGTGGCATAACACTATGGCTAGGCATAGTGGTGATCAAAGCCTCCCCCCCCATTTCTTTCTTAGAAAGGGGAGCTCTGATGTAAGCGGATCCATGCACTTCCACCCCTCAAAGTTCCTGGCCCTATAAAACCTGACCTTGTAGACAGCAGAATGGGGCAGCGGAAGGTGTATGAGCTGCAGTTATGCAAGCCGGGCAGGTAGACTAACAGGTGCTGCAAATGGAAAAAGCATTGCGATCCTAGCACAGGGAGAATGAGGTCCCAGCCAGCATTCGCTACATCATCCAGCCAGGGGAGGGCTTTGGTTGACTGGTATTTGTCCTGCACTGGAAATTGGACTAGAGCCAACAAAAGGCAGTTTGTGATTTAATATACCAACAAAGCAAAAAAATATATCAAATAAAAAAAGCCTAGTCAGAGTTGAGCTAGCCTTTAACCTCCTACAGTATCCGATAAAACTTCCAAACTCTAAGGATTTAAAAATGATACAAAAAAAAAAAAAAAAAAAAAAAAAAAAGTTTCTGCAGAAGTTCTAATAAAACTGATGACATCCACAAATCTCCCCATGACAGATGGCCTGAGGAAGGATAATCAGCCATGTACAATCCCTTATCACCGCCTGGAAAAGGCACAAGCTCTGGTATTCACATTCACTGCCAAATGTTTTTTTATTTCAGGTACTTATGTAGCACAGTCAATTTACGCAGCGTTTTACATCAGTTCCTGCCCTCGAAGGAGCTTACAACCTAAAATCCATAACAAACATTCATACAAATATGATTTGTAAACTATATAAATCATCTAAACGAAAAAATTTTTTTGAATATCTGCTTTACACTTTCAGCTAGAACCTTATCAGATATGTCAGCTTGACGCTTGGCACCGGCTTATCAGAAGTAATTGCCCTACAAAGATAAACTTTAGATATAAAACCAAAATGGACACTTATATTCCACCTGCCAAAGTACAAGCAAGTGGTTTGTTTTTTTAATAAAAAAAAAAAAAACCCAAACATGTCATACTGACCTTCTTTATGCAATGCACAGAGCAGCCCCTTTAAGGAGGAGGTAAAATTCCTCTGCTGACATTTACCTATAAATAAGCCTATAATAAGCTCTTGGCCTGGGAACCTCAGACAACTTCTGTCTAGGAGAGCAAAAGACTGGAAGGCTGGAAAGATATTAAACCATCTCGCTGTCCCAGACAAGAGAAAGCAGCTATTCTATTGTGGAGCGGAGGGAACATCACAGCTGACACTCTGGATATCAGGAGAGTTTGACCCCTATAATTTGGGGTCCATTGTGGCCGGTAAAAGGCCATCTGGCTTTTTTTTTTTAGCTTACTTCTCCGTTCGGATATTAAGCATTGACCAGTCACCATTGTGGATTTCCAGGTGCTGCATCAGAAGTTGCCTTCGTTGATATTTTATTTCCAAATCATTGTGTCCGTTTTGGGACTTTTGACATTAATTATATGTTGTCTTGGATGGATTCTTTATTTTAAAAGTTCATCCTGTGGTTTGTTGGGACACGATAATAATTGATTTGTAGTGACTTATTCACTCACATGCTATGCGTTTTCTGCATGATTATTTATTGATGGGTTTGAGTTTTTGCAATCTTTCTTTCTATATAATAGGGCTTACCTATAGGTAGTGGAAATAGGTCCTAAACCTTTACCGTTTAGACCAGCGTTTCTCAACTCCTGTCCTCAGGACCCACTAACAGGCCAGTATTACCTTGGGGGAAATGCAGAGTGCAGACTAGAATACTGCAATTACTGAGCAGCAAATTATATCACCTGTGATGTACTTCAGTTATCCTGCAAACCTGGCCTGTTAGTGGGTCCTGAGGACAGGAGCTGAGAACCACTGATTTAGGAGATATTTACATTACATGCATCCAGTGACATCATAGGCGCATGTGCTCTGAAGGAACGTTCACGGGTGCTGTTCCTTCCAAGCCCCATGCCGTGAACAGTGGCTTTTTCACGCATGCGTGGGAGTGATGTCATTGCGCCTCTGGCCAATCACAGCGCCGGAGCCGCGAACCCAGAAGAAAGGTCAGCTGTCTCAGTAGTATGGGGGCGCTTCTGCAACAGCTTTGTTCTAAGGCAAGTATTTCATAATGATCAAAAAAAGGCTACTGCTGCTACTACTACTACTTTTTGTAGATGGGCCTAAACTTAGGGAAAAGATTTATTTTATATATTTTTGGAGGATATTTTTTATTATAGCAAAAAGTAAAAAAAAAAAAAAAAAAAATTGTTTTTTTTTCCCCCCAAAATTGTCACCCTTAGTTTATAGCACAAAAAATAAAAACCGCAGAGGTGATCAAATACCACCAAAAGAGAGCTCTATTTGTGGAAAAAAAGAGGACGTCGATTTTCTTTTGGTGTTCGGCCACACGGCCGCGCAGTTGTCATTTAAAGCGATGCAGTGCTGAATTGCAAAAAGTGCTCTGGTCAGGAAGGGGGTAAAATTTTGGGGGGCTGAAGCGGTTAAAGAACATGTTATACTTACCTGCTCTGTGTAGAGAGCCAAAGCTCTCATACACATCGCACGCGCTGCACAGAAAAGATTTTTCACATTCAAGCATACACTGCATGAAGGTAAAAAAACCTTGGGCCTTTAGAACCACTTCAATGTTGGTAGTTATACACCCTCAATACAAGATCAAGCTTATGTCTAAAAAGCCCAAGATCACCGGGAGCCCAACTGTGTATGGCCACCCTGACCATTGACAGCTATACAGTTGTCGCTCCCCCCCAATAATCACCCATCTCCCCCCCCCCCCCCCGGCAAAAATCACTAATCTAACAATCTTTTATGGAATTATATTCTTAATCCCCTTTAACAATTGCTGCTCCATAGAAAGCAATGGATGATCTAGGAAAATGGCAACCGCATTTCAGCAATCCTGCCACTAAAAAGGTGTTGCCAGCCAACAGTAGATCTGTTAATGCGATATGCCCCCTCGCCCCTCCATGTTATGGGGGGAGGGCACCTCACAGGAACACAGAACTGTCTGGAGGTGTGTTGGGGGGGGGGGGTGACATTCAGAATGAATAGCATTGTACTGCACCAATGCAAATAATGTGCGTTACAAAACCATCATGGTGTCTACAGGCACCTAAAGTGCAATGTACTTTATACAAAAGTCAATAAAATTCCAAATCTGATCACCAAATTGTTTTTTTCCTATGCGTCCAAGATAAGATAAAAAAGGTATATTAGGCATTTTCCCAGTAGAATGACTAATTCCCAAACACAATCACTTCTACTGTGGGGACACATTTATTTATAACCATGGTTTACCACAAGGTTTCAAGAAGGGAAACCCCAACTAGGAAACGGTTATACAAGACGAAGCGTAACCAAAGAATTGACTGGAACATTCTTGGCAGTGAAGACTAGACTGTGTTCCTTGGCAGTCCTTCGAGCTCTGCCGTAACGTAGGAGCCCCAGGAGCATACTGAAAAAAATCAATGTACAAACCCAGGACACAGCTGCTACCGCAAACACAGCCTCGCTAATTACACAGATGTGCTCATTTATAATACTGTCAAATGGGACATTGATTTTTTATTTTTATAAAGACATGAACGCAAGACAATACAGACAACTTAAGGCTGAACTACATGTACATTGTAGGAACACCTGAATGTCAATGCCCAGAGTAGGCTTCCTCAAGGTGACAACAGTGGACCAATGCCTATGTAATGAGAATCCAAATGGCCACCTAAAGTCCCCAAAAGACAACACAGGAGCACAAGTGGAAGACAGAGCACCGTCATCCAGTCCCTACACAGGGACCTTGAGCAGGAAGAGAAGAAATTTAAACTGGAACTAAACCCTCCTCTCCTTTTCAGCCAAGAAAGCTGCCATCTTGGCCTCAGTTTGATCTGCACATGTGATCAGTTAGGACACCAGCTATTTGATGGTTTGACAACCAGTGCAAAAGCAATCCCAGCATTCCAGGAATGTAACAGTTAAATTGATGGGTTTAAGGTCACTTTAAGGCCAAGTTCACACTTTTGTAGTGTGTTAATGAGTACCATTAATGTGTATAGCATTAAAGGAAGGTCGTTCATTTGAAGCCCCTCAAAAAGGTTGTTTTTTTTTGGTTTTTTTTTGCAACGCACATTGTTTGCTTTGGGGTACCAGCAAGAATCAATGGCACTGAAGTGTACAAACATGTTTTAGCAAATGTTACGGCGCTGCATTTCTTTAACTGACAATTGTGGTAGAGCTTTCTTTGGTGGCATTTGATCACCTCTGCTGTTTTTATTTTTTGCACCATCAACAAAAAAGGACCGACAATTTTGAAGGGAAAAAGAAATCTAATTTCTTCATCAATTTAGGCAAACATGTATTCTTCTACATATTTTTAGTAAAATAAATCACAATAAGCTTATATATTGATTGGTTTGCACAAAAGTTACCACATCTACAAACTATGGGATTGATTTGTGGCATTTTTACTAGCAATAGTGGCGATCAGCGATTTTTAGTGGGACTGCAACATTACAGCGGACAAATTGGATACTAAGTGACACTTTGGAGACCGGTGACACCAATACAGTGATGAGTGTTATATATAAAAAAAAAAAAAAAAAAAAAAAAAAAAAAAAAAAAAGGAAGAATAAAATGACACTGTCGGGGAATTGGTTAACACCAGGAGTGATCAAAGGGCTAAGTGTGCTTATAGGGAGTGATTACCAACTGTGTGGGGTAGGGTTGCACCGATACCACTTTAAGACCGAGTACAAGTACCGATAATCCCCCCCCCCTCTACAGGTTGCAAGTTTTGAGTTACAGAGGAGTTCTAGGAATAGAATTATTTCTCTCACTCCAACACCTCACATGTGTGGTTTGAACATCGTTTTCATATGCCGGCTTTACTTACCTATGCATTCGCTTCTGCGCGCAAGCTCGGTGGGACGGGGCACATGTAAAAAAAAAATTTTCCTATTTATTTTACCTTTTATTTTTAAATTTTACACTGTTCTTAAAAAAAAAAAAACCCCCCCATGACAGGACCTCTTAAATTTCAGATCTCATATTTACACTAAAATGAAATTTAAAAACAAAAACGACTTCAAGAGCTATGGGCGGAAGTGACATTTTGATGTCACTTCCACCCTGCAATGGTATGGAGACGGGTGGGGACCATCTTCCCCTCACTCGTCTCCATACTTAACAGGAGACAGGACACTATCGCCTCCGCTGGCGGCTACGGTAAGCGGCGGAGGGCTCCGGAGAGTGACTTTTATCTGAAAGCAGACCGCCCACTGATTAAAAAAGGTTACCGGTTGTTAAGGTAGGTAACTGCTGCCATAACTATATCCCTCTTCAAACAGTCGACGTATAACGACAGAGGGCGGTCCGTGAGTGGTTAAATCAACCCTGTTGGGGGGGGGCTTTGGTGAGATATCAGGGGTCTAATCAGACTCCTGACATTTCCCCTTTGAGACAGGGAAAGAGGGACTGGGTGAATCTGTGTCCTCAGTCTTTTCTCAGCAGCCTCAGCTCCACTAAAGATGAATGGACAGGAGACAGAGGCTCCTCTCCATTCATAAACTGAAGCAGCGTAAACACAGTTTACGCTGCTCAGTTATGAATGGAGAAAGTCAGTGATCACTATAAAAAAAAGAGAGATCTGTGCTTCTCTCCCGCCACCTGCGCACCGATCACTCGACTGACCAGGAATCAGGTTAGGCATCAGAGCATTTGCTCAGTATCGGTACAACTCTAGTGTGGGGGATGGACTAACTGGAGGAAGAGAGACATCAGTGTTCCTGATTAGCAGCAACACAAGATCTCTCTCTTCCTCTGACAGAATGACAGTCTGACTGTTGTTCTGCCTCTCCAGGGAACGATCGTGGGGCCCCAGCGACTATCGTACCCTCCGTGTCCAATCACAGCGGGAGCGGGCCACCAGGTACCTCGTTTCACGCAGCCGGGCCACCCTGCCGCAGTAAGACCCCTTTCACACCGGGGCGCTTTGCAGGCGCTACAGCGCTAAAAATAGCGCCTGCAAAGCACCCTGAAAGAGCCGCTCCTCACACTCCCATGTGAAAGGCTGGCAGAAAAAAAAAAAAAAAAAAAAAAAAAAAAAGAGTCCTGCTAGTAGCATCTTTGGAGCAGTGTGTATACCGTTCCTTCACTGCTCCTGTCCATTGAAATGAATGGGGCAGCGCGGCTATACCGCCGGCAAAGCACCGTTGCAGCGCTTTGCGGTGGTTTTTAACCCTCTCTTGGAAGCTAGCAGAGGGGTAAAACTGCCCCGCTAGCGGCCGAGTACCGCTGCTAAAAATAGCGCCGTTTTACTGCCAGCACCCACACCGCCCCAGTGTGAAAGGGCTCTAAATGTGCTGTGGGCAGTCCGGAAGCAGTTAAATAGGTTATGGTTCCCCCCCCCCCAAAAAAAGGGGGGGGGGTATTCTTGAGGAAGTTTTCTTGTTTGCTAGCTAAAAATTTAGCTTTATATATTCTTATTTTACTGAATGGATATGTATGTTAGAAGCCAATGCAAATTAAAGTGGTTTTAAACCCTAAAACTTTTTTTTACCTTCAAAGAATTAAAAGGATTTTTTTTTTCCCCAGATTCATACTTACCTAGGTGGATGCAGCATCTGTCCCCCGGCGCCTTTACACTGAGAACCGAGCGATCGACCACCACCGATCATTCGGTTTTCAGAGCTCTGTGAGCAGAGAGCTGGTGACTGTCGGTCACAGTTCCCTGCTCTTCTCCCTCCTCGCTCATTGGAGCACTGGGCTGTGGAGGGGGCAGCTCTGGCTCTCAAGGGCTCGCTGAGAGGCTGAGCCGGGTGTCAGTCCAGGCACCTGGCAGATCCAGACTTTGTCGCAATGACGCAGTGCCTGGACTGACTTCTGCGACGTGTGGATTTCAGCCTGCTCGCTGCTGAAAATGGGTCACAGGAGTGCAAAACAAACTGCATCCCTGTGATCCATAGGAGAAGTCCAGCCAAACGAGCTTTGGCTGGACTTCTCCTTTAAGGCATTCCCTGCAATAAAGTGATATTCAGTCCTGGTTGACACAGTGCAATGTGGGAAACGTACAAGATGCACTGCATTTCCCCTCATCGCACACTGCATGAGTAATCGCACCGATGTGATTTGCTGTGGATGTCAATGTTAGATTAAACATTGCAAAACACAGTGCGATTACCATAATCGCATGGGTGTGAACACCCATGCAATGCGATTCAGGTGAAAAAAGGGTTCTGCACCATTTTGGTGCAGATGCGATTTGAACCATACAAAATAAATAGCTCAAATTGTACCGCATGTGATGTGCACAGGAATGAGTTGATTCCTGTGCGAATCACATGCGGCGTTCAGCACGCTCTAGGGTGAGCCCAGGCTAAAGGTTTGGTTTTTAAAAAAATATGTTATACTTACCTGCTCTGTGAAATAGTTTTACACCGAGAAGCCCTGATCCTCTTCTTCTCGGACCCCCCCCCCCCCCTCACACCTGGCTCTTCCCCCATGACCAGTGCCCCCTTGATGATTGCCTTCCTATGGGGGCACTCGGTGTGAGGGAGGACTCAGGAGTGCCGAAGGGACTCCAGAAGAGGAGGATCTGGGCTGCTCTGTGCAAAACCATTACAAAGAGCGCAAGTATGAAATGTAAAAAAAAAAAAAAAAACACCACACACACACACACACACACACACCTCAAGGTTGCATATTTATTCAAGAAAAGAATTCATCTTAAAAAATGACAAGTAGAAGTCAAATAGGCTTCTCCTTTTTTTTTGCACACTCCTTGCTTTCTGCACACTACTCGATTCTGCACACGGCTCCTAAAGAATAATACCTGTAAAATGACTAACGCTTGAACAAACGTTGTGCAACCAAAGACAGATGATCACACGCATACTTAAGTAACAAACTAAATACCCTAGAGAACGGCAACAAACAGCAAAGACCGTGCTAGAAGTGCATTGCTATGCAGGTTTCATGAAAGACTTAACCAATTGGCTACTTCTACAACATAGCTATATTCATGTACTCTGCAAATATAGTCTCTGCTTTAGACTTTGTGATGTTAAAAGGACCTGTGACTGTCAGACTAGGGAAGAGGAGGCTGCAGGGACCAGTCTTACAGACTGGGGGAGCCTGATCAATCCGCTTGGTTACAACCAGCCTGACAGATTCTCTTGCGATTATTGCTAGCGGCTGCTAACAATAATCACTGTCTCCTCCCAGCAGGGATGGCTTTCCCCACCCTCGAAACAGACAAATGGTTTGGCAGGAAAGATTCCCCTGTCAGCACTGTATGTTGATGTGGGAATCGTGTTAATTGTTTTTCCTGCAACCTGTGGTTCAAAGTCTTCTCTACATCCATTCAAACTGCTGAATTTATAAGCTTGTCAGAGTTAAAAAGAAAAAAAACGCAAGAAGGAGGGAGTGGAGCTAGTGTTACACTCTGGAGAGCTCTGAGAGCTGATTGGAGGAAAGGGACACTCTTCCCCCCCCCCTCCTCCTCACACAGAAACAGAGCCAAGGTGGTCAATCAGCTGGAGCTCCCTCCCCGTCACCTTTTTTCTTTTGGTGTCAGGAAAACTCGCCAGAACCAGAAGAAGTGACTCATGCTGATAGCAGAGGAACAAAGCAGCAGACAGAATTGACACTTAGTGCTCCTAATTGACACAAAGTACACAATACAGAAGGATATGCCTTGTTCATTCATATTTTCACATCTGAAGTTTACAACCACTTTAAGCCATCGGTTATTGATCCCAAAATAGTTTATTTACTGTTGTTAGGGAAGGGCGTAGTCACAAATAGGTTTTTAGTAATCACAAAAAAAGGTCACTGGGTGTAAAAAGTGCCAGTAGCTGATGTGTCAAATTTTTAGTTGCTTATCTGGAGGAACATGTAGTAATAGTCAGAAAATGCCCACATCAGCACACTTAAAAGGAGCAGTCACTGTGTGGCCCCTGTAAATAGCACACGTCATATGGGGCACTCAGTGAGGTGCTGCCTTTGAAGATATATAGTCCCCATCAGGAAGCTGGAATCACCTGAAAAGCAGCAATTTCTAAATCCCATCGAGTCAGCAATGATAAAGAACACTTCATTTTTGTTTGCATGCTTTACATTGTTTTATTAACGCATTCTATGCATTAAGGTAAAAAACCTTCAGGCTGGGTTCACACAGACATGGCATGTGATTTGCACTACATTGCAGAGCACAATAAATGTCTATGCGATACGAATTCAGCCAAAGTGTATGGCTGAAATTGCATCTGCACCAAAATGGTGTAGGACCCTTTTTTGAGTCCGCATCGGAATTGGATGGCATGGGTGTTCAGAACCCATGCCATCCAAATCCTGTACCATTTCACAGTTCGCACTGCAAACCGATCTTGGGAGTTTCATTAACTTTCTATTGACACCAGCAGCAGTTCCCAGAGGGCAGTGTGAACTGCCCGAGAGTGACATGCAATGCGGTAACCTGCACAGATTACTGAATCACACGTGTTAACCCAGACTCAGGGTGCAGCTTTCCCCCCAGCCCCCCCTCCGTACCTACCTGAGCCCCATCTCAATTTAGTGATGTGCATGAGAGACGCTCTCAGAAACAAAAGCTCCCCTGGGTCTCTCTCTTCATGGACTCACGCAGCAGTGGGAGTCATTGGCTCCTGCTCCTGTTAATCCCAGCCAGTAAGCACATGAGGAGAGAGCAGGGGGCGGGCCTGATCCATGCTTTGTCTGTGAATGGACAACCTCCATTCACAGAAGCGTGAGCCTGTTAGAGTGCCCCCATAGCAAGAGGCTTGCTTTTGGGCAGGAGCCCTGACAGGGGACCCAAAAAGAAGAGGATCGAGGCTGCTCTGTGCAATGGTTTTGCACAGAGCAGCCTCGATCCTCTTCTTTTTGGGTCCACTGTGGGTGCTCCTGCCGAGTGCTCCCAAAAGCAAGCCGCTTGCTATGGGGGCCCATCATGCGTTTTTTTCTTTTAAAAATTCCAACCTTTAGAAATCACTTTAACCACTTGTTGACCAGCTTACGCTGATATAAGTCGGCAAAGTGGCACATTCCAGTGAATCGCCGTATGGCTACATCGCGTCCCCTTCAAGAACCGCCGGAGGTGCGCGCACCCGCAGCACGGCGGGGGAACCGATGCGCGTGGCCAGCGGGCGCAATCGACAGAACGAGCTAGAATGGGGATTTGTGTGTTTGTAAACACACAAATCCCTGGTCTGTCAGGGGAGAGGAGACATATTGTTTGTTCCTACTAAGTAGGAACAGCGATATTTCTCCTCCCCTAGTCAGTCCCATCCCCCCACAGTAAGAAAGACTAAACTAGAGAACACATTTAACCCCTTGATCATCCCCTAGTGTTAAGCCCTTCCCTGCCAGTGACATTTACACAGTAATCAGTGAATTTAATAGCCCTGATCGCTGTATAAAACGTCAATGGTCCTACCAAAAATGTGTCAAAAGTGTCCAATCTGTCCGCCGCAATGTTGCAGTAATGAAGAAGAAGAAAAAAAATAAATAATCGCAGACTACCACCATTACTAGGGATGCACCGATACTAGGCATTTTCACAAGTATCTGTACTCTGGAAAATGCACCAATACCGGAAGTGATGTCAGTTGGTGGCGGGACACCGCCTTCTCCCCTCCGGCTGAAGGGTTCGGAGAAGTACGCTCCTTACGGCACCAGGACGGACAGGGCTCCCGGCTGTCTTTTCATTATGCAGCACTGCCGCGATCCTCTCCTGCCTCTGTAAACAAGAAGAGGGTGGGTAATGTCTTGACTCCTGCCATCCTGTTCCTGCACAAAGAGAGAGCTGGCTAGATGGCTGGCCGCTATCCAATAACAGAGAGTGGGCGGGTCGCTAAGGGCAAGGGGATAGACAGCATCAGCACGTGTGTTTCTATGTGAGGCAGCTGTGGAATTGTCCCTGGAAACAGAACCGAGTAATGAGGAGAGCAAGTCCTGCAAACAGGTTAGTTTATTATGTACAGTGTCAGCAGGGTACAGACCAGACTTATACACTAGCACCATACAGTATATACAGACCAGTCTGTACCCCAACACTGTACTTTATATTATGTACAGTGTCAGTGTACAGACTGGTCTGTACCCAACGCCCTGTACTGCACCCTCCCTGTGTTGCCTCCTCCTTCCCCGACCAGCTGTCACCTCTGCCCCCATGTCTCTCAATGACCCTGCCATCCCCTTCCCCAGCAATCGCAGCCTTTTTCTTAATTCCCCCCACCCCACACTCAACTACCCTGCCCTTACTTACCCCTCTACTTCCCACCCTGAACTCACCCAACTCCCCAAGCCTCCCAAACCACCCCCCCCCACCTACGCGATAGGTATTGGCGAGTACTTGCAAAAAAGTATCAGTACTCTGTGTTAAAGTGGTATCGGTGCAACCTTAGCCATTACTAATAAAAAAAAAAAATAAATGTATATAATAAAAATGCCATAAATCTTTCCCATAATTTGTAGACGCTATAACTTTTGCAGGGGGGGGGGGGGGTGTCGGTGTAGTGGGTACCCACTTCCAGCTGATCCCACTGCGGCAAAGTCACCTGGAAGATTCACATGGCGCAGCACAAGAAATGGTGGCCGCAGGACCCGAGAGCCAATTGAAAAATCGGCTCGGGTGAAGACAACCGCTGGATCCGGGTACAGGCAAGTTTTCTAATATTAAAGGTCAGCAGCTATAAAATTTGCAGCTGCTGACTTACTTTTTTCTGATTGAGTCTGGAGCTCCTCTTTAAAATGTGAACATTGCTTCATTTCACATACTAGTTTTAGGCCCAGTTCACACTGGTGCGATGTGAGAACCCTGCGAATCCACTGTCGGTTCCCGCATTGCACCGACTCGCATGGCAGTTCACACTGCCACATGCGAACTGCTGGGGAGTGTCAATACATTGTTAACGACACCCCCAGTTCAGCTCGCGTATCGCACTGCGAACTGACAGTTCGGACATGAATAGGATCGTATATGTGTGAACACACATACAATCCAATTCTGGTCCGAACAGAAAAAAGGGTCCTGTGCGTGTTTGGACCAAATGAGGTGCGATTTCAGCCATACTATCTGTATAGCTGAAATCACACTGCACAGACATCGCATGTAATGTGAACAGCAGTGCACTGCGAATTACACACGATGTCTGGCATCGTACAAGTGTAATCTGGGCCTAAATACAATTTGGGAGATTTAAATAAAACTAGAGCACGCAGAATCTGGTGCAGCTGTGTATTGTAGCCAATCAGCTTCTAACTTCAGCTTGTTCAATTATGCTCCGACAATAAAACCTGGAAGTTGATTGGTTTCTATGCAGAGCTGCACCAGATTTTGCACTGTCCAGTTTTAGTAAATCAATCCCTCTATATCCTGTGCTCCTAGAAATATCACTATACCTGACCAGTTCAGCAGCAACATACGGTACCTGAAAATGTAAAATTAGTAACAATTTGGCTGGGAAATGAAGGAACACTGGAGGCTTAGGTTACCGGGATAAAACCTCAGTGCATAGATGGCCATACACTGCAAGGTTACAATTGTTCAGTCCCATGGGCTATTCGCGCATGCCTGGTTACAAATATGGACCAATATATAAATATTTTACCTAAATCCTCAGGATTACATCATTTTGGTAGGAAGACTGCAATCAGACTAGAACGTGTGTCATCTTAGAGAGACAGGCTTACCTAAACAATCCATTAAATTTTTATCCAATCAGGTATCCCCTCACATCACACAACTGTTGGTAGAACTTGAAGGCCACACAGGCAGATTTAGGTTTAGGAAAACCTAACAATCTCAAAGCATTTAATGGGATGCAATTCCAGAGATAACTAAGGCCGAGTTACAAGAGAATTCCTGGAGCTCTCCTTTAATAGACTGAGGGAGGTAAGCTGGCCAAGCACGGCTCAAGTTTCAACTCATTCCTGTGAACTGAATTCCCTGAGGCCCTGCTGACATCACCCAACTTGACAAAATTTCAATAACAAAAAAATAAAAAAATAATATATATTATCGAAAAAGTCAGCCAAACAATTACATTGACCAATTGGTTGCAGCCACTATTCAGATGTTTGAACAGTTAGTTGCTGGCTGTCAGAATACAATAGCCAACAGCGTTCCTCCATCCACGATGTTTAGCACAGGTGGAGGAATCTATGAATTTCTTCTACAGCCCAGTCTATATGTGTACAGCCATATATAAAGCCTCTATAATAATAATTTCCCAGGACAGCGGTCTGAAATATCATATGGTACCATCAGCTCAGTCCTCCCGTTCCCTATGATCTCAATGGAAGTCACTACAATGGTTGCCCCCAGGGACCTCTATTTCGAGGACTATTTCCACTGAAACACCAGGGACCCAAAGTAATGATCACAGGTAGGACTGTGCCGAATATTGGAAAAACCTTATCCAGCATCAATCACACTTGCAAATCCTGCCACTGGGACAACTTGCCAGCAGCAGGATCGCTATAGAGGGCAACTCCAGCTGTCTGGCTGGGAACAACATTTCCAGAGGAATGCCATGAAAACAGGCTGTAGTTTTTCTGATCTCTTTAGCGATCTATTGCTGGAAACAACTTACCAGCAACAGCGGGGTAGATTTACTAAAACTGGAGCAATGCAGAATCTGCTGCAGCTGTGCATGGTAGCCAATCAGTTCCTAACTTCAGCGCAGCTTGTTCAATTAGGCCCCTTTCACACTGGGGCGGTGGGTGCGTTGGCGGTAAAGCGCCGCTATTTTTAGCAGCATTTTACCGTCAATTTTGCAGCGCTATTCGGCCGCTAGCGGCCCAGAAAGGGTTAAAACCACCGCAAAGCGATGCTGCAGCAGCGCTATACCAGAGGTATAGCCGCGCTGCCCCATTGATTTCAATGGGCAGGAACGATGTATACACCGCTCCAAAGAGAGGTTTTTTTTTTTTAACGTCCTGCAAGCGCACCGCTCCAGTGTGAAAGCACTCGGGCTTTCACAGTGGAGAGAGACAGGAGCGGCTCCTTACAGGCGCTATTTTTAGCGCCTCAGTGCGAAAGGGGTCTTAAGCTTTGGAAATAAGTGGAAGCTGATCAACCCCCCAGTGTGAAGCCTCATACTTACCTTCTATTGTGCTTCTCGGGTCGGGTTCACACTGGTACGACACGACTGTCATTCTACTTTGCCCTGCGACATTGGTCCTACTGACATTCGACGTGAATGAACAGGATAAAGATTTTGCTCTGACTTTGAGATTGTTTTGATTGGTCAAAAAGGACAAGTCAGACTATCTCAGTGTGACATAAATTCCTTTTACTGCTGCTGTAATCACCATGTTGGATGTCACAAGTCGGATGGTTAGGACAAGGACCCGACTTCAATGATATTCAATGGGCTGAAGTGGGACCAAAGTAGTACAGGAACCTTTTTCAAAGTCAGACAGACTTGTGTCGGATCAGTTAAGACGGTTCTCATAGGGAATTGTTGATTTACACACATCATGTGCTCCCAATGTCGGAGTGTTTGTCATAAAAGCGAACCCAGCCTGAATGATCATTCCATTACATCAAAAGACAACCTGTCACAGCAAGGTGCCCTGTGAGAAGCTTCAGATGACAGCTGATAGTAGTATGGGCAAGAGAACTTGGAAGAGGTCATTGCTCTAGAACAGACGTCTCCAAACTCCGGCCCTTTGCTTGTCTTTATCTGGCCCTTGGGGCACCAACTATTCATCCCACTGATATGAGACATTATTCTGACCACTGACACCAACAATAGGGAACCATTCCTCCCCCTAATACCAAAGATGAGGCACTGTTTATTCCCACTGACACAAGAGAAATGTTCTACTGCCATCGGCCACAGTCCAGCCCCCCTTAAGACTGAAGGACAATTAACTAGCCCTTTGTTTAGAAAGTTTGGAGACCCCTGCTCTAGAAGTAGCAGGGATCAAGAACAGCTTCCCCCGATGGCATTTCACACAGGCACAGTGCTGTGTTCTCCCCTATCCTCACTGTGCTTGCCCAGCACAACCTCTGCCATGAGCCCATTGGCTCAGTCCTCCTGCTCCCTAATATCTCAATGGAATTAAGTGACCACAATGATGGCCACATAAACCTCTCTTTCGAGGACAATTTCCATTGAAACAACAAGGACCAGAAGCACTGATCACAGCAATAGATCGCTAAAGAGGGCAGAGAAATCACCACCTGTTTCCATGTTGTCACCCTGGAAAGGAAGCCTGAAATTGTGCCCTCTCAAAAGGTCCAGTCACTGGTAAGTTGTCCCCAGCAATAGATCACCAAAGAGGAAAGAAAAAACACCACCTGTTTCCATGGGGTCACCCTGGGAACGCTGTTGCCAGGGTTTCCCTCTATAGCAGTCTTGTTGCTGGCGAGTTGTCCCCAGCAGTGGTTACCGTATCTGGAGATCATTTTCCAGGAAAGGACAGCACAGAGGGAAATATAAGGAAATATAAGTCCCACCACTTGGGGAAAATTTACCAGCAACAGGAGCACTTTAGAGGGAAAATGTTGTCAACTGCACTTCCAGTGTGACACTATGGAAAATGTGGTGCATTTTATGTCCTCTTTAGCGATCTATTGCTGGGGACAACTTACCAGCTACTGGATCGCTAGGGAGGGCAACAATGGCCTGACCAGACAGCATTTCCAGGGTGACACCAGCAATCTATAGCTGGGGACCCCCTACCGGGGACAGTGTGACAGGACACCTCCCTCCTGCTGTGCTTTTCATGAGATCCTGTCCCAGCCAGGTGCCCAGGTGAGAAGTGTCAGATGACAGCTGTCATTCTTCTAGCAGTATAGATAAGTGAGGCTGAACACACTTTACCGCGCTTTCCTAGCGCCACCTTTACCGCACTCCTATTGGCTCAGTCCTACTGCCTTATAATATCTCAATGGAATTAAGTGACCACAATAATGGCCCTATAAACCTCTATTTCCATTGAAATACCAGAAGCACCGATCACATGGTACATATCTGGGGATCCTTTTCCAGTAAAGGGCAGCACAGAGGGAAATGTGAGGCTTGAGTCACAATTGCCAATCCCACCGCTGCTGGACAACTCGCCAGCAACAGGACTGCTATGGAGGGAAACACTGGCAGTGGCATTTCCAGGGTGACGCCATGAAAACAGGCAGGGATATGGTCAGGACAACTTCCCAGTGATGGGACTGCTATACAGGGTAACACCAGCCTTGGCTGGCAACTGCATTTCCAGGGCAATGCCATGGAAACAGGTAGTGTCTTTTCCTGTCCTCTTTAGCAATCTATTGCTGGGAAGAACTTACCAGTGACTGGACCGCTAGAAAAAGGGCAACAATGGCCTAAACCACACAGCATTTCCAGGGTGACGCCATGGAAACGGGCAGTGATTTCTCTGCCCTCTTTAGTAATCTATCGCTGGGGACCCCCTACCGGGGGCAGTGTGACCCCTCCCCCTGCTGTGCTTTTCATGACATTACAGGAGATCAAAAGAGAACCTGTCCCAGCCAGGTGAGAAGCTTCAGATGACAGCTGTCATTCTCCTCTCACTATGGGAGGAGTGAAGTCAGTTCATTGCTCCAGAAGAAGCAAGGACCTGGCACAGCTTCCAGCTGAGGCTTCTCACACAGGCCCCCTAGCAGTGACACTTGGTGGGTAATGCTCACCGTGCTTCCCCGGCACCACCTCCACGGTTGGCCCGTTGGCCCAGTTCTCCACCAGGTTGTTGGTCTCCTCCCGGTCCAGGGCGGCCCCCTCTCCGGCCGATCTCTCCCCCCGGCCCCGGGTCTTCTTGCCCCCGTGCGCGTGCCCGTGTCCGCCGCCTCCTCCTCCGTGCGAGTGCCCGTGTCCGGCCCCGGCGCTGTCCCGGAACATACACAGGCCGATGAGGTTAATGAGCAGCCCGCCGGCCCCGACCCCGATCACCACCAGCGGCTGCTCGATGGCCTGCGGCTCGGTGAAGCGCTCGATGGCCTCCAGCACGATGGTGAAGCAGAGGGCGGTGAGGAAGATGGCGTTGACCAGGGCGCCCATCACCCCGGCCCGGATCCAGCCGAAGGTGTTCTTGTCGGTGGAGCGGGTCTTCTGGGCGAAGCGCACGGCGATCAGGCCGACCACCAGGGCGATGACATCGGACAGCATGTGGAAGGAGTCGGAGAGCATGGCCAGGGAGCCGGTCACCCGGCTGACCACCACCTCCACCACGAAAAACACGAAGGTCAGGCTCAGCATACATAGCAGCCGCACTCGGTTGGAGTTCCACATCTCGGCGGAATGTCGGGGACAAAGGTCGCTGGAGAGAGAGGAGTGGCGGCCCGGCGCAGGCTGCGGAGACGAACACAGGCCGGAGACCGGCGGCGGCAGCGGCTTCTCGCTCACTGGGCATCTCTGACGTCCGGAGGAGGAAAATAATACAAACTTTTGCACCCGAAACCGTCTTTTCCACACGGAGCGAGCTGAGGAGCCCCGCCCAACCGCTAGCGCCTGCCTGCCATTGGCCGAGCCGGGGAGGGGGACGTGATGGAGTGCGTGCACAGCCTGTAGCCATGGCAACGGCCGCCATTACCCGAGGAAAAAACGCTCTGTTGCCGCTGGAGCCTGACTGACTGTAGGCGCGACGCCATTGGCCGAGCCCGCGGTGGCTATGGCAACGGCGCCGTGAGCAGAGCCTTCTGTCTCTGTGGCAACAGCGCTGTGGTGAAGCCGTGGCAAGGGCACACTGACCAGACCTGTGTGACTAGGGATAGTTGAAACTGAGGGCCCATTCACACTAGCTGTAAAACACTCCAAAGTGTGGGGGCTTACTTACCTGACAGCCATGACCGCCATTACCTGAGAAAAAAAAATCTGTTGCAACTGAGCCTGACTGGCTCTACCCATAATGCCATTGGCCGAGCCCGCGGTGGCCATTGGCAACAGCGCCATGACCAGAGCCTTCTGTCTCTGTGGCAACAGCACTCTGGTGGAGCCGTTCAGTGCTATGGCAAGGGCACCCGGATGGGTGAAACTGAGGGCCCATTCAAACTAGCTGTAAATACAATAAAACACCTCATAGGGTGGGGGCCTGAATGTGCACACAGCAATGACCGCCATTACCTGAGGAAAAACGCTCTGTTACCACTGAGCCTGACTGGCTCTACCCATAACGCCATTGGCCGAGCCCGCGGTGGCTATTGGCAACAGCGCCTTGACCAGAGCCTTCTGTTTTTGTAGCAACAGCTCTGTGGTGAAGACATTCATTGCTATGGCAAGGGCACACTGACCATACCTGTGTGACTAGGGATGGACAAAACTGAGGGCTCTTTCACACTAGCTGTACATACATTATAACCCATTACACTTACCTGAATGTGCGCACCGCAATGACCGCCATTACTGACTTTAGTCGCAACGCCATTGACCGAACCCGCAGTAGCAATGGCACCAGGACAGAGCCTTTTATCTCTATGGCAACATCACTCTGCTGGACCAAATATTGCTATGGCTATGGCACCCTGATCATACTTGTAAAAAGGAGTGGGCGAAACTGAGGGCCCATTCACAGTAGCCATAAATCCATTAAAACGTTTCATAGTGTAGGGGCTCACTTACTTGAATGTGCACACAGTTTATAACCACAGCAATGACCGTTAATACCTGAGGAAAACGCTCTGTTGCCACTGAGCTTGACTGTCTCTACACATGACGCCATTGGCCGAGCCTACAGTGGCTATGGCACCATGCCAAAACCTTTTATCTCTTTGGCAACAGTACGCTGGTGGAGCCGTTCATTGCAATGCAAGGGCACCCTGACCAGACCTGTGTGACTAGAGGGGCCATTCACACTAGCCATGGATACTTTAAAACACATCATAGTGTAGGGGGTCATTTAACTGAATGCAAGAACAGTTTATAGCCACAGCAATGGCTGCCATTACCTGAGGAAAGTGCTCTGTTTCCATTGAATCTGACTGGCTCTACCCATGACGCCATTGGCCAAGCCCGCAGTCGCTGTGGCAATGGCACAATGACAGAGCCTTTTGTCTTTATGGAAACGGCATGCTGGTGGACACCATTCGTTGCTTTGGCACGGGGACCCTGACCAGAACTGTGTGACCAAAGATGGGCAAACCTAAGGGCCCATTCACACTAGTCATATATTCATTAAAACACATCATAGTGTGGGAGTTCACTTGCCCGAATGCGCACACAGCTTGTAGCCAGAGCAATGATTGCCATTAACTGAGGAAAGTGCTCTGTCGCCACTGAAGCCTGACTGATTCTAGTCACAACGCCATTGGCCAAGCCCGTGGTGGCTATGGCAACAGCGGCGTGACCAGAGCCTTCTGTCTCTGTGGCAATAGCACTGTGGTGGAGCCGTTCATTGCTATGGCAAGGGCACACAGACCAGACCTGTGTGACTAGGGTTGGGTGAAACTGAGGGCCCATTCACACTAGCTGAAAACACATCATAGTGTGGGGGCTCACTTACAAGAGGAAAGCACTGTTGCCACTGAGCTTGACTGGCTCTACCCATGACGCCATTAGCCAAGCTCATAGTTGCTGTAGCAATGGCACCATGACAGAGCATTTGGCTTCTTTGGCAACAGCATGCTGGTAGAGCCATTCATTGCTATGACAAGGGCACCCTGACCAGACCTGTGTAACTAAAGATGGGCAAAACTGAGGGCTCATTCACACTAGTCATATATACATTAAAGCATATCATAGTGTGGGGGCTCACTTACCCAAATGTGTGCACAGCTTGTAGCCAGAGCAATGGCTGCCATTACCTGGGGAAAGTGCTCTGTTGCCACTGAACCTAACTGGCTCTACCCATGATACCATTGGCTGAGCCCACAGTGGCTATGGCAATGGCATCATGATGAAATCTTTTATCTCTTTGGCAGCAGTATGCTGGTGGAGCCGCTCATTGCTATGGCAAGGGCACCCTGACCAGACTTGGGTGGCTAGAGGGACCATTCACACTAGCCATAGATACATTAAAACACATCATAGTGCCAGGGGTCACTTAAATGAATGGGTGCACAGTTTACAGCCACGGCAATGGCCGCTGTTACCTGAGGAGAGTGCTCTTTTACCTGCTGAGCCTGACTGACACTAGCCGCAACCCAATGGCCAAGCCCGCAGTGGCTATGGCAACAGCACAGTGACCGGACCCTTCCTTCTCCATGGCAATAGCGCTGTGGTAGAGCCATTCATTGCTATGGGCACCCTGACCAGACCTGTATGACTGGGGATGGACAAAACTGAGGGCCCATTCACACTAGCTGTAAATACAGTAAAAAGTAAAAGTAGCCACAGCAATAGGCACCATTATCCGAGGAAAGCAGTCTGTTAACACTGAGCCTTACTGTAGCCGCAACACCATTGGTCAAGCCCACAGTGGCTATAGCAATGGCACCATGACAGCATGACTGAGCCTTTTGTCTCAATGGCAACAGTGCTGTAGTGAAGCCGTTCATTGCAAGGTCACCCTGAGCAGACCTGTGGGACTAGGATTGGGTGAAACTGAGGGGCCACTCACACTAGTTGTAAATACATTAAAACACATCATAGTGTGGGGGCTCACTTACCTGAATGCACACACAGCTTGTAGCCACAGCAATGGGCGCCATTACCTGAGGAAAGCGCTATGTTGCCGCTGAGCCTGACTTTAGCCACAACACCATTGGCCAATTCTGCATTGGCTATGGCGATGGCACCATGGCCAGAGAATTCTGTCTCTATGGCAACAGTGCTGTGGTGGAGCCGTTCATTGCAATGACAAGGGCAACGGAGACCAGACCAGTGTGACTAGGGATAGGCGAAACTGGGGACCTATTCACACTAGCCGTAAATGCATTTAAACACATAATAGTGTGGGGGCTCACTTACCTGAATGTGTGCACAGCAATGGCCACCATTACCTGAGGAAAGCTCTCTTTTGCCACTGAGCCTGACTGGCTCACTTCAGTAAGTGAGCCCCCACACTGTGGTGTGTTTTAATGTATTTACAGCTAGTCTGAATAGGCCCTCAGTTTTGCCCATCCCTAGTCACATAGGTATGGTCAGGGTGCCCTTGCCATTGCAATGAATAGCTCCACCAGAGTGCTGTTGCCATAGAGACAAAAGACGCTGTTGTGGTACCATTGCCATGTCCACTGTGGACTCAGTCAATGGGGTCATGTGGTCTAAGTGGGGACACAGCTTGTAGCCACAGCAATAGGTGCCATTTTCTGAGAAAAACATTCTGTTGCCGTTTTGCCTAACTCTAGCCGTGACGCCAGTGGCTGTGGCAATGGCGCTATAACAGAGAATTTTGTGTCTGTGGTGGAGCCATTCATTTCTATGACAAGAGCACCCTGACCAGACCTTTGTAACTAGGAAAACTGAGCGTCAATTCACACTAGTGCCCCGTACACACGGTCGGATTTTCCGATGGAAAATGTCCGATCGGAGCGTGTTGTCGGAAATTCCGACCGTGTGTGGGCTCCATCGGACATTTTCCATCGGATTTTCCGACATACAAAGTTGGACAGAAGGAGATAAAATTTTCCGACAACAAAATCCGTTGTCGGAAATTCCGATCGTGTGTACACAAATCCGACGGACAAAGTGCCACGCATGCTCAGAATAAATAAAGAGATGAAAGCTATTGGCCACTGCCCCGTTTATAGTCCCGACGTACGTGTTTTACGTCACCGCGTTTAGAACGATCGGATTTTCCGACAACTTTGTGTGACCGTGTGTATGCAAGACAAGTTTGAGCCAACATCCGACGGAAAAAATCCTAGGATTTTGTTGTCGGAATGTCCGAACAAAGTCCGACCGTGTGTACGGGGCATAGGTGTTACAGAAACACGTTAAAATACACCGTAGTGTGGAGGTTTGCTATTCCAAATGCGCACAGCTTGCAGGCCTGGCAATGGCCGCCATTACTTAAGGAAAGTGCTCTGTTACTGTTGGAGCCTGACTGACTCTGCCTGCAATGCCATTGGCAGAGACCACAGTGGCTATGGCAATGGCACAGCCTTCTGTCTCTATGGCAACAGCACTTTGGTGGAGCCATTCATTCCTATGGCAAGGGCACCCTGACCAGCCTTGTGTGTGACTAGGGATAAGAAAAATTTAAGACCCATTTAAAGTAGCCATTATGTAAACACGTGGTAAAACGCACTGTGGTGTGGGGGCTCATTCACAGGCATATGTGTTTTATTTCTGCAGGGAACATAGGTTCTTGTCAGCAGAGCTAGCAGAAGATTATTATTACTAATATACAGTATTTATATAGCGCCAAAAGTTTGCGCAGTGCTTTACAACATGAGGGCAGACAGTACAACTACAATACAATTCAATACAGGAGGAGTCAGAGAGCCCTGCTTGTTAGAGCTTACAATCTAGAATATACCGCATAAAATGTCTGTCGAAAGTACCCACACTTATGGCCCGAACACACACGATCCAAAAATCAGACGAAAAATACTGCTTTCGACACAATCATACGATAATTGGATCGTTAGTACAGAGCTTTCGAGAGCCGATCACAACGGTTCAGCCAATATTATTCGATTGGACAAGCACAAAAATTTTCCTCGTACGATACCAGATCGTACAATGTTCATTTAGTCAGTACGGTGGTCATCCGAAAATACAATAAAAATACACTACAACACATGACATCACTTCTGATTTTTTTTCTGTTGTACGAGAATTTTCGTGACTTATTCAATTTCTACCTGCAACTAGTAAACTAAAAAAGTCGTCCGATTTTCGGATCGTATGTACGGGGCATTAGACGTGTAAAGCGCTTAGACGCAATTGTTCTTTCATTCCAGTGAATGACTACACTTGTGCGCACATACATGTATATGCGCGTATGCACATAAAATCTGCAGATCTGTGCAGCTCTGGATTCAGCTGCGTCCTACTTTTTTTTGCATGGCTAAACACAGTGCACATTTTTGCATGTAGACGCAGCTGTGTGTATGGCCTCATTAATTGCTATAGCGATGAGTTTAGATGCACACAAAACTATACGCTATGGTCATCCAAACAGCATTTTTTCTGCCTTTGTGAACATTCCCTTACCTGTAAAAGCATTATTTACTACAATGCGCGTCACATGCGATAGTGCGTTGTATCATTTCATTCTGAATAGCACTCCACATACTAATGCCACGTACACACGATAGGATTTTCCGACAGAAAATGTTCTATGGGAGCTTGTTGTCGGAAATTCTGACCGTGAGTAGGCTCCATCGGGCATTTTCCATCGGAATTTCCGTCACACAAAATTTGAGAGCTAGTTCTCAAATTTTCCAACAACAAAATCTGTTTTCGGAAATTTTGATCGTGTGTACACAATTCCGACGCACAAAGTTCCACGCATGCTCGGAATCAAGCAGAAGAGCCGCACTGGCTATTGAACTTAATTTTCTCGGTTTGTCGTACGTGTTGTACGTCACCCCGTTCTTGATGTTCAGAATTTCCGACCAACTTTGTGTGACCGTGTGTATGCAAGACAAGTTTGAGCCAACATCCGTCGGAAAAAAACATGGATTTTGTTGTCAGAAAATCCTATTGTGTGTACAAGGCATTAGGCCTCATTCACACGGGCGGGGGACATAGGTAAAAAGCAGGATTTTGTGCTGCGGTTGTGAAACCCACATCTTTTGTTTTCCTTACTGCCATAAGAACAGATCAGATTAGCACATTTGCCAGGTGGCGCACTAGGTTTAACTTGACACATTATGTTTGGTAGGCGTCACGTCTGCCAAACGTGCCAATTAAAGTCATTGAGACCATACCATAAATGCAACTATTTAGGGATTGCAATGTAAACTCCCTCTTGGGTTAAAAAAACAGGCATTGAAGAAGACGGCAGTATTTCCTTCTGAACACTCCTAAATCTGAGAGTCTGATGCCCATGTGCAAGAAGCATAATGGCTCGATGGGGTTGCTTGATGTGCATTTAGAACGCACCTCGCACACAGGTTAACAAAATCTCATTGACTTCAATTGAGCAGTACACATGGCAGTTCAGAGGCTGCACTTGACCTAATTTGCTTTGCGCTGCGCTTCTTTGGATGCAGCATGCCCTATTAGGCTGCTTTCACACTGCAGCCGCACCATGCTGGTGGTAAAGTGCGGCTCGTTTTAGCGGCGCTTTTCGGGCGCTAGCAGGGCGATTTTAAACCCCGCTAGCGGCCAAAGAAAGGGTTAAAACCACCCGCGTTGTGGCGCTTCCGAATCGCTTTTCAGGTACCCATTTGTTCCACTGCCCCAAAGAGGCCGCTTGCAGGACTTTTTTTCCCGTCCTGCAAGCGCACGCCCCAGTGTGAAAGCACTCGGGCATTCACACTGGGGTGGCATGGGAGGCAGTTTTCATGTGCTTTACAGGTGCCATTTTTAGCGCTAAAATGCCTGAAAACTGCCTCAGTGGGAAATTAGTCCTAGGGCTCATTTACACTAGTGGTTGGGGAGGCGGTAAAACCCCATGGTTAAGTGGCATTTTTACCACCCCCAACCACTCCCCCTTTTGCTGCAGAGGCAGCAGCCAGGGGTGTACATATGCCACAGCCTGTTTCGTGTCCGCGGCAGGAATTATACCCACTGTCACTTTTAAGTGAATGGGGCCGCTCTGAAAGCGCCCCTCCGAATTCGGATCGCTCTTCACAGAACAAAGTGAGTGTGATTGAGCTCAAAAGATGCATTTGAACTGCAGTCAAAATGGGTCAAAATCAACCAATCAATCTTTTCCTAGCAAATGCTCCGTTTTCTATTTTATATGCAGCTGCAGGCATACAAATTAAAAATGCAGTGTTTGGCCAAAACATCTGTTGACCTGAACCCACCAAAAAAAGGAAAATACACAAATATAAAGAACACAATAAATTACCCTAAATACACCCCAAAACCCCACGCCCTTCAAATCAAGGGAGAAAAAAAACAACTTTTCTTTTTTAAAGTATATTTCACCTACACAGCTCTGGGAGTGAAGGTAAAGTGGTATTTAATGCAGAAGCCAACATTTATTATGAATTGAGTGACACTTGTGCCTTGGTACTATGGTGTGACAACATTTATTATATTGCAGCTTACCAATTCTTAGATGTGATGGCTGCATTTGTTTTCTTTTTTTCTATTTTCACCTGGAGATCCAGCCAGTAAGTTTTTTTGGTTTTCAAAAAGCACATGCTCTCCAGCAAAATGTATCAGTTACAGGAATGAGACAAACCATTTAACACTGACAGGGATGCTTACAGTAATAAGCTTTTTTTTATGTAAAGGGAAAAAGCTGCAATTTGTTAGTGTATATAAGTCTGCTAGTCCATCTAACGCTCCCCTCCCCCCCAGACTGACAATGCTGCTGTCCAAAAGGTGCCCCCTGTACTCCTTCATCCAGAGTGGGGGCACTGTAATACAGGAGGCGTGTTACTGGCCAGATCACCAGGTGAAAACAGAGGGGAAAAAAGCCCAAAAAAGAAAACTAATGCAGCCACCAAATCTAATGATTGCTAAGTTGCAATATATTATAATTTTGGTTTTGGGTTTATTATCGCTTTAAAAGTTCCCACTTTGGTAAAATTTCCCTGAAAAATTTCCCTGATAGCGAAATTGGTAATTTAGCCAAATTCACTCCATTAATCTCCATCTGTGACTATAAGGGCTCATTTGCACTAAATTTGATCTTTGAAGAGTGATCCTTGTTTGAATCCCTCTTCAGAGAACATTTGACAGGCAGTGTAGAGGCATTGTATCAACTCCTCACCACCTGCTTTATACCCCTGACTGCTGCACCAGCATTCTGCAACCGAGTGCATTGCATGCAGTAGCAGGGACACTTGCAGAGCAGCCCCATTTATTTAAAGCGAGAGGGGGTAGAATTCCTGCCATGACCGCAAAGCTGCAGAGTGTGAACACCCCGGGCTGCTGCCTCTGCAGCTACCATAATAACTATGCATTATATTATATGTAGCAATAACTCACGGTGGAGCTGCTGGTTTAAAGCGGGCTGTTACCGTCACTTTTGTTACCTCAATTTCACCAGAACCGGGTCTAGGGTCCCGTTGAGTTTAATACCAGACAGTGTAGGCACCGGACACTTGAGTATCTTTTCCAATGCTTTAATAAAGAGTAACTGAAGGAAGTAGCAGGAAAGAGGTAGAAGAAGAGTTGCAGGGAAGTTCAAATACCTTTTCTTAGTGTAGTATTAGGAATTGGAATCTTGTAGATGAATGTACTCTCCTTTTAGAGTTTGCCCGCCCGGATAGGTTTCTCTCACTAACCTAGCAGCCGGTACGCAGCACGAACAAAAGTCTCTGCCACAGACTTGAATGGAATAGAAACCCGTACGATCCTCTGCCACAGGATGTAATGTTCTACGATGGATAGCAAACACAGCACTAGAACCTTTAAGCCGACCCGGCAGTACTATGCGGTAGGATTACTTTAGGATGCGTCCTCCAACTGAGTCACCAGGCCCCTCTCCAGACCAGCACTCTGCATGATCCTTCCATGACGGGTCCTCCCCTGGGATCTTCTCAGTTGTCCAGCTTCTACCCATAGGACAGACAGCCCAGGACCATTCCCTCGCCGCTGTGGTAGGCCCCAGACAGGCTTCTGGGCCCACCCACTTGCTGCAGCAACGTGGGCCTCCCGGTCGGAGGACCACAAGGTAGTACTCCTAACACATACCTGTCGGCCAGGAGGGCCAGCAGGTGGAACGAAAAGAACCCTAAAACATGGCGTCTGTCCCATAAATACCCTCTCCTAGAATGCAACTTGGAGGACCACCTCCACCGAGTTATCTCCGAGACAGAGGAGCACTCATACGCTTCAACACGTTGCCTTTCCAACACCGACCCATGGTGACAACGACACCTACAGGCACAGTGTGAAACTACACGCAACACATCCAAACTGGAACAGAGGCAAATCTGACTATGTATGAAACAGATAACCCACTAAATTTACCTATAAACGGTAGATTGAAAATCTACCAGCGCTACATATATTATCTCTTACATACAGCAAGTACAGCACAGCAGGAATGTAACTGCTTTTTGAAACCATTAAAGTGGAAGTAAACCCTCCTATTGTTTTCAGCCAAGGAAGCTGTTTAATCTTCAACTGCCATGAATCTGCACAGGTGATCAGTTATGACATCAGCCATTGGATGGTTTACAGTTTGGTTGAGAGCATAAGCAGTGTGACAGTTACATTCCTGTCACCTGCCGGAAATGTAACTGTTTTTTGAAACTGTTAAATCGATGGGTTTACTTCCCCTTTAAATTGATGGGTTTAGTTCCACTGTAGAGAGTGGCAGTTATTTTCTGTTTAAAGTGTAATTAATCGATTGCCGACCAGCCGCCGTCATTATACTGTGGCTGGTTGGCACTGTTGCGCAAACCGCTGTAGGTGTACGTTGGCCGCTTTAAGAGTTACAGGGCGACGCCAGAGCCGATGCGCGTGGCCGGCGAATAGGTGCTTCCTGATTGGCCAAGAGGAGAATGTGGCAGAATAGCGAATATTCATTCGCTAGTGTCACACAACTGGGTGGGATCAGGGCGCACTCTCTGCGCCCCGAGCCCACCCTATTTTGAAGCCTATTAGAGCCTCTGGTTCTAATCAGGTGCTTCAAAATACACCCCCCGCCTATCCCTGCAATTGTAATTCATGTGTCCAAGGGGCCTGGCACATGGATAGGGACGGTGGCGGCGATGTGGGGGGGGGGGGCGGCACCCGTGCGCCCACAATGCACGGGCTGCCAAATGAAACAGACAGATCTCTGTTCTGTCAGGGGAGTAGAGAGAGATCTTCTGTTCCTAGTGATCAGGAACAGTGATCTCTCTCTACTCCCAGTCAGTCCACTCCTCCACAGTTAGAAACACCTCCCTAGGGAACACCTAACTCCTTGTTCACCCCTAGTGTTAACCCCTTCCCTGCCATTGACATTCATACAGTAATCAGTGCCTATTTTTAGCTCTGATCACTGTATAAATGTCAGTGGTCCCAAAAAAGTGTCAAAAGTGTCCAATCTGTCCGCCCCAATGTCGCAGTCCCGCAAAAAATCCCTGAGGAAAAAAGAGGCTTCCATCATATCAAATGGAGAGTACGGTGGTCCCATCCCTAATGTGTTGGACCAAAGAAGAATACCCCCCTTATTGGGACTTTAACAGACCACCAACTCTAAAGATAAAAAATATATATATTTTTAATGGTATACAGTAAAAAGACGTGCAGACGTCTATAACATATAAAAATGCATTCCATACAAAAACAGAGCCGAAGATATACAACATGCAAAAAATTTGTATTATATGTACTCTCCTAGGGGTGATGTACCCCGATACCCTAAAAATCGCTAATCACCGCCGCCATTACAAATTAAGAAAAAAAAATATATATATATATAATAAAAATGCCATAAATCTATTCCCTATTTTGTAGACGCTATAACTTTTGCGCAAACCAATCAATATACACTTATTGCAATTTTTAATAATAGAATACATATTGACCTAAACTGATGAAGAATTTTTTTTTTTTTTTGGATATTTATTATAGCAAAAAGTAAAAAATATTGGGCTTTTCTCAAAATTGTCTCTCTTTTTTTGTTTATAGCGCAAAAAATAAAAACCGCAGAGGCGATCAAATACCACCAAAAGAAAGCTCTTTTTGTGGGAAAAAAAAGACATCAATTTTGTTTGGATGCAGTGTCGCACGACCGCCCAATTGTCAGTTAAAGTGACGAAGTGCCGAATCACAAAAAATGACCCGGTCATTCAGCAAGCCAAATCTTCAGGGGGTTGAATTGGTTAAAGGCTCAATTCACAAAGCTAATACACCAGAATAACTAACTAGTTTTTTTTTGTTTTGTTTTTTTTAAAGAGTGAAAGTTATTTTCTGATGATTTTCAAAGAATTTGAAACTTGCAGTCATTTTTATTGAAAAAAATTACAACTAAAATCTGATTGGCTGTTGGATGAAACTTCTCTCCTGAAAAAAGAAAAAACACATGTTGGAGAGATGTAAAGGCTACACACCCCAGTATTGTAATATCGAAAAAAAAATGTTTCCCCAGTGGGGTTTTGGACGGCAATGTAGACATAATCAAAATTATAATCAATGTATAGAAATGTATTTATTCTTCAATTGTCAAGAGTCACAATGTTGTTAAAGTACAATGTGTAAAAAAGTCTGGCCAAATGACATAGTACATCTTCCACAACATGACATGCAAACAACATGTACAAAATGTTAAACATGGTTGTATGGTGAAGGCTGTGGGGTATTGTAATTCTGACGCGTTTCGACCATAAAGTGGTCATCTTCAGGGGGATCGTAGACTCTATGAGACATAAGAGTTTTATCTTTAGAATTTTAAACACATATCATCCTATATCATAATAAAGGTATGACATGATGGTATATTTACCGCTAGGTTGTGGAGTAAGTGATCTGGAGGGCCACGTGACTTCCCCCACCTTCCCAAGGGGAAGAGGCCCAACCCGATGGGCTTACAGGAAGCCACACAAAGGACGCCCGCCAAGACAGAGGGAGGAAATGAGAGAACTGGCACCTGCAACAAGTCTCCAATTAATGACCCTATATATAGAATAAGGGAATTGGTGAGGTTAGTTCTGTCTCTAATGTAGAAGTGATGAATTAAAGTATATTTAGTTATAGGGACAAACAGCAACAAACATATGGTTGTGTGCACATCAAACTGTTATAAGGTTCCAGGGGTAAGAGTAACTGGTATAAATGAGATATTAGAGTACACAAATCTATTTGTGGTGAGATTAGGAATGTTGGAGATAGTAACAAAGTGATAAAAAGTATGGGCACGATTGAAATAATTGTAGCAGTGCAATCTACAGTGTTATGCCCCGTACACATGGTCGGACATTGATCGGACATTCCGACAACAAAATCCTAGGATTTTTTCCGACGGATGTTGGCTAAAACTTGTCCTGCATACACACGGTCACACAAAGTTGTCGGAAAATCTGATCATTCTGAACGCGGTGACGTAAAACACGTACGTCGGGACTATAAACGGGGCAGTAGCCAATAGCTTTCATCTCTTTATTTATTCTGAGCATGCGTGGCACTTTGTGCGTCGGATTTGTGTACACACGATCGGAAATTCCGACAACGGATTTTGTTGTCGGAAAATTTTACAGCCTGCTCTCAAACTTTGTGTGTCGGAAAATCCGATGGAAAATGTGTGATGGAGCCTACACACGGTCAGAATTTCCGACCACAAGGTCCTATCACACATTTTCAATCGAAAAATCCGACCGTGTGTACGGGGCATAAGTGTTGAGAAAACTACCCCAGGGAACCGTGAGATGGTGGGGTGTGCTGGGTATGGGTGGCAAAGATGTTATATCGTGATTGAAATAATTAAGTTAAAATTGTGTTTGAAAATTATACACGTCGAGTGTGATAACTGCCTGACAAACATGTGAAAAAAATAAAAAAAGTGAATGTGTAGGGGTGTGGTACATGTGATCTATGTGCTGAAAAAAAAAATATGTACAACAAGTGATACATTTTGAACAGTTAAAAATAGGCTCTGGTAATGTAGTTTACCTTGTGCAACAAGTATAGCTCATATGGGTTGAAGATTCGAGGTTGTTCGAGCCTAACTACGACTAGGCCAGAAGATGGAGGCCCAGGAACCGAAGAGGAATGTGTGCAATGCCGTCTGTCCTGCCCTGCATGGGATCATGTTATGATTTACATGCAGGAGGTTATTAATATATACCTTGGAAACTTCTCTTTCCTTTGTGCTAATTTACTTGAAAGAGAGTGGAAAACACGCTGATTTTCTAGACTGCTGGAGAGATGATGAGACAGCAGCTGGCAGTCATTAGGGAGCCCCGAAGCTCTTGTGTCAACTTTAGGATTAGACCCCTAGGGAGGCAGCACTGCGCCTTCCATAAAAAGAACCGCACTTGTTAACCCCTTAAAGTGGATGTAAACCCTCTCCTATACCCAGTGAAGTGAACAGCCTCAGATGATACACAGAGATGAAACAAATCTCCCTACAAGTTTTACATGTATATCTGCTGTCTTCACCTTTATATACTGTTTAGAAAGTGCACGTCCTGTTAGAATTTTCTCTTCCTGTTCCAGCAGGGGGAGTGGAGTCTTTCCATACACTGTGAGACAAGCTGATTGGAGGAAACACATCCCCTATCCACATAAGCAGAGATTTGTAGAACTGTGCTAAACTGACCAGCTGTCTGCTAATCTATTTATAGCACCCGCCCTGACACAAATATCAGTCTGCTTTTATCACAGTTTTGGGAGAACTTGTCAGAAGTTATCATGCTGATAACAGAAGAACGGAGCAGGAGAAAGCCACGGGACTTAGGGCTTGGGATAGAGATAAGTAAACACTGCATGAATCGAGTTTACATCCACTTTAAGGCAAACTGTGTTTTTTTTTTCCCCATGTACAGATATTTTCACTTGTTGAAAGTAAAGTTTTTAATGTGACTTTCACAATTTAATGGTTTCTGACATAAAAACAGTTCCAGGGTAAGTCACAATCTGAGCTGAGCCCCAATAATATCAGAAAGGTAAGCCGCGCTGCATGAGATTTAAAAAGTATGGTAACTTATATTCCCATACAATAGGTGTCCCTATCTGATGGGGGATATGATCACTCACTTTCAGATAGTAAAGGACACTAACGTACATGGGTCCAAAGTATGACAATATAAGCTAGAAATTTTTTTTTAACATAAATAACCATAAAAATAAAATATATTATCACAACTAGAAAAGCTACAATTTCTGGGGAAATTGTGTGAAGTGTTCTTGCCTCCACCTACAGTAGTCTACAACTGGAGTGGGCGAAGTAACTGGGTGGAGTGGCTTGAGTAACTGTTGTGTGGTTGGAGTGGCTGGTGTAACTGTGAAAAGTGTTAAAAAGCTTAATATTTTAAAAAGTATAAATAGTAGTAAAAAAGTTGAAGAAGTCCCATCATTAGCTGAAAGAGCTGAACGATTTTTTTTTCAAAAATGATTTTTTTTTTCAAAAATGATTTTTTTTTTACATGATTTATTTATTTTTTTAATTTTTTTTTTCCATGGGGTGGTCATAATGTTTTGGCTGATCATGTTGTGGTCATAATGTTTTGGCTGATAATGGGGTGGTCATAAATTATTTGGCTGATCATGGGGTGGTCATAATGTTTTGGCTGGTCATAATGTTTTGGCTGATCATGGGGGGGTCATAATGTTTCGGCTGATCATGGGGGGGGGGGGGGTCATAATGTTTTGGCTGATCATGGGGGGGTCATAATGTTTTGGCTGATCATGGGGGGGTCATAATGTTTTGGCTGAACATGGGGTGGTCATAATATTTTGGCTGATCATGGGGTGGTCATAATGTTTTGGCTGATCATGGGGGCGGGGTCATAATGTTTTGGCTGATCATGGGGGGGGGGGTCATAATGTTTTGGCTGATCATGGGGTGGTCATAATGTTTTGGCTGATCATAGGGTTGTCAGCTTTTGTCACCTCCCACTCTAGTTTTGAACATTTCGCCATTCATTCCTATGGGACCAATTTCACTGCAAAAACAACGATATTTCGTGAACCATTCGGCGAAACGTTCCACAAAGTAATTGCACACCAATTGGGGACAATACGCACATTTCGGTATATTACTTGTCTATGTAGTGTAAAAGCTGTGGGAGGAGTTAGGGTGGTAAATTTGGCTATAATAAGAATAATAATATATATGTGAGATAACAGTAAGTGTTCCTGCTATGCAAGAACACTTAATAAAAAACCAAGCTGAGAATCCTCTGAAAGGTCCACACCAAACTGTAAGTTCTTAAAAATGCTGGTTCCACATTCAAATGGTATTTCCAATAGTATAAAGTGTCCTCAGTTCACTGTTTATTGGTGACTTCAAACGAAAAAACACCCAAGAAGTAGTAATAGGTTCAAAGGCGGATTCAGAGTCTAGTCTCGGGAGGGGCACTCTCAGAAAATAAGGACATCAATTTTATTTGGGTACAATGTTGCACGACCGCACAATTGTCAGCCAGTTAACGTAACGCAGCGCAGTATTGCAAAAAATGGCCTGGTCATAAGGGGGGGGGTAAAACTTTTCGGTTAAGACTGAACAAGTCAAGACTAAAAGGGCATTTTTTTTTTCACACATAATGGCACACATGTATTTTGCGATTTTACACATGACATTCCTTCATTCTTTTACTCACTTTTAGTCAATAATTTTTGGTGCTCTGGTGAGGGGAGGGGCTTCCATGCAGGAGCAATGGAGTGGAGATGGATCGGATAGGTGGTGGGTTGAGCCAACACACCCAGGGGCGGAGGCCTGCAGTCAGTTAGTGTGGACAAGATGGAGGGAGGAGGTGCCGGTGGGTGGGGCCAACACAGTCAGGGGTGGAGAAGGAAGAATGCTGGCGCTCTGCCGCCCCTGACTGTGGACACTGGACATCATGTTAGTGCAGTTAGGTTGGAACGGAACTGATTTTACCACACACAGTCTCTGTCTCTCTCTACTCTAAAGTTTAAACACAGACTAAACTGCAACTGTACCCCTCCTATTTGGCTGGCTATTTGAGGCTCCAGTCCAGCTCCTGTCACCAGCGTCATGTCGGCTCTGAGACTCACTGACGTCACTCGTTGCTAGAAGCCAGGCGGCCCAGGCGTTAGCAACGAGTGCAGGGAAGAGGCTCCACCCACCCCCTCCTCTTAGTATCCTGGTCAGTCAGTGCGCAGTGCGGCCGTAACTACATTAGACGAGTCTCTCTCTCTCGGCGCAGCTGATCGGCTGATGTGAGAGAGAGAGACTCGGCAGAGGCAGCGGCAGCAAGCGAGTGTAACAATGACATGTCAGTGCGATTATTTTGGGGGGGCAATTGCCCTGTTGCCCCCCCCCCCCCCCCCGGATCCGCCCCTGGATAGATTTGGGATAGAAAGATTCCTCCACCTGAGAAGCTACTGCCACTTACCAGATGTATTGATCTCTTTTTAGGGAGATCGCATTCGCCTTTGGCTTATGCCCCAGCCAGGGTCTCTGCACTTGTCAGACTGATATCACCTCTCCTCAGCTGGAATTATCCCTATGTGGCCCACAGTCAGCAGTTCCCCATGTAAAAAGAGAAGGCTTCCATAGCGTAATTCAACCAACATTTAATAATATTAAAAACAAAATTACACTTACAATGTTTCCAAGTTTACAAAGCGTGTCATAAAATTGCTCTAGATAATAGCCCGTTGCTTCTGGGACCTCACGTTGTTAGTGGTGACGTCGGCACCTCAATAATATGCTGAGTTTATAAAATAAAAAACTGCTGGCGGTCAAGAAGTTTTTTTTTGTTTTGTTAGAAAAGTCATACAAATGTCTCCTGCTTTTTTGGGGTGGGGGATACTTCAGTACTTCTTTAACATAGACTTTATTACCAAAAGTATTGGGACGCCTGCCTTTACACGCACATGAACTTTAATGGCATCCCAGTCTTAGTCCATAGGGTTCAATATTGAGTTGGCCCACCCTTTGCCGTATAATAGATTCAACTCGTCTGGGAAGGCTGTCCACAAGGTTTAGGAGTGTGTCTATGGGAATGTTGCTGAGGACGTCTAGGACGAAACACGTACGACGGAGCCACGCACACTACGTCACTTCCGGGTTATCGAGAGGGTGGAACGCAGCTGGAGCGCAGCCAGCCGCTGCTATCCCCCATCTCGGTTTGTTTTTACTTTTCTGTAACCGGCACACTATGCACTGCACCAGCATGTGTTAGCTGGTTGCAGCAACACATGTATTGGATTCTATGTATGCTGATTACTATATGCTTTTACTTTAATGAACGGACGTTATATATTTTTACTACACCATGGGAGCTATTTTCTTTTTTATATGAGGGATCCTATCCATGGGCACATCCAATGTATCTGAAATCAAAAGGATACTTCGGGGACATCTATAGCAGACACCAGGCAGCAGTGATCTCCACATTGAGTACTACATGCCTATTACCCCTGCAGGGGTGAGTGGATCTGGTGAGTAGGAACCCTGGAGGGGGAGCACAGAAGTCACCTGGAATTACTCCAAGCACTTAAAGTCACCTGTTGATGCTGTTTACTTCCTACACAGACACTTACTACTGTGCATAAGGGACTGTCACATATTATTTTAATGTATATTATAGACTTTATCTGTCCCCGGATGACAGCTTGACTGTCCTGGAGTCATTATATTGCTTTGTCTATTTCTTGCACTATGCTTATGTTATTTGGTTGATATTCACACTGTGAGCACATATGTGGCACATGTATCCACAATTTTATTTACCGTATATACTCGAGTATAAGTCGTTCCGAGTATAAGTCGAGGCCCTAATTTACCACAAAAAAAATGGGAAAACTTATTGACCCGAGTATAAGACGAGGGTGAGAAATGCACAGCTACTGTAAGTGGAAAAGAGGGTCAACAATGCCCATTTGCAGCATCACTGTGCCCATTTGCATGCCTCACTGTGCCCATTTGCAGCCATAGGTCCCCTGAACTTCAAACTTGGTAGTTAAGGGTTCCTAGATGCCCCCTAGCTGCAGCAAAAATTTGGGGTCTCTGAACCCAAAGGGTCCCGAAATGACATTGCTGCAGATGGACACAGTTGACCGAATTTGGGGCCCCAAATTCTTAGTGCTAAGAACCCCAAATTTGGTGTGCAAACCCAGTGGAACTAGCAGCATAAAATTTCCAAAGCTGGGGTTTCTAGCACCAAGTGGCCCCGAGAAACAGGGCCCCAAAAATCAGTTCAGAAAATGTCAAGCACTTTTCTGCAGCAGAGAATGACATTTTCCAAACCAGTTTTGGGGCCCCGTATCTCAGGGCCACTTGGTGCTAGGAACCCCAGCTTTGGATATGTTGTGGTACCAGTTCCCAGTGGGTTTGCACACCAAATTTGGGGTTCCTAGCACTAAGTGGCCCTGAGATATGGGGCCCCAAAATCGGTTCAGAAAATGTCAAGCACTTTTCTGCAGCAGAGAATGACATTTTCCGAACCGATTTTGGGGCCCATTATCTCGGGGCCACTTAGTGCTAGGAACTTCCAAATTTGCACACCAAATTTGGGATTCCTAGCATCAAGTGGCCCTGAGATATGGGGCCCCAAAGTCGGTTCGGAAAATGAAATTTTTTGCTGCAGAAAAGTGCTTGACTCAAATCGAGGGGGGGCACTTTCAGCACAAAAAAATGTGCTGAAAAATTCGACTTATACTCGAGTATATACGGTATATGTTTTTTTGCGTATCACATCCACTACTGGTATATCAGGTAGCAATATCACTGCATATTAATTTTTTGCTACAGAGGATATGGCCTTGTACTTAGGTTAACGTGACACATTTTCTTTCACTTTGTATGATTCATGGTTTGTATGGTTTGTATGGTAACAATTCACAAACTGCACACCATTAGTTCAGCTATTGTATGGGCACAGCTGCCTGTATGTAGGTACTGTACAGTCTCCGTTCTAAATTAACCCAAAGGTGTTCTATCAACTTGAGGTCAGGACTGTCAGGTTCCTCCACCCCAAAATTGCTCATCCATGTCTTTATGGACCTTGCTTTGTGCACTGGTCCGAATCATTTGGTGGAGGGGGGATTATGGTGTGGGGTTGTTTTTCAGGGGTTGGGCTTGGCTCCTTAGTTCCAGTGAAGGGAATTCTTAAGACGTTGGCATACCAAGAAATTTTGGACAATTTCATGCTCCCAATTTTGTGGGAACAGTTTGGGGATGACCCCTTCTTGTTCCACCAGTGCACAAACAAGATCCAAAAAGACATGGATGAGTGAGTTTGGGGGGGGGGGACTTGACTATGGTATAATTTTGATTTCTAGATTTAAAAATAGCTGTTGGTGGTCCTATTCAAATTGGGGCTGGAGTACAAAAAAATTAATGCTCGCAAAATATTTACTATATTTGAGTGTACTTTTTTGTTAAATAAATGATACTGTAATGGTAATTTTCACAGTTACTAATGGCTGCTGAGGGTGCTATTTATATTGGGGCCTGAGTGCAAATAAATTAATACTGGGAACATACTTGGGCCCTATTCACACAGGCAGAACGATCGAGTTTGCCTGTTAGTTTTTCATCTGGAACCGATCGGCCCCTCTTTTATCCTCTATGGAGCAGCAGATGTAAATGAACATGTGTCCATTTACACCTGCTGTCATCCAATCCGATCCTACTTCAATACAGGGCACTTACACCCCCTTCCTGCCCAAGCCATTTTTCAACTTTCAGCGTTGTTGCTGTTTAAATGACAATTGCGCAGTCATGCTACACTGTACCCCACAAATAGAGCTTTCTTTTGGTGGTATTTGATCACCTCTGCGTTTTTTACTTTTTGCTAAACAAATAAAAAAAGGCCTAAAATTTTGGAAAAAAAATAAGTTTTTCTTTTGTTTCTCTTATAAAATTTTGTAAATAAGTAATTTTTATCCTTCACTGATGGGCACTGATGGGCACTGATAAGGCGGCACCAATGAGGTGGCACTGATGGGCACTGACGATGGGCACTGATAGGCGGCACTGATTGGCACTGGTAGGCGGCACTAATATGCAGCACTGATGGGCATTGATAGGCGGCACTGATGGGCACTCATGGGTGGCACTGGTGGGCATTAATGGGCACTGATAGGCGACACTGATGGGCACTGAAAGGCTGCACTGATGGGTACTTATGGGAGGCACTGATACGTGGCACTGCTGGGCACTGATACATGGCACTGATGGGCACTGATATGCGGCACTGATAGATGGCATTGATAGGCATCACTGATGGCACTGGCAGACATTTGGGGTGGGCACTTATTGGCAGCTGCCTGGGCACTGATTGGCATTTCCCTGGTGGTCTAGCGTGGCATACCTGGTGGTCCAGTGTGGTGGCATCCCTGGTGGTCTTGGCGGCATCCTGGTGGTCCTGTGTGGGCATCCAAGGGGGGGCTGCACTGATAAACAATCAGAACAGACCCCCCCTGTCAGGAGAGCAGCCGATCGGCTCTCCTCTACTAGTGTCTGTCAGACGCGAGTGAGGAAAAGCTGATCAACGGCTCTTCCTGTTTACATCGTGATCAGCCATGATTGGACACAGCTGATCACGTGGTAAAGAGCCTCTGTCAGATGCTCTTTACCGAGATCGGTGTAGTGGTGTTGTCAGACTGACACAACGCACACCGATTGCCAAGATGCGCTCCCCTGGGGGCGCGCAAGAGCGGTCGCTCTGGGAGGCCGTCAAATGACGGCCACCCAAAACGAGAGCTGTGCCGCAAGCTGTCATTTGACGGCCGGCGGGCGGAAAGTGCTTAAAAACAGATGGATGGGGATCTTTTCTCCATCCATCTAGCAGATTGGATCAGATGGCAGTGGGGTGTACACGGAAATGCGGTCCGTTTACATCTGACCGCCCATAGAGGAGAATGGACTGTGACAGGGATCAGCAGACAGATTCCCTGCTGCGCAGGTAGACTCCTGGCGGAGTCTGTCCCGAGGGAAAGGGGCCTTACTTCAATATTTTAGACATTGTTTTCTGGAAAATAGTATATTAAATGTTTATTTCTAGATTTAAAAATGGCAGTTGGTAGTTTTATTTTAGTTCAGGCTGAAGCGTAAATACATTAATATTGGTGTAGTGCCCTGCTCCTAATGAGCAGACGCTATTTTCTTTTTGAAATTTAAATTCGTTGAAGCTGCAGTTTAGGCTCAACTTATTATTGCCTAAATTTAATGGTTTCTGTGCCAGATTGGCTGGACTGTGCAGATTTCCATCTAACTATGGGTGGTGCTGTCATCATTGGTGGATTGGGAAATACAGTCTGGTCAAACACATTGACTACTCGTTGCTCAGAGGCTTTTTCGGTGGGAGAGGTTCACACACCGGACATTCTGGGTAGGGGTATTTAGGCACAGACGCCATCTTCGAGGGTTGTTTTTTTGGCTATCGGGTGGTCCGCGCTTCCTGGTCCCCCGGGCTCGGGGGCGGTGGGTTGGCGCTCCCCACCTCGTGGCCCTCCTGGCCTGGGAGACTAGGAATTCTTAAAGTTCTGCCTTGAGCTTGGCAGACCTAAGGCCTAGCTACTAAATAAAGGATCAGAGTCTTGGTGGCCTAAGGGTCGGCATGATGGTCTCTTTGCTGTCAGGCCTGCGGGAAGAAGCAAGGGACTGCAGTGACCAGGGGAGGACTCTTCGGGAGAGGACCGAGCATGAGGCTGGTATCTTGAGAAGAGCCTGGGAACTCAGTCGGAGATCTTGTGGTACTAATCTTGGATTAGTACCACAGTCAGTTCTTTCAAGACTGTACGGTCTGTGGCAGAGACCGTTTAGATCATCCACAATTTGTTCACTCAGAATCTTAAGGTCTGTGGCAGAAACCATGTTCGAGCATTGCATCGGCTGCTAGGTCAGTGAGAGGGGCCTATCCGGTGATTGCTGAATCCAGCTGTGGAGTGTTATTCGCTGGATGTAGAAATTACCTCCGACCCCAACGTCCAAGGTACCTGAATCCCCTTTTCACCCTCTGTCTTTCTATTGCGTATGATGTTACTAAATAAAACTTGGGAAGAATAAAAGGACTAATGCCCTGTATACACGGTCGGATTTTCCGACGGAAAATGTGTGATAGGACCTTGTTGTCGGAAATTCCGACCGTGTGTAGGCTCCATCACACATTTTCCATCGGATTTTCCGACACACAAAGTTTGAGAGCAGGATATAAAATTGTCCGACAACAAAATCCGTTGTCGGAAATTCCGATCGTGTGTACACAAATCCGACGGACAAAGTGCCACGCATGCTCAGAATAAATTAAGAGACGAAAGCTGTTGGCCACTGCCCCGTTTATAGTCCCGACGTATATGTTTTACGTCACCGCGTTCAGAATGATCGGATTTTCTGACAACTTTATGTGACCGTGTGTATGCAAGACAAGTTTGAGCCAACATCCGTCGGAAAAAATCCATGGATTTTGTTGTCGGAATGTCCGAACAAAGTCCGACCGTGTGCACGGGGCATTAGTGTTGGAGCCAGTGTTTCAACTGAACGAGTGATGAGTACCCCTAGGATGGACACTGAAAAGAAGGTAACGGTAAGCCCGAAAGAAAATAAGTAGCAGTTGTTTTGGGGTGAACAGATTAAAAAGTAATGATCTGATACCTTGGCACCCGTTTTACAAACCAAACCCTTTGCTACATTGGAAACATACTGACTCCATCGATAGGAGACTTTTTCTGGGAATATATGATACTGGTAATGTTGACTCCTAGATTAAAAATGGTTATTTGTGGTCCTATTCAAATTTGGACAGGAGTGTAAATAAATTCATACTGGAAATGAACCCCCCCACAATATTTGGGGTGTTTTTACTGGGAATAAAGTATGCTGTAATGTTGACTTCCACATTAAAATGGCCAGTTGGTTGTCCTATTCAAACAGCAGCTTGAGCACAAATACATTCCTTGTTTGAACATACTCAGTACAATATTTAAGATGTTTTTCTGGAATTATATCACATTGAAATGGTAATTTCTTGAATTGAAAATGACTGTTTTAGGTTCTATGTAAATTAGGGCTTGAGTAAATCATAGTAAAGTAAATAATACCTGTTAAAGTGTTAATAAACCCACAACAGTAAAATCAGTCTGTATATGCAGTAAAGCATGCTTGTTGTACTCACTGAGGAACCTAAGGGGTTAATCCTGTGCATTGTGTAAAAAGGCTGTTTGATCCTGTCTTCTCTGCTCCTCCCCTTTTTCCACAGTCCCCAATCTATCTGCTAATAGTACAGAGCCTTGGGGGCACTCTGCACATGCTCAGTTTATTGTGTATTGCTAGAGGGTTTTTTTGGGGGGAGGGTGCGTGTGATCAGAACAGGGCCAATCAGCACTGTCTAGACAGAGGGTCAGGGGTCATGCAGCCTCAATTGACAGTCAAATGAGAATGAAAACTCCTACTACAAGCTTTAACCAGTGTTTGGCCGGACACTGATAAAAGTCACAAGACTGCTATATACTGCTGACAAGTGGTATTTAACAGTTTATATTTACTAAAATAATTGCATTTCCATGTTCTGTGTACTGTGGGAGACCAGATATAGTAAATGCAGGGTCCTGGGTTTAGTAACACTTTAAAGAAGAACTTGTTTTTTGACTTTTACTAGTGCCTGGTATATTGAATATGGAGCAGATTGTGGCTTTCTGAGGAACCACAGCTGGCTCCTCACTGCACATGGGTGAGTGGTCCTGCAGTCCTCTGAGACATGTGACTTGTCCCAGGAGGCTACAGAAGTGAATGAGGTGGGACAAAGGGCACCTTCCTCACCTAGATGAGAACCACTGCGCTAAAATGGAAAATTGAATACTTACCTCTCTGTAATTTTCCTTTCCTGGTGCCTATCCATGGCAGCATACGCACAATCCATGCATATGCTACCATGAAGGCACCAGGAAAGTAGCTTTTAAACAAAGCATACTTTTTTTTGTTTTTGCCATGCCAATCACCCTAGTTAAGCTGCAGCTGGGAAATCTGCTGCATGAAAATTGTTTGGGGGGGGGGGGGGTGGGAGAGAGAGAGAGTGTAAAATGTATTACTTGGATTGAGCATGCATCTGCAAAACAAATTATTAACAAAACACATAAAACAAAAATTTGCTACAAACTTGATTGGTCTACAAAACAGAACTTGGAAAAGAGCACGGAAAGCAAAAAACACATGTATGTTAATTTGAGACACCAACAGAATATGGTTTTGAGGTCTGACCATTTTGCAGAGGAAATTAACAGGAGTTCAAAGGACTGCGCCCACAAATGGACAGTCTCTTAAGGATTTAAACATTTGGTAGTCACAACAGCTTGAGGAATATTTTGCAAAATAATGCAGAATAATGAGGCAATTGAAAACTCATGCACAGTCCATGAAACACACAAAATGCAAGTTCACCCAAAGTAGAGATAGAACTTCGAAGTGGGTACACCTGTTTAGGATGTCCTTAAATTACTAACCCAAAAACACACTCTCTGAGCATGCCCAAAAAAATCCAAGTGCTGTACACACAAGCACAAAAAAAAAAAACTCCCTGAGCATGCCCAGACCAACACAAATGCAGATGGCACAAAATAAGCCACCCCCCGGTCCAAAATTAAGCACATCATCCAGCATGCTACAAAATTACAGATGGGACAAACACCCCCGGTCCAGGGGGGCAAACAAAGAGCCTAACATGGACAAAAGTTATACAGCAAATACTGTTGCAGTCTATGGGAAATGACTTGTTAATTTTGCGAGTCCCCACTTGGCTGGCTTATATTCTAGTTATTGGCCTTAAAATGGGTATGGGGGCCCAGGTCCCACCCTGGGAGACATATATCAATGTCACCAATTTAGACAACCCCAAAAACGAAGCAAGGAGAAGTGCGTTTAAAAATGCAAAATTGCTTAAAAGCTGGTAACTTGGGTGGATGTATCTGTAGCATGTATCCAAAATGCTGCTTCAAAGATGTACGGCTTTAGAGAAAACTTACAAATCTACATTGCAGCTGCAAGATTTTAACCAAAAACAAAAAATAGCCTGCCCCCCCCCCCCCCCCCCAATACATACAAGGTAATTTGGGTCTGTTAAGGCTTAAAATGAGAACCCCCACGTGAAAAATAACACCCCAAACTAAAAAAATATTGTGCCCCTCCCACACACTAACAAACCTCTAGCCAAACACACAGCAAGCCAGCCCATGAATAACTGATGGGCAGGCCCCTCCCTGAGTATGCTGCTGTAACCCCTTAATGACAGAGCTGAAGGTTGCAGGCATGCTGTGGCTAGCAGAACCTGTTAAGATATGTCACTCGGAACCAACTGTGCCCAAGCAACTAACGTAAACGTGCACTGACCTCTCCAGTGGTTGCCAATAGCAACAATAAAGTTTTGTGACCAATGCCTCACTGAAGGGTACTCATTTAGCACAGTCCCACCCGCAGGCACCCGTAGGCTTACCCCGATCACCCCGGGCAACAGCAGACACACCAGGCACAACTTTACTGTTTAAGCAGAAATTTGGAGTAACAGTTCAGTTCAGCAGGTCGCTGGACATATTTGTAATCCATGGGCGTGATCGCCCACCATGGTTGCCACGGGTAACGGCACATGGTAACAGTTCCTGATGGCAGGATTATCACTAATAGTAGGCAGGGCACATAAGACTTTTCCCCAAGTTATTTCCTCACTGGTGGTAAAACAAAACAGTTCCCCAGCTCGATCGATCCTGGTTGCTAGGGGCAATGGCTGGCAGGATAACTGATCCTAATCCCGGACGACGTCCCCAAATGTAGCCATGCCCCTTTGGGGGTTGCAGAAAGTTGTGGTTCACCCGTCACCCTGCCCAGCCCAACGTCCATCTTACAGTCACTCAGTAAAACAGACCAGTCCATAGCTTGTTTTATTTTATTTTATTGAGGGGATTGAACTTGGATGGGTATTAGGGAATTATGGGATGCCCAGGATTTCAGAACAAAAAATTGTTCTGAAATCCTGGGCATCCCATAAATCACATCACAATTGGGACTACTATGTACACTCCCTGTACATACAACTCAATCTTCTCTCCAGCACTTCGCTTGCTGCACACTGTTCCTCCTCCAGCACTTCACTTGCTGCAGACTGTTCCTCCACCAGCACTTCCCTTGCTGCAGACTATCACTACTCCAGACCAGCTAGCACCGCATGGGTAGGCGTGACGCTACTTCTGCCAGGCCTCACTGAACTGCCTTTTGTGGGCAGGGACCCCGGGCCCCTGTGGCGTAGAATAGTTCAGGTGATAGGTGTCCTCTGCTCAGCTACCACTCCCAGATAGCTCTCTTCTGGCCCTGCCAGCCAGCCTGGCTGCAAAGACCCCTTTCCACTGCCCTTCTCCACAGTCCTCTCTCCACTGGTTCTGCACCCATCTCTCAAACTGCAATCCCCTAGGTCTCTCAGGCGTGCCTCCCCAGTCCTCCTGAGTGAGCTCACTCACCAGCCCTCCTGGCTGCAACCTGTAGTCCTCCTGGAGACTCTTAGAGTGTTCTCTCCCGCTGTCCTCTCTCCTGCTCTCTTGTGTGCATCTGATTCTTGGATCTCTTCACTCCTCTCGGATGCACCCGAGCCCCAACCCAGGGTCACCCCCGCAGACTGCGGAGCTCCCCCTGGGCCCGACAGCCTCGACACTCTCTAACTCCAGCTTTCACCCAACAACTTCTCCCCAGCTGGGCTGACCACAGGTATTTAAGAAGGCCTGCCCCCTGCTAATCCAAGTTGGGGATTGGTCAAGGCTCCCCAGATACCTCAGGCAGCTCCACCTCCCCTCCCCTCCTCTCTTTCCAGGACCTTCTAGAATGAAGGGGAGGTGATGGTGATGCCACCTGTCAGCCACCCAACTCTCTCCCTGAGACACTTCCGGCCCAGAATGAAACAAACAGGCCTAGCCACCAGCTAGGCCTGCCCAAATTCTCCTACCCTGTCAAAAATCCTTACTTCTTGCACTCACTAACTAGAGGGTGCTACTTAAGAATTAATCATATATTGGGATGCTGTTGATGCTATATTAAAGCCAAGCAATAATATAAACGTAGAAAATGTATTACACATGAAAATTATGTGATGCCAGCCTGTGGTTGCTGATGTTGTCCATCAGAATTGTACTATTCCATAACTCAACATACAGTTTAAAGACATCTCCAAAGCATGCATTGCACCAGGGCATTGCCCAGCTCCCCATGCCCATTGCTGGACAATCCCTTGCCTATAAGCTTTGGAAATAGTCAAAATAGATTTTTCAAGATTCACTCCCTGTCAATTTCAATAAGGTCCAGATTAAAGTTAAAAATTTGGGGATTTTATGATGCATTTAACAGCCTATGAACTGAACCCACGCTCATCACTCAGCTGTGACAGCATGCTACTTTTTTTTCTTCAGCTGAAATGAGGAAACCAATCAATACATAGACATATGCTACATTTTAGCCCATACGTTTTAGGAAAATAATGTAAGAAGTTGATTGGTTGCTGCTCTGGACACAACACTGAGCCCTGTGTTCTCTAGTCCTGCCAATTGATGTGACGTGGCACAGTGTCAGTAGTGTCAGTAGCTTACATATCTCTGATGGCCAATAGCTACTAATGAGATCTAAGAATTCAGCTGTCATTTTTTTCAGGGCGGGTTTGAATCTGATTTATGATTGGTCATTGTAGGGCTTTGCAGAGATTTCCTAATTCTGGAACTTTGAAACAGAAGGCCCTATGAGGAAGAGATCGGAAGTGATCGTGTGTACGTCAAAACCTGGTTACACAATCTCTTTTTTTCCTCTTTCCTTCCTCTTAGTGATCACATTTGCAAGTAGCTCAAAACTGCACACTGCTCTCCAGCTATGACTCAGGAGAAATTGTTTGGAATGCTTGAAACACTGTATGACCTGTAATTAAGCCGGTAACCTTTTACCTTGTGTCAATAATGGCTGAACTTATCACTAGTGTTATTAAGTATATTTGTATTTCACTTGAAAAGTTACTTCTATAGAATTTATGATAAGCCTGAAAAAAGCATCTAGAGAAAGAGCTTCTGTATACTTTCACTGTGGCTCAGACCTTACGATTTTTTTTGCATTTTAACATATTGTATATGATAAATATAAATATAACTATATTTATTATATATATACGGTATATATATATATATATATATATATATATATATATATATATATATATATATACATACATACACATATTCAGAAGTATATTCGTTATTTGAAGTATCTACTTCTACTACATATAGAGCTGTCAATTTACGCAGTGCTTTACATACTATACACTCACATCAGTCCCTGCCTTCAAGCAGCTTACAATCTAAGGGCTCTAGCTTACATGCGCATTAGGGCCAATTTAGCGAGGCCAATTTAGAGAGGAGCCACTTACCCTACGTTCACACCTATTTGCTTTTTTGTGCATTTTACAGAAACGCACTACAGTCCATCTAACGTGGTTTTCATATCGTACAGGTTCAAGGGGGTTCCAGATTCCAATAAGCCCCCCACCTGCAGATCCCCACAGCCCAGGATTGGGGTGTGGGTGGGGGGCAGCATGGGGTACCTGCCGCTGTGGGGGAGTACTCGACCTTAAGGTGGGCCTCCACTCTCAGAGATGAACATACACCATGTGCACTATCGGGTCCCCGTGTAAATGTACATCTTCCCACTGTGATTTGCAATTTGGAGGGACATGCTGAGCCTTTTCCACAACCACCTGTCCAACGTTTTCCACTACCATTCCCCAGTAGCAGAGTGTGCCCCACCGTGCACCTTGCGTGGGATCCACACGTGCACTTGACCTTGCTCTGGAACGTCCATACCTCTGTATAGGATGTGGTTCTCTGCTGTGCAAGTCTGCTACTGTTGCTATTGGAGACAGGCTGCAATGCAAGGTGTGCCAACAACATCTCCCTCGCTGCCAGAGGCTGGTCCACCTTTAATAGGTACACGCTACTGACAGGCTGCTTGACTAACTGTAGCCTTTTGTTGCCCATGGCAATGACATGTAGGAATGTACTGGGCTGACTCTTCAAGTGCTGACTCTTCATACCCCAGTGTGCTAATGACCTAAAACTGTAAAAATGTGCCAGTTACTCGCACTGCACTCCTTTAAATAATTTCAGACCAGGCAGGAGGAAAAGTTCAGAAATTTACTGGAAAAAAGTGCAAAACGTTACAGAATCCAACGAATGAAAGCAGTCTCTTTTCTAGATCCCTATTCCCTAATCCTACTCAGGCTATGTGCTGCCCTGACATACGTGCAAAGGTAGAGTAGATGTGTAATACAGGGTCCATTAGTGGCATTCTCCAGCAGCTGGTGTCTTCAGGACGGATTCCAAGTTGGTGGACTTCCCATCTCTCTCTCTTCAGTGGCTGTACTCCTCACAGGGTGAGATAGATTAGATGGACCAACAGCAAGGCTCTTGCACTCCTTTGGGAACTATCTAGTGCTTTCTTTTTCTATTCCTCTTCTCTTCCCCCCCCAGGCACAGGACCATGGTCCTTTTATATAATCACAGGACCAGTGGGTCGGACCCAAAAAAGCCAGCCAAACGAAAAACTTTGGAACTAAGTTAACCTTGCATTTCCAGCACCTAACTGGCTAATTTTAACCTGCTTACTGGTACCTCTTAGCATAAGCAATAGGTCTCTGTGTAGCAGCTGTAGAGGGACAGTCTTTAGTCCTAATGCTTCAGCCAGCTAGTGTTGGGGCTCAGTTTTACTGTTGGTACACATGAGAATAGTCCCAGTCAAGCCTGCAGGCAGTAATAAGGCTACTAGATTGCTGTATGGTCACTTTCTAAAGGGCTCAGTCTCTCCAGCAGTTGATAGTAAAGCCCCACAGTAGCAGCTCACCAGTCCCAGTGATATTGCATCTGGTCACACGCAGTGATTAGTCTGTTTTGTGCTCTGCACCCAGGTGGCTGTTGGCACTCCTGGACTCAGCACTCCAGATCCTGTTTAGGCCGCCATTATGCAGCAGTAGTAGTGCACACTGGACAGCGATGTGCACTCTCCGGGCTCCCTCATAGTAAAAGGAAGCTGTGTCCTGTACAGCCTGAGAAAATGCAGTTCTTTCCCCTCCCCCTTCCTCTCCTGATCTTCTGGTGTATGCTGACTGGCAGGGTTGTGTCAATCAAAAGACTGGCTGAACAAAATACAAAGGTAAAATAGTTCACATTTATTTTGTTGTTCGCTGGAGGTTGCACTTTAACAGTTTTATTAGTGTTTTCAGGACCCAGGTATAAGTCATAGCCTTTATAAGGAAGCATGGAGGATCGCAAGAGCAATTTGGATTAATATGTCTTGGTGGCACAGGGCTAAACTTTGACACTGCCTCTAGAATTGCCACTATTGCAATAAGAAAAATCCAGAGCACTAACTGCACTTTAGAGGTTCAAGGGATTTATAGCTGATTGTACACTGTTAAAATTTTGGCCAGTTCCTGATGAACCAGCTGAAAGTCCCTTAGTGGGTGGCTCTGTCGGCTCTCTCCTGCCTGACATTCTGCGATTAAAAAATCAACGAAGCAGGGCAGACAATTGTTGGCATAGCAGTTTCTGCATCCAATCAGAGGTAGACTCTGTTTGGATATTCTGACAGCCTCCACCGGCAGCTAACAGAAAACAATAGCCTAGTTGGGGGGGGGCATTCATCAGCACCGTATAGTGTGGATGGAGGAATCTCTAGACTGAAAGAAAACAAAAATCTAATAGTGTATGGTCAGGTTAAATCTTCCCACTGTTGGCATTTCGTAAGGACCAAATACTTTAGTAACAATGGCCAACAATCAGTGTGTGCGGTTCCTGATCTTGTGATCACTGTGACAATCACTCAGATTTGTCACAGTAAGAAAAAGCATTGTTGTGCGTAAAACTTCTCTCTGTATCTAGCTATGGTCTCCTTCCTATTAGATCATTTTTATCCAAGAAAATTTGAATTTATTCTTACCAATTAACAAAAACAACTTCTGATTCTCATGCCATATTTTTTCATGGGTGGGAAAATGTATATTTTCATTTTTTTCCCCATCAGGGATTATTGTCTTGTCTGTATTTAGCAAAAGGCATACTCAGCCCATCGTTCCCGGGGGAACTGGCAGTCCTTTGGGTGGGATTTTTTTCAGCATAGTTCTATTGTTCATGGATAAATAAGACTGGTGCTGGGGGTGTCTGGCTGTCCTCCATTATAATTACATGCTTGTTTGAGCATAAGCATGCACATTAGTGTAACAATTGTTGAACTAATAATTAAAAGTCAAATCATGGCCTCCGAATCAGTGTTTCTCAACTACTGGGTCACAGACTGGTGCAGGGTTGCAGCCTTCCTCCTACTGGACTGCAGACAGGTGCAGGGTGCACAAATCAGAGCGGTTGTGATTGGTCAGCGCGGTCACATGCTGGCGAATCAGAACCGTTCCTAGGAAAAAAAGAAAAAGAAGAATGTGATTTTCAAACTCCAGGACCACTGACGGTGAAACGGGATCACACAGGAGGAAAGTGCAGCGGAGACTGGGGGTGGAGGAATGTAGGGTGTAAGTTCACCTTTTCATTTTTTTTTAAAAGGTGAACTAACACTTTAAATTGATGCTAAAGTTACATTTTTAAAATAAAAAAGATGTTATACTTGACTGCTCTGTGCAACAATATTGCACCCCAGATGATAAGCAGACGAAACGCATCAGGTTGAGTCCTATCCAGGCCATTGCATGCTACATGTCCTTGTTACCAAACTTGCTGGGTGTTTTGACAAGCGTTTTTACCTCCAAGTTGATGTAAGTTTTCTGTACATTTGAAAATAAATTAGCTTATTGCGGTTTTACATTATGTGGAGGCTTTTTTTGTCTTTTGGATCTTTCGATCATATGGTGTAACCAAGTGAGTGATGACCCTACCGCAAGGTGTAGATGAGAGATTTTTTGAGCCACCCTTTGGACCATTTCCTAGGAGATTTATATCTATACCAGCTTATTTGACTCAGTGCCGCTGGTGTCTGAGTCCACGCATTCCAGTAAGCGCATTACCCTTTTCGGTGGTGAATATTCACAACTTGGTGATATATATATGGAATGTCGTAGATGCCTTCTGCCTTAAAGGGATTTTCTACTACTTTATTTTCGGACTATTGAAGTCATTGTATTTATATGCACATGGCACTTTAAATGTTGTATTAATGCACATAAATGATTTGCATTTAATATGCCGATCTTTGGTTTATATACATTAGGTATTTACATGTTAAGTGCTTTATTTTGATATATATATAGTTTATTAACACTAAATCATTTTTATAGCGCAACACTTTCTTATTATATAACAATATTGCACAGACATGCCCCTTTCCTTCTCTTTGGCCGGCGCTTTCCACTCCTTCTACCTGCTTAGCATGCCATGTGCTTTAGGGGCACCTGTGCACGCATGCTCCCAATCTGGACTGTGCGCATCCATAGACACACACAGCACCGGTAAGACATGCCCCCACTCCCTCCTCACAGGATCTGACTGACAGTATTTTTTTTTTTTTTTGAAAAGCCAGTGGAGTGCAAAACACACCCAAAAACTTCCATCCGGTGCCAAAAAAAGTGCACACACATAAAGAGTGAAACACTAACACGTGCAGCGGGTGTTACACTGATCCACCACTAGGGAAGGACCTTACCCTGATCCCCCGGGGCGTTAGGCTCCAGACGAGGACTGAGGTAATTCACTTGGGTCCATCTGGCCAGACGGACCCCTGTTCTCTGGAAGGTCTGCCGAAACAGACCCACCCAAGTACTAGGTGGGACTCCCCCGAAGGGAGACCCCTTGAGAGAGGGCGAACCAAGCCAGAAGGCCTATGTCCACCCCCTCCCAAGACTTTCAGAGTAGGCCCGAGGACCCACACCCTACTCATCACACAGTTACAAACGTGTATACACTTCAAACAAAAAAATACAAAAAGTGACAAACACGGGGATATGTAAAAAGAAAGTGGGGAGAAGGAAGTGGGAGAGAGTGAAAAGTGACCATTGTGTAATACAATAGCCGGCCCTCCAGCCAGGAATAAAAATTTCCCCTGCGTCTAGCCAAAAGGCTCGGCCCTAGAGGCAGGTGCGAAAAACGTGTGTTGTGGTGAAGAGACCATGGTGCCATAAATCAAGTGCCTAAACACTGTGACTGTACGGCACCCCTGAACTACCACTTCAGGGGCACATTCACCACTGGCTTTTCGTGCAACCCTGACCCCCAACCCAGACCACAGCAGCCCCCACCCCAGCCAGGAAGGCCTGAAGTTCTGGAAGCTTGGTGAGAGCCCTTTACCAGCAGGCCTCACCATCACTCCCATTCCTCCTACCGAATTACATTCGGGAAATACTAACCGCTCCCCCAGTGGGAAAGAGGAGGCAGTGTTCTCTGACAGTAGCGGGAGTCTATGGCTCTCGCTGTTGCCTGTGTCTCATGTGAGACCAGGAAGAGAGGGGAGCGGAGCTGCATCCGGGACAGTGCTGGATCGGTGAGAAGATCCAAGTAAGTGTTTAGGGATGGGGAGGGAGTAGAACAAAAGGTGGGGAGTTTTTTTACCAGTGGCAGTGCGTCCATAAGGGCGCACGGGCGCCGCTTCCTCTCTCCTGCCACCCCCTCTATCACCAATAGATAAATTCATGCATTGCATGAATCTACCTATGGCCGCCACTGCTGCCCCCTATTCCCGAGCCTCTTTTCGGGCGCATGAATTACAGCAGCAGGTTTTTTTTTTAAACACCTGATTAGAGCCATAAGCTCTAATAGGCGTCAAAAAAGGGACCTGCGAGCACCATGCTGGGCGCTCGCAGGTCACTCAGCTGTGTTAGGAAAGCGAATATTCATTCATTTTTCTAACACTAAACCGCCTCTACGCCAATCAGGTGCTCGGATCTGTTACCCGTCACCTGATTGGCTGAAACGACAGGCGCTGTAATAGGACGCCTATCAGGCATCCAATCATAGCAGAGGATGGGAAGAGAGGACGGGGGAAGACATCGAGGAGCATCGAGGAGCTGTCCCACTGAGACAGGGTAAGTGCAGACGGCAGACGGGGGGGGGGGGGCACACTGGCAGCATTTGATATGGCACAGTGGCTGCGTTTGATGGGGCACAGTGGGAGCATTTGATGAGGCACAGTGGGAGCATTTGATGGGGTACAGTGGGAGCATTTGATATGGCACAGTGGCTGCGTTTGATGGGCACAGTGGCTGCGTTTGATGGGCACAGCGACTGCATTTGATGGGCACAGTGGCGGCAATTGATGGGCACAGTGGTGGCAATTGATGGGCACAGTGGCGGCAATTGATGGGCACAGTGTCTGCGTTTAATGGTACAGTGGCTGCGTTTGATGGCACAGTGGCTGTGTTTGATGGTACAGTGGCGGCAATTGATGGGCACAGTGGCTGCATTTGATGGCACAGTGTTTGATGGTACAGTGGCGGCAACTGATTTTTTTCTGAATTTTTCAGTATGTTTGCGCCCCCCAAAAAATTCTGAGCACTAGCCGCCACTATTTTTTTACCCTAATGCAGAGAATATATTAAGGAAAAAATATATATATTTTGACTTTACAACCACTAAATGATTGAAAGCAATGCACTCACTATGTGGCTAATATCTTGACCATTGTTAAAGTTTATGTAAAAAAATCAAATCTATTTTTCAGTATATGTTGCAACATGCCTCACCGTATACACCGTTTTTTAGGTGTTCATTGTAATGCTTATCAAGTCAGCACATGCCTTCTGTGGACCTAGAGTAACTATTTACATTCTTATGCTGCCAATTTGAATTTTCATGACGGGGGGGTCACTACTTGCTGACCGGCCAAAAGCAGATTTACTGTTACAGGGTGGCTGTTCTGTGCAGAATCACACACACACATGCTCCTCTGTCCTGGAGACAAGCTCGGTGGAGGTGGTCCTCCGAGTTGCATTCTGGGAAAGGGTATTTATGGGACAGACGCCATATTTTGGGGTTTGTTTTACAGCCACCTGCTGGCCCTCCTGGCCGACAGGTATGCGTTAAGGAGCTACCTCGTGGTCCTCCGTTCGGGAGGCCCACGATGATGCGGGGCAGGGGTGGGTCCAGAGGCTTGTCTGGAGCCTACCACCGCGGCCGAGGAATGGTCCTGAGCTGTCGGTCCTGTGTGACGAAGCTGGACAACTGAGGAGATCACAGGAGAGGACCCGTCTTGGAGAGATCACGCGGCGTGCTGGTCTATAGAGGGGCCTGGTGACTCGGTTGGAGGACGTATCCGAAAGTAACTATACAGCATAGTGTTGCCGGTTCGGCTTAAAGGTTCAAGCACTGTGACTGACATTTCACTACAGAAAATCTATACATCCTGTGGCAGAGGATCGTACAGATTTTATTCCCAAACAGAGACTTTGATTCGTGCTGCGTGCTGGCTGCTAGACTGGTGAGAGAGGCCTATCCAGGCAAGCAAGGAGTGTGTCCCACGAGGGGAGCGCATTCCATATATTATTTGAATCCTACCAGGACATTTGTCAAGAGAACCCTATCAGAGAATATTTGAGTTTCTTCTGAAAGTCTCTTTTCCATCTCTTTCCTGCTATATCCTAAGTCGTTTGTTTAATAAAGCATTGAAAATGTACTCCAGTGTTGGTGCGTGTGTCGTCCAGAGATAAACTCAACAGAACCCCTAGGCCCGGTGCCGGTGAAAAAAGGGAAGCAGAGTGAAGGTAACAGACCCGCTTAAACCAGCAGCTCCACCGTGAGTTATTCCTATATATATATATATATAAATGACTCTGCACTTCATGGTAGGGGGCACGCACAAGCTGATCAGCGGGTGCCAGCTAATGGATGTCTGCTGACACCCGCTGATTATCAAAGAGAGACAGAACAGAGCTCTGCCTATGTAAGGCAGAGCTCTGTTCTGTCAGCAGGGATGTGATGGATTTTCTTTTCAGGGAAAAAAAATCTATCACATCCTTTAGTAAAAACAGCACACAGAGTACACAAAAACACTAGTTAGGCACACGTTTAACCCTTTGATCACCCTAGAACAGGGATATGCAATTAGCGGACCTCCAGCTGTTGCAAAACTACAAGTCCCATCATGCCTCTGCCTCTAGGTGTCATGCTTGTGGCTGTCAGAGTCTTGCTATGCCTCATGGGACTTGTAGTTCTGCAACAGCTGGAGGTCCACTAATTGCATATCCCTGCCCTAGATGTTTAACCCCTCCCCAGCCAGTGTCATTAGTACAGTGACAGTTAGTTAGTACAGTGATAGTGCATATTTTTAGCACTGTATTAGTGTCCCAGGTTCCCACAAAGTGTCAGAATGTCTTGCACAATATCACAGTCCCGCTATAAGTTGCTGATCGCCGCCATTACTAGTATAAATATAAATAAATTAATTAAAATTGCAGTATCTATCAGATCAATTATGGTCCCTGGGAATACACAGGAGTTAAGTTAGTAGGTTACATCACGTAGATGGAAAGGGATTTACCCCTCACTGTTTTCCATGTTACGCATTGAAATACATCTGTGCAGTATCGAGAGCGAGAAGAGGTATTCCAGAATTAAGAATATATTACCTATATATGCATTTCCCTCCCAAGCTCTACAGATCTCTAGTGAGATGAGTGGGGAATATTATGAAACCTCATCGCTTGATGCTATTTCTACATTTCATAAGTTATACAGTGTTTATGGTTTAAATTTGTTTTTCTTTTTTCTATGTTTGATTTTCTCACATAAACCTAATATGTGGATGATGATACATCAAATTTAATATCAAAATATACTCTCCTGTGCTGTAACCGAATCATCTCCGGTTTTGATAATGAGCAATTACTTTCTGTTACAACAGCAAATGCTGATTTTGTACGTGTTAAAAAATTTTTGAATAAAAATATTGAAATGAAAAAATTGCAGTATATATCCAATAGTTTGTAGATGCTATAACCTTTGCACAAATCAATCAATATACCCTTATTGGTATGTTTTTTTACCAAAAATATGAAGCAGAATACATATTGGCCTTAATTTATAAAGAAATTAGATTTTTAATTTTTTTTTTTATTGGATATGTTTCATAGCAGAATGTAATTTTTTTTTTTTTTTTTAATTGTCAGTCTTTTTTTGTTTATAGCGCAAAAAAAAAAAAAAACAGTGGTGATCAAATACCACCAAAAGAAAGCTCTATTTATGGGAAAAAAATGACATAAATCTAATTTGGGTACAGCATTGCATGACCGCGCAATTGTCAGTTAAAGTAACACAGTGTTGCATAGCAAAAAATGGCCTGGTCATGAAGGGGGTAAACCTTCTGGAGGTCAAGAGGTTAAGGCCCCATTCACACACGTGTTCCCGCTTGCAATTTCTTATGGGCAATTTTCACGCGATTCTATTCACTTCAATGGGCTGCCCTATGCATGTTTGTCGCCCCAAAAAAAGCTCTTGCTCCTTTTTTGGTGACAAGCTTCACGCAATCGCAGCAAAATCACACCATCTTTGAGGTGCCATTTAAAATAAATGGCACCCAAATGCGCATCACGCGTTTTCCAGCGATTGTCACGTGTTTTCGAATCTCAAGCAGAATCGCAGCGATTCCACTTGCGATTTCAAATCGCCACGTGTGAATGGGGCATTAAGAGTAATAGTTACAGTGCATGAAGTGACCCAGACTTGCCAACACAACATGCAATCACTATGAGCAAAAAGATGATTGGTAAATGTATCAAAAAAACAAATATTAATTAAAATGTATTTGAGTGCCAGATAAGTTACATAAAAAATAAAAGTAGTTTAATATTAAGCAAAGTCATTCCGGAATTAATCCTGGTTCCCATCAACCTTTTTTCCACCACATTCCACCACAATTATAACGATAATCTTTTACTTAGAACATTAATGTAAACAGCTAGGAATGCACCCCTCGCTGAGTCTGCAAATTATTTGATACCAATTTCCCAGGAGCCTCAAAAGTATTAAGAGGGACATAAAGGATACTGTATGCTGCTAGCACAATGAAAATCCCATGACCGCACAATAGCATCGACTGTTAAATACAAAGAGAGGTCAATCTAAAGGTACGCTCAAGTGAAGCATGAAAATTTGCATTTAAAGCTGAACTCCAGGCACAAAAAGTTTGTTCCTCAATGGCCTCAAAGAATATAAATCCACTTTGTGTTCATCAAATGCTCTTGCGAACCCAAATTTTAAAATGAGTGCTGACATGATCATGGCCTGTGCAGAGAACAAAACTGACAAGGGAACCCAGCAGGCTCCACCCACTACAGGCTTCCTGTAGGAAACTAGAGGAGAGGGGCGGAGACAAGACCAGTCACCCCGCACAAAGAGAGAGAGCGGCAATGACAGGTCTTTATTACAGGAAGCCTCTGCACAGAAGGAAGGTGATACGCTGAATAAACAGACAAAATCCTATCAGTGGGTAGCCAATGTTAGCACCATGCCACGTGACCTGACAGCCTACAATTGAAAAATGTAAAGAGGTGTAGAATTGGCAGCTGAATAGCCCCTGTATCCTATCAGATGCAAGCAGTTTTCACGCATTCTGACAGGCGGCATTCTAACAGGCGGCAGTGTGAACAATACAATGGTTGACAGGAAAGATTCATCCAGCCAGTGTGAATGGAGGATTCAGTTAGATGTGCAGTTGGGGGTAGTGCCTGCCAACCACCCTGCCTTAAGCTGCAATAGGCAGCAGATGGTGGTGTTTACATGCCACGTTCGCAATGCTTTGCACCCGTGGCAAAGTTAACCTGAAATGTAGCGGGGTGTTTGCAGTGCATTTGTTGGCAAAAATGGGGCTAAAACAGGCAGTGAAGTTGCATCACTTCCTCACCCATAGCTCCCAACTGTCCCTGATTTCGAGGGACTGTCCCTGATTTCGAGGGACTGTCCCTGATTTCGAGGGACTGTCCCTGATTTGGAACAAAGTCCCTCTGTCCCTCTTTCCCCCTCATTTTGGTCTGATCTATATAGTTGTAAATAAAATGCACTATTTCTCTTTCAAAAAGTATTTACAAGTTCTAAACCTTTCGCCAATATAAAGGAATAGTAGTGGTAAAAAAAAAAAACACTCATGGGTTTACTATTTTTTTTTTGTATAATTCTCCTTTAAGGTTGGGGTGGGTTCTATGCCTGCATGCTTTTGCTAATAGGTGTCCCTAATTCCCATCTCAAAAAGTTGGGAGGTATGCTCACTGCCTGTCAGTACCCCCTGAAGCTCAATCCGGATGCATGTCATTAGGACGCATGTCTATATCTACCCTTAAAGTTCTCCACAAGCTGAATAAAAGAAATCTATTTGTGTGATTGGCCAGCTTAATGTTTTGGTACGTGTTTTGGTACGTGTATTTACCATGCTAGGGAAGGATATATGTTATAATATATTGTTTGGGAGGGTGTCAGGTACTGCTCTTCTATTACAAGGTAAGAAATCCAAGTATTGACTAGGTTCACATTACTGCGTCATATGTGTTCCTGGCACAGAGAAAAACACAGTGCTCTTTAGCAGACGCACAGTTATGTCATTGATTCCTAATGGTGCCCCCATGCATTGGCACCTGCGCACATTTTGTGTGTGCAAAACTGCATGGTGCTACAGCCAAATCCAGTTCGAAGTAGCGCGCAGTTTTTAAGAAGTGGTCAAGGACTTACAATATTTACCCCCATTTCTCACAGGTAGGGCAGCCCATAGAAATGAAAAAAAGGGTCGGTGGGATTTTTCCCTGTGTTTTTCATGGGCAGGGCAACCCTACAGGCAACGTGCATGCGCAAACACACCCATAGGTGTGAACCAAGCCTTATTGGTTACATTTTGTGATATTTAGTTTTTAGTTAGACAGGTGATCAACTTTAGTACGACTATAACGCCTCATTCACACAGGCACTGAGGCCTGTACATTGTGAATTGGTTGTTTGTTTATGCACCTGGAGACCCCAGGTACTGTGTGCGGGCCATGTAAGTCTATGGGGACACAGGCACTGCATGCACAAAGACACTCATCCTGATTTGGCAGGCGTGCAGGTGAGGGTGCGCAGTCCTGACAGCAGAGTGTGGGTTTAGGGTAGCTCATCAAATAGGTCCCAACTGTCCCTGATTTCGAGGGACTGTCCCTGATTTGGAGCAGTGTCCCTCTGTCCCTCATTCCTCCTTATTAGTCCCTCATTTTGGTCTGATCTCTATAGATGTATATAAAATGCACCTTTTATCTATCAAAAAGTGTTTCCCAGCGCTAAACCTATCATCTGATTTCTAATGCCACGTACACACGGTCAGACTTTTCGACCGGACTGGTCTGACGGACTTTCAACGGACTTTTGACGGACTTCCGACGGACTTTTTAACGAACGGACTTGCCTACACGCGATCACAAGAAAGTCCGACGGATTCGTACGTGATGACGTACACCGGACTAAAATAAGGAAGTTGATAGCCAGTAGCCAATAGCTGCCCTAGCGTGGGTTTTTGTCTGTCGGACTAGCATACAGACGAGCGGATTTCTGGGTCCAAGGGAGTTACGACGTAAAGATTTTGAAGCATGTTTCAAATCTAAAGTCCGTCAGATTTTCGACTGGAAAAGTCCGCTGAAGGTCCGATGAAGCCCACACACGATCGGATGGTCCGTCGGACCAGTCCGGTCAAAAAGTCCGCCCATGTGTACACAGCATAAATTGCTGCATTTGTAAATTCCAAAAGCCCTTAGAATAGGGATGGTAAAAAAGCACTTGGTTTAACCAATCTTGTTTTTTTTGTACAATTCTTCCTTAAGGAGGTGTGGCAGGGGGTGTGTCCTATGCCTGCGTACTTTTACTGATAGGTGTCCCTCATTCCCATCTCAAAAAGTTGGGAGGTATGCATCCACACTCGCATGTCTGTCACATTATGACAAGCGGCTGTGTCTGTACAGCCAATACGTACCCAAAGGTGCATGCAGCACCTGGCGGCTCCTGTCACAAAAAACAAAAGGTGTAAGGGCTTCAGTGCCCGCGTGAATGAGGCCTCTAATGCCCCGTACACACGATCCCATTATCAGATGAATGATCGTCCATTTTTCTTTTGCATGCTAATCTCACCTCGAATCTGATGAGTTTACTAAAGTCATGAATATTCTCGTACGACAGAATGAAAATTCGGAAGTGATATCATGTGTTGTAATGCATTTGTATTGCATTTTCGAACGACAGCTGTACTGCTTAAATGAAAATCGTACGATCTGGCATCGTACGAAAAAAATATCCCTGCATGTCCGATAGAATAATATCGGGTGAACTGTCCTAACAATCCGATTATCTTACAATCGATTCGAATGCGGCATTTTTCGTGTACGGGCTTAAGCCTAAATGCAAAATGCAGTGCAAATGTTAGTCAAAGTGGTTGTAAAGGCTCAAGGTTTTTTACCTTCATGTATCCTAAGCATGAAGGCTTTTTTTCAGCTGGAACTTGGTTGAACTCAGTTCCACCACCTCTGGCTCAGGCCCTCTGCTCACCACTATCAAGTGTAAACACAGAAGTCCAGCTTCTGTGTTTACAAGTGACAGCTTGTCTCCCAACGGCTCCCACAGATCTGATCTGTTGAGCAGCTCTCACTCAGTGCAGGATGGGGACAAGGGAGATGCAGGTGACCGGGGTGCAGTGCAGATCCCGATACCCCTACTGGATGATCTCCCTGCAAGTGAGAGAGGCAGAGCCACGTACAGTGTGTGGGGAGATTCTGGATCCAGTTGGGTTCTTTAGCTTAATACAATAACACAAGTAAGACATGTAGAAGATGGTGGAGCTTTTAATGAGGGACGGAGAAGATGGGGGCAGTGGACGGAAGGTTGGGTGAAAATTCGATCTGGATAGGAGATGCAGAGGTAAGCAGCTGTGGAAGAAGTCTGAACTCTGCATTCTGTGTGTAGTGCACCCCTGAACTTTGAACTGTATTTAATGTAGTCCTGGTATTTAATGCTTCCACTGTTAGTGAAATTTGACCACAACCACTATTTAATGCAGTTTGGAGGGTGTGTATGTGTGTGTGTGTGTGTGTGTGGGGGGGGGGGGTCATGGTTGAGTTCCTGCACCTATTTAGTGAGAAAAAAAGCTCTGATGAAGTGAAAAACATCTTTGTGCAGCAGCCCACCCTAAAACTTACCTGACCCCAATCGCGATCCAGCCATGTGCACGAGAGCCTCGGCTCTCCAGGGCCTCTCCCTCCTCACTGGCTGGGACAGCATCCATTGGCTCCTGCTGCTGTCAATCACAGCCAGCGAGCCAATGAAGAGAGAGAGCGGAGGCGGGAACGAGTCGCAGCTCTGTGTGTGAATGGACACGCAGAGCCGCGGCTCAAGAACGAGCCCTGCCTGGGCGGCCCCCATCGCAAGCTGCTTGCTCTGGGGGCTCTGGGCAGGAGGGAGGGGCCAAGAGTGCTGGCGGGGGGGGGGGGGGACCTAAGAAGAGGAGGATCGAGGCTGCTCTGTGCAAAACTGCTGCAAAGAGCAGGTAAGTATGACATGTTTGTTATTAAAAAAAAAAAAAAAAGCACCTTTAATATCACTTTAACCTTGCAGCAGAGAGCTGGAAATGTGCAACTGTGTGTGTTCCTAGTCCTCCGACTAGCTGTCAATTGTCAATTGAGCTATTGTCCAGTTAACTGACGCATACCAGCGCTACTAAATTTGGTTTTTGCAAGTAAAAAAAAAAATCTGGTTACGAAAGGGTGAGAGTCTCCTCAATCAGAACTGCAAATAAACTTCCTGCCAATAACACACTTGTATGACTCACAATGTTTACCAGGTCTGTCATTATGATGGCAGTGGTACAAAGAGAGCACTCTATGTGCTTCCACCCACCGGCAATAAATGAAGAGATATATAATGCCTTGGAACGTGGGCAGCAAAGCTGGCGTTTAACCCTATGGAGACATACAGGTGATTAAATCCATCCAAATAAACAAACCCTCTGATATAAAGATCTCCATAGGCTTTCTTCAGCCCCGGACCCCCTAAACAATGCTTCAGCTATCATCTAATCTGCCTCCATCACATGAGCATGACTCACAAGATTCCAGGTTTCCATGGCTGCAGAATAAAGACACGTATCGAGAAGGCATGGATGTCCTTTTGGTCCTATAGATGCATGTAATTGAAATCCAATTGTCCATTGTTTTAAAGGACCCACGCTGTCACATGAAGTGCTCTTACTTTTATTATTAACCATTTACAGACCGGAAGTATTTACCCCCTTAATGACTAGGCCATTTTTTGCGATACGGCACTGCGTCGCTTTAACTGACAATTGTGCGGTTGTGCAAAGCTGTACCAAATCAAAATTTTTCGCCATGCTCCTGTCTCAAGAGATAGTGAGTAAGTGACTTCTGGCTGCCTCCACGTCTCCTTCTCCCCGAATTCGGCATGCACAGGATCTTATATGAAGGGGGTGCTTCTTTTCTGTGCTAATTATGGCGGTTTGTGTCCCCTGTTCCATGTGAGCCCTGTGAGCCGGAGTTGTGCTTGATCACCTCTGCAGTTTTTATTTTTTGCCGTTATAAAACAAACAAAAAAAGAGGACAATTTTGAAAAAAAAACAAAACAATATTTTGTACATATTCAAAAAAAGAAAACATTTCTTCAGCAGTTTAGGCCAATATGTATTCTTCTACATATTTTTAGTAAAAAAAAAAAAAATCGCAATAAGCGTATATTGATTGGTTTGTGCAAAGGTTAACAGTCTACAAAATAGGGGATAGATTTATGGCATGTTTATTATTATTTTTTTTACTAGTAATGGCGGCGATCTGCGATTTTTAGCTTGACTGCGACTTTGCGGCGGACAGATCGGACACCTTTGACACTTTTTTGGGACCACTGACATTTATACAGCGATCAGTGCTAAAAAAATTGCATTGATTACTGTGTAAATGTCACTGGCAGGGAAGTTAACACTAGGGGGCGATCAAGGGGTTAAATGTGTTCCCTGGGAGGTGTTTCTAACTGTGGGGGGATGAGACTGAATGGAGGAGGAGAGAGATTGCTGTTCCTAATCACTAGGAACAGCAGATCTCTCTCTTCTCCCCTGTCAGAACGGGGATCTGTCTGTTTACATTGACAGATCCCCATTCTGGCTCTCTTTCCCGCGATCACGGGTGGGCAGCGGACATCGTAACCACCAGCCACATGCATTGCGTCCCCCGCAGTGCAGCAGGCATGCGCGCGTGCCTGCTATGGCTCTTAAAGGAGCCGTCATACACCTACGGAAATTTGCGGGAGCGAGTCAGTGTGCCGCAGTATAATGATAGCCGCTGGTCGGCAAGTGGTTAAACTTCATTATCCTATATTAAATGGTAGCAGTAGAGCGTTGTGCCAGGTTAGTCGGTAATAGGAGAAGGAACATGTTAAAGTAGAATTCTGGACAACCTAGATAAAAAAAATGCAAGATAATACCACATGTGGACATACAAGATAAGGAAATGTTTAGTACATCTTAAAGCAACACTGCGCCATACTAAAGTTTTTAAATCCATACCTGTAAAAGAAGACTATACTCACCTTTCCTGCTGCCCAGACTGCCAAACGTTGCACCGTTCCCAGATAGCAAGCAATTGTGCTGCACGTTTGAAAATGACTTGCTAAGCTATTGCTAGACTTGCCAGGCTTCACAAGTTTGCTGTACAATTGCAGCAAGTCCGCATTGCATGACTCCAGATCACCTTCTTTGCAAACATTCTGCAAGTCTGCTGCAAGTTCTGGTTCAGTTAGTTAGTCATCCCACCACAGGGGTCACTGTGGCAGAATTTTCTTGCTGTAGACTTGCAGAGCTCTTGCTGTAGACTCACCACTGCAACTTTGCTCTTGCTAGAGACTTGCAAATTTGCTACAAATTGGAAAAGTGTCAACTAGAACTTGTGCGTTAAGGGCTCTGCAAGTGTACAACTTGCCAGTGAAAATGTGCAGCATGTTAACAGACTTACAATTCAGGACTGCCACAAGTTTGTGGCAAGTTATCCTCGTTATCTGGGTTCCTGAAAATATTTCATGTGAAGTGATAAAGCAACGCTACCAGGGGTATTGGGATGGCCATATTCCACAGGACCACCGAAGACCACAATGGGTACAGCTATCTCAAAGGAATAATTAGGGCCAGAGGTTTTGTTTGCAAAGGCTGTGTGGCACAGGCAGAACACGCATTGAACATTGCATGACTGGGGCTAAAGCTAGATATGTTGCAAGTAGACTGCACACTCTTATAAATAATAGTAAACAAACATTTTAAAATGTATTAAAGTATGTATGGTGTCAGTAGGGCAGAGGATGGTGTCAGTAGGACAGTAGTGGACTTGTCAGTGGGGTAGAGGTTGGTGTCAGTAGGGCAGTGGACGGTGTCAGTAGGGCAGAGGATGGTGTCAGTAGAGCAGTGGACGGTGTAAGTAGAGAAGTGGACGGTGTCAGTAGGGCAGTGATTGGTGACAGTAGGGCAGTGGATGGTGTCAGTAGGGCAGAGATTGGTGACAGTAGGGCAGTGGATGGCATCACAGTAGTTTTTTTTTTTTATTTTCTTCTTTTTTTTTGCAATTTTATTTTTTAATTATTTTTCAAAATATTATTTTTTTTTAATCTTTTTTTACAATTTTTTTAGGAGTCACATAGGGGGGCTTTGGTGAATATCAGGGGTCTAAACAGACCCCTGATGTCTCACTTTTGAGACAGAGAAAGGAACCAGGGACAGAGATTCTTCAGTCCCTTTCTCTGCAGCCTTAGCTACACTGGACAGTGAACGAATGGGAAGAGCTCTGTGCTGAGTGGCTTCCTGTTCATTTAAAAACACAGTTTACTAGGGTTGAGTTATGAATGGACACAGTGAGTGATCTGTATGGATCATTCACTGTGTTCATTCAGAAAAGGAAGGGGAGGGTAAATTACATATTTACCGGCCCCTTTCTCCACTCCCCATCCTGAAACATCCCCCTGTATGCCTGCAGCAGCAGCTGGCGGGAGAGGAGAAAAGGGAAGCCAGCAGAGCTGCAGGCGGCGGTAACATGGGGTGGAGGTGCAGCAGGGGGAATCTGTGGCGCATAGTGTAATTAGGGTGTGCCCAGGCACACCTGACACAACCTGCGTGCATGCCTCTTGTTTTCCTAAACATATCAAAATAATATTTTCACTAAAAATACACTAAAATCATTATTAGCGGATACAAACACAACATAACTTACAAAATTTCTGCTAAATCTAAAAGATAAAACTCAATCAGGTTAATATTAAGGTCTTGGGAGATCCCAAGTCTTCCGCGAGGTGTGGGAGTCTCCCGCAATTTGGCTGCGGCTCCGGGGCACCCGCAAGGCACTTGTAATATCCCAGTTGCAGGGCCAATCCTGGATGGTCCCCTGGTTCACAGCAGGGAATGATTGGTGCTGCGGGAGGGATAGCTGTGAACACTGATCTCCCTGTATAGCTTTTTAGCCGACAGCTGCTTCTCCTCCTCTCTATCCCGAAGGTTTTGGCTAAAAATCTATACAGGGTTATCAGTGTTCACAGCTCCCCGGCTGTTTCCTGTGTGCTCCTCCAGCTGCTCCTCCAGCCCCTTGTCCTCCTTCTCCGGCCCCCCTCCATGTCCTCCTCCTCCGCCCCCCCTCATCCCCAGCAGCCAGCTTTCCTCCTCTCCTCTCCCACCTGCTTCGGGGGAGACTATCAGGATGGATAGCGGAGGAAGGGACAGGTAAATATGTCATTTACCGGCCTCTTCCTTTTCTAAAGTGGACATAGTGAGTGATTGCTACTGATCGCTCCTGTGAAAACTGTGTGTAAACTGTTTGTAAACTGTGTTTACTCTGCTTCAGTTTATGAATGAATGGGAGCCTCTGTCTCCTGTCCATTCATCTTCAGTGCCGAGAAAGGGACTGGGGAATCTGTGTCCTTAGTCCTTTTCTCTGTCTCAAAGGGGAGATGTCAGGGGCCCACCAACAGGGCTGATAAAAAAAATACAATAGATATTAAAAAATTAAATTGTAAAAAAATAAAAAATAAATAAAAAAAATACTGTTGTTATCACTCCCCCTGCCCTACCAACACTGCCCACTGCCCCAACCCTCTCCCCTCAAAAGTCATTGTGAAAAAAATTAGAAACAAATTAAATTGTAAAAAAATTAATACGTAAAAATAAAACACTACTGACACCATCAACTGCCTTACTAACACTGTCCACTGCCCTACTGACACCGTCCACTGCCACATACCCCCCCCACCCCGTTCCCCAGAAGCACTATGAAAAAAATATTTAAAAATTATTTAAAAAAAATAATAAACAACAAAATTGTAAAAAATTATTTAACCCTACTGCATTCTGCACTATGCAAGTCATCTCAGACTCTATTGAACCACACCCCCTTAAAGCTATGCCCAATATGTAGCTCAATTTAAGCCACGCCCATATTTTGCGGCGTTGATGGCGGAGCGCAACCTCCCTGAAATGAGTTTGCCACCTCCCTGAAATTTGTTTTTGCAGGTTGGGATGTCTGCTGGAGCCACCTGGAGCTGTGTGCAGGCAGCCTATGTTACACTATGGGGACATAGAAGCTGTACAAACACAGTTGCAGGTCACACATGTGGGTGCAGGTGTACGGCTCCAAACACAGACAGTGTGCATTCAGGGCCACTCACCCATACCTGCACATCTGTCAAATTATGACCTAAGGTTGTGTTCATACAGCTGCTGCGTCTCTGGTAACAGGCAGCTCTGGCCCCATGAACAAGTCACTCACACGGCCAGAGTACCTGTGTGAATGATTCCTTAAGGCTTGTTCACATGTGAGGTTGGCTTGGTGGTAAAAAGCCAGGATGTACATGGGGGTGTACACATGCCACGCCCGCAATGCTTTGCTTCGCAGTCATAGCAGTATTTATACCCCATGCCGAATGCGACTTTTTGTAAGTGAATGGCACTGCAAGTGCGTGCATTGCATGCGATTGAAATGTGCTAGAGTGGGGTTGAAGGTGGTAAAGCAGATGGTGAGAAGGCAATGCAATGCCTTCTCACTGCTTATCAAATGCTCTCAGAAGAGCAAAGGGTACAGGTAAGGGATAGTTGGTAGGATAGCAGGCACACAGTGGCAGGGTACATGGAGGGGGTAGCTGGTAGGATAGCAGTCACACAGGGGCAAGAGTACAGGGAATGGATATCTGGTAGGATAGCAGAACACAGTGGCAGGGTAAAAGGAGGGGGTAGTTGGTGGGATAGCAGCAGGGCTGGCCCTACCATGGGTCCCGCTGGGTCCATTGGACCCAGGTGGCACTTTGAGAGGGGCGGCAAATTGATGCGCAAGATTTATGTTCCAGCAGTTTTGTGTGTCATCCAGGGGCAGACTGGGTCGGGGGCAGGGTGACAACTGCACCCGGGTCGCTCCACTGCCCTTTAAAAAATCCGCCCTGCTGCCCTCAACACGCATACTCATAGTTGCTCGCACATAGTCTAACACCAGTTGTTAAACACCCGAGCACACATGTAGAGCTCAGGTGTGTGTGCTGCCAGGGGCGGTGTACCTACAGGAGACAGAGAGAAATAAGAGATCCCTTCCCCACCGGCTCCGCCAGCAACCGATGTTCAGACACAGCTTGTGAGGCTTACATTTCTATTCGGTGGAACTGGAAGAGGGGGTACTGCCAGCCTCGAGCTAGGAACTGAAGTTAGTTCTGTGTAACAGGACACAAAGGGTGTCGATCATTTTTTCTAGCAGTGGCTGCTGTTCTGCTGGATGGCCAAATGTTGCATAACCTGTCATGCTCAAAAATCACTATACAGCCCTAGCTTGCCATTATACTACCCTAGCCCACCCCTATACTGTCCTAGCCTGTCTATATACTACACTAGCCTGTCCCTATACTGCCCTAGCCTGTCTATATACTACCCTAGCTTGTCTATATTCTACCCTAACCTGTCTATATACTACCCTAGCCTGTCCATTTACTACCCTAGCCTGTCCATTTACTACCCTAGCCTGTCCAATTACTACCCTATATTGTCTATATACTACACTAGCCTGCCCCTATACTACTCTTGCCTGCACATATACTACCCTAGCCTGTCTAAATATTACCATAGCCTGCCCCTATACTACCCCAGCCTGTCTATATACTAACCCAGCCTGTCTATATACTACCCCAGCCTGTCTATATACTACCCTAATCTGTCTATATACTACCCCAGCCTGTCTATATACTACCCTAATCTGTCTATATACTACCCTATCCTGCCCCTATACTGCCCTAGCCCACCCCTTGGCATTGAACATAATGGTATGTGTCAGAGAGAGTGCCTGTAAACCAAGATCTTCTGACTAACCCAGCTTGTTTCCTGGACTCCTCTGAACTCTGCCTGCACCTGACCTCTGGTCTGTTTGACTATTCTTCTGCCTGCTCCATTGTACCTAGTTCCCTGCCTGCTGCCGAACCCAGCCTGTCTCCTGACCACCCTGATCAGTCTTGTTGCCTGTGTTTCAGCCTGCACCTTGCTGCTTAGGATTGCATATCCACCTGCATCTGGACTCTATTACCAGGCTCCCATACCACTCCGTACTCCCGTGCTTCCTGTATACTCTACCAGGGCTCGCGAGTCGGACGTGTAAGAGAGCCTACCCTCTGCCCAAGCGGACTCACCGGTCGGGTAAGTGAGAAGTCTGATAGTATGTCATATAATTTTGCATATAGACAAGGTGCTGTTAGATGTAAATCTGACTTCCTGATAAATTTAATTTAAGTTTTAATTATCATGATATAAAATAATGGATGTGGGGGCCTTTTGGTGGGCGTGATTTTTTTTTTTGGGGGGGGGGGGCAGCATTTCATTCTTGGACCCAGGCGGCACAATGCCTTGGGCCAGCCCTGGATAGCAGTCACACAGGAGCAGAATATAGGGAGTTTGGCAGGGTACAGGGAGGGGTAGCTGCCTGGTAGGATAGCAGACACACAGCTAGCTGGCCCAGCAGTGTAATGATGGCCCAGGCAGAATGCAGAAAGCTGGTATGTAAGGTATGCAGCCTCACAGGGCTCTATAACTTGGGAGGGAGAGGGATGGTGGCATTAGATCAGGTCCAGTCTTAGCCATCCCCACCCCAGCTCACTCACCTCTGGAGTCAGATAGCACACATAGGACAGTTTCTTGGGGGACTTGGCTACCCCTTCGGTTCCAAGGAGGATTGGAACGATGGAAGGGGACACAGATACTGGAATCACTCATCCTGTGGCTCCCTGCTACAATTAAAAGCCAAGATGAGGAGGGGCTGGCTGTACTGCAGGTAGAGCCACAGTGGGATTGGTTTCAGTAATAAGTCAGTACAATCGGCCCTCCTGCTTGTCAGGTGCCAGGGCCCTCCTGTTAAACTGATGGGTCCAGCACAGGAGGGCTGACTGTACCCTTTTACCATGACCATGTGCAATGTATAATGTTGTGGCATGATGGTTCAACCATTTAAGGAATAAAGCAGGTGGTGAGGCAACAAATCACCTCCTCAATAACCACGAAACAACTTCTGAAAAGCGATCCGTGGTGGAGAAGAAAAATTATTATTATACAGGATTTATACAGCACCAACAGTTTGCACAGTGCTTAACAAATAATAAAGGTAATGAGGAAGAACAGAAGAACAAGCCCAAAAACTTGTATGAAAAAAGTATGTGCTTCAATGCCTGACTCACTATGATGCTGTTTGATTGCTTCCTGATGTTTAGATACCTAACCTGGCCGATTTATGTTTGTGAAAGCTCCATCTCTGTCTGGTGCATGAGCTATTAAAAGATTATGGTATAAAGCAGTGGTCCCCAAACTGCGGCCATGGGGCCAGATGTGGCCCTTTGCTTGCCTTTATCTGGCCCCTGGGGTAGGATTCCTCCCACTGACACCAACAATAGGGCACTAGGCACTATTCCTTCTACTGACACCAACGATGGGGCACTATTCCTCACATTGCCACCAATGATAGGGCACTATTCTTCCCACTGCCACCAATGATGGGGCAGTATAACTCCCACTGCCACCAACGATGGGGCACTATTTCTCCCACTGGCATAAACAATAGGGCACTATTCCTCCCATTGACATCAACAATGGGGCACTATTCCTCCCACTGACACCAACTGTTTCTCCTTCTAATACCTAAGATGGGGCATTGTTTACTCCCACTGTCTGGCCCCCCTAAAGTCTGAAGGACAGTAAAGTGGCTCTTTGCTTAGAAAGTTTGGAGACCCCTGGTATAGAGTTTATCTGTTTTTTTTTGTTTTGTTTCTTATTACGGGCCACATATTCACACAAGCTGTATTTGTTAAAGCTGAGTTCCACCCATTTAAAATGGCCAGGCAATCTTCTGGGACATGTCATAGAAGATTGCAGGGAGGGAGGGGCCAGAGTTGATCTTCCTTCAGGCGCTGTGGCGCCAGGGGAGGAAGTGAGAGCTGGGTGCCTGTAAAAACAGGGTACCCGCTCCTCCCCCCAAAAAAAGTCATGCCATATGTGGCATGTCAGGCGGTCACCAGTACTTAAAGCAGAAGTTCCATTTTTGGGTGGAACTCCGCTTTAAGTGGTTTAGTTTGATTTTTTTTTTTAAGGCATTTGGTGCCTGTATTTACTATTTCTTGCACAGGTTGGCGCACCCCTGCATAGGCCCCACCGCCTACTACTGTGTATTTTTTCTCTTGTATCATCATCGAAAATTCAAATAAAAAGATTTCTAAAAAAAAATAAAAGAGGCTTGTATGAAAATGCAAAACCCGCTTGAAACAAAAAAAAATCCATCAACACAGCCCTTACTGTATTTCTTCTCTTCAATGGAATCAACATCACGTTCTTTTAACAAACATCAGTCATATGATACCCAAATGGAAGCAATAACAGTGGCACTTTTTCTCAAAGCAGTTTACTTCTCACCCAAGACCAAGAACTTTTCTTCCCCACAGGGGAGACACGCTCACAAACCCCCAGGAGGTCCACTGCCAGTGGTGCCATACTTCCCTAGGATGGAGAGCCTAAACACCAACTAGACATGTGCAGTTCGTTTCGTTCCAAATAAATATTCGGACAGATATTTAATTATTACGAGATTCGGATATATCCGAATACCTGAATTACAGTATAAATGAAGTTTAGTGAATGCTCCGAATAGCGAAACAAAATCGTCCGAATTTCCGAAATTTGAATTGAAATTCAAATCAAATTTTACACCGAATTCCAGTCGAATTCGAACTGTAAACATGTTTCTGAATTTAAAGACTGTGTGTGTTATTAGATTACTATTTCAAAATAATTCTGTTTTAGTTAAGCCAAAGATTTATAGAGTAATTGTAATCATTTGATGAAGATTTTTCTTTTGTTCACTTTGCCACATTTGAATCTAAAAAAAAATCTAAAGTTTTAGATTTGGCCGATTCAAAATTTATCGATTTGAATCGAAAAAAAACGGTAAATTCGAAGAAAATTCAAAAAAAGACATAAATCAAATTCTGAATACAAATTAAACGAATCAAACGAATTTAACTAAACTAAATTACTAGATTAACAAATCGAAACAAAACAAATTTTTTCGTCATGCACATGTCTAACACCAAATGAATTTATTACAGGTACTTACAATATATAGCGCTGTCAATTTACACATATATATTGCACATTCACATCAGTCCCTGCCCTCAAGGAGCTTTACAATCTAAAGTCCCTAACTTGCATTCATATAGTGGGTATACAAAAGAATCACCCCCCCCCTTTAAAATAATCACATTTTGTTGCTTTGCAGCTTGAAATGAACACAGGCAGTTTTTGTTTTATACAGCTATATTTATTCAGTCCAAGTTATAATTTCCAAGTGAAAGATATAACACCAACATATCAGAAAAGCAAAAACCAAAATCAGAATCACTGAGTTGGAAAAAGGATCATCACCTTTGTCAGTATTTTGTTGAACTACCATTTGCTTTATTTACAGCATTTTTAGTCTGTTGGGATATGTCTCTTCTAACTTTGCACATCTAGATTTTAAAATATTTGCCCACTCTTCTTTGCAGAACTGCTCAAGTTCAGTTAAAATTGATGGTAACCATTTGTGGACTGCAGTCTTCAAATCATTCTACAGATTTATAATGGGGTTTAAGTCTGGGCTCTGACTAGGCCATGCAAGGACATTCACCTTTTTCCTCCTTCAACCACTGTGTGGTCATTTTTGCTGTGTGCTTTGGGTCATTATGTTGGAAGGCAAATCTTCTTCCCATTAATACCTGAATTACAGTATAAACGAAGTGCTCAGAAAAACAAAACAAATTAGTCCGAAATTCAGAATTGTTGATTGGTGCCGTCACCGCGATGCTAAATTATGGGCACAGACAGAGCAAGCTCCAACTAACATCCCGCTGGCAAGAGCTTTGTGGTGCTATGACCACCTACCACCTTTGCTGAAATCGCACCCTTTAATGGGCACCACATAGGATCACAGGTTAGTGGGCAGAACTCCCTCTCCTCACCAGATTCCCTGCTGCTCCCCATTATGGGAAATCCACGGTTCTCTCCTGGTCTCAGCTCCCATACGCTTTGGACCTTCCAAAAATTGGACAGGATTCAGGCATCCTATTTTCTAATGGGAGATAGGTGGCCTTCCATAGAGGAGTTGATGGACAACACGGGCCCCTTTGAACTGCCCTTTTGGACAGCACTTCAATTGAGATATTTGCTCAATACCTTACCTGCTTCACAGGGCTTTGGCCATCCCCTAAAGGACCTTTGAAGACTATTGTTCGGAAGAAGGCACCCTCACAGAGGTTCATTCCAAAACGTATTTCCTGGTGAACTGCCCGGCTGCACAACCACATCTTCCGTTCATGGACAAATGAGAGAAGGAGCTACACCATAAATTTACACCTGCCCAGCTACAACACATCCTCAGATTCACGTTAAAATCATCGGTCTGTACGAAAATACAAGAGACCGATTACAAACTTTTAACACTGTGGTATCTCACCCCCCACCGCTTACATGCGTACTACTCCGCCACTACTGACCATTGCTGGAAATGCCAGGGGGACAGGGGAACGCTGCTCCACATATTTTGGTTGTTTCCTAAATGAACCCAATTTTGGGCAACAGTCAGTGGCGGAAGTATAGGGGTCGCTGAGGTCGCCATGGCGACTGGGCCCCATGCTGCAGTGGGCCCTTGAGGGCCCCCCTGTTTATTTTGATAGGAGGAGCGGCTGAGATCGATCTCCCCATCGTTGGCCGAACTGTAATCGGCACTGTGCGGGGAGCTGCTTGTCACACTGATCTAAAGTGAAAGCAATGTGTGCTGTGCTCTTTGTCTCCCCCTACAGTGCAGTACCCGGCAGGAAGAGGGAAGGTAAAGCACTGCCGTTTTTTAAAAAGGCTTTCTGTATGTGTGTGTTCTTATGTGTGTTTATATGTGTGTTCATGTATGTGTATGTGTTTGCATGTGTTTATGTGTGTATTTATATATGTATATGTGTTTATGTGTGTATTTATATATGTATATGTGTTTATGTGTGTATTTATATATGTATATGTGTTTATGTGTGTATTTATATATGTATATGTGTTTATGTGTGTATTTATATATGTATATTTGTTTGTGTGTGTATATACAGTATATGTGTGTGTATATTATGTGTGTGTTTATCTATGTGTATGTGTGTGTGTTTAGATGCAGTGATGGCCCATGCATTTAGGGGGGGCACGGGCGCCGCCCTCTCTCTCCAGCCACCCCTCTATCACCAATAGATAGATTCATGCATTGCATGAATCTATCTATGGCCGCCGCTGCCACCCCCTATTCAGGCGCCCGGCCCCTTTTTGGGCACAGGGAACCTGAATTACAGCGGCGGGGGGTGTTTTTGAAGCACCGGATTAGAGCCATAGGCTCTAATAGGCATCAAAAAAGGTGATCTCGCAGGCCACTCAGCTGTGTTAGAAAAGCGAATGACTATTCGCTTTCCTAACACTAAACTGCCTCTCCACCAATCAGGTGCTCGGGTCTGTTACCCGTCACCTAATTGGCTGAAACGACAGGCGCCGCTATTGGACGCCTATCACGGGGAGAGGATGGGAGATGTGGACAGCAGGAGACGCATGGAGGACCCCACTCGTCGCAGTCACCCGCTGCCCCACCAAGACAGGGTAAGTGCTGGTAAGCAGTCGGGGGTCACACTGGGGGCATTGAAGGGCACACTGGCAGCATTTAATGGGCACACTGGCAGCATTTGATGGGCACACTGGCAGCGTTTGATGGGCACACTGGCAGCGTTTGATGGGCACACTGGCTGCGTTTGGCACACTGGCAGCATTTGATGGAACACTGGTAGCATTTAATGGGCACACTGGCAGCATTTGATGGGCACACTGGCAGCATTTGATGGGCACAGTGGCTGCGTTTGATGGCACACTGGCAGCATTTAAGTGGCACAGTGGCAGCGTTTGATGGGCACAGTGGCTGCGTTTGATGGGCACAGTGGCAGCGTTTGATGGGCACACTGACAGCGTTTGATGGCACACTGGCAGCATTTAAGTGGCACAATGGCAGCATTTAAGTGGCACAATGGCTGCAATTGATGGCACAGTGGCTGCAATTGATCGGCACAGTGGCTGCATTTGATGATTTTTTTTCAAAAAATGTTTGCGCCCCCAAAAAAATTTTGAGCACCAGCCGCCACTGTTTAGATGTATGTATGCACATTTTATGTATGCACGTTTAATCCTGACACCCTATATGTGTACAATCAGGACTGATTTTTTTTTTCTTGCTCGTTCAAAGTACCAGCAACAAAATGCTGTTCCTCTGAAAAGCGACCCATGCTCAGATCACTTTTCAGAGGCATTTTACACCTGGTAAAGAGGCAATATGTTGCCTCCTGACCACCTGTTTTATCCCCTTAAAGTGATTGTAAAGTTTTTTTTTTTTTAAATAACAAACATGTCATACCTTCATTGTGCAGTTAGTTTTGCACAGAGTGGCCCTGAACACCAACTTCTGGGGTTCCTCGGCGGCTCTCGCGGCTCCTCCTCTTATCAGACAACCCCCTAGGAAAAGCGCTGTCCAGGGGTCAGGGGGGCCCTTCATGATTTCTTGCATCGGGGCCCTGAAGGTTTTAGTTACGCCACTGGCAACAGTCAGAGACGTGACCCAAAAATTCACAGAATATAAGATTCCTGGTGGTCTGGCCTTTTTCTGGCTACATGTCTCTAGTATTTTAGTATTTCTGCCAAACTGTATAAGAAATCTATTGTACACCTTTTGAACGCTGCAAAGTCTTGTATCCCACTCCATTGGAAGAAACAACTACTGCCAACTGTGACTGACTGGCTTCGTAAGGTGGAAGATATTAATATAATGGAGGATCTAGTACCTAATGCCCAGCACAAACAAGAAAAATACTCTAAAACTTGGGGAAGTTGGAATCAATTTGTCTTTTCTGCAGAGGGAATGGCCCTTTTCAGAACATGATATAAGGCATACATTCTTTTAACCAGACACCTTGGATGTCCTAAACCAAAGCCACTCAGCTCCCCCTCCACCCCACCCCCCTTCTATCCGTATTTCTCTCTCCTCCCTTTCTTCTCTTTCTCTCCTCTCATCTTACCTTCTCGCTTTTTATTCTTTCTTCTCTTCTTTCCCCCTTCTTTCATTGTTGAAAATGGAAAATGAGTAAGGGCGACCACGGGTCTTACCTCAGGATCCACCTTTTATCATTTCTAACGAACAACTGATGAGTGAAATTATTAGATATCTACTTTGAATCTTTACTGCCATCTTTCATTGATGTCTGTTCTGGACTTTATATACAGGTTAAACTAATGTTTGATATACATGTCAGCTCTTTATCTGCTGTTTTTAATAATTTTACGAAATGGATGTAATGACCTATGTTCACCCGTTGTGGATTTCAATAAATATTATATTTGAAAAATGGTGTAGAAACACATCTAAAACTTAAAATATGACCCATTTACAAAAACAAAATTTGTTCAGGAGTCAAAATCAAAAAGAGTCACAGAGGTAAAAAAAACGTAATTTTTTTAAAAGAGATGCCAAAGAGGAACAGAATGACATCAATATGGCCTTTTGTTTGACTAAAGCCAAACTATCATTTACTGCTGGTGTTATTTTTAAAGAAATTGCAGTCAAAATTGATCCAAAATCGATACCGTTTCAACACCTACACTGTAGTGCCAGAACAGTAGCAAGAAATACTGAACACATAGGCGACTATATGTTTAGTGAGACAATGAAAGCAGTAAAAAAGGCCCCTTTCATTAATTTAATATGGGATGAAAGTACTGACCATAGCAATAAAAGTCAACTGATTATTTACCACCACTGTGTAGATACTGATAAATATGATATTTGTTCTGATTTTTTTTAAGCTTAATTGAGATATCAGAACGTTGCCAGGGCCATCTTTAAGGCAGGGCAAAAGGGGCAGCTGCCCTGGGCCCTGTCATTGTTGTGGGGCCCAAAGCAGCTGCCTCATATTTGCCATCTATCCCAGTTTAAATTCCCTTGTCCTTTGAAGTTTCAGTCCTGTGCTGTGTCCCAATATCTCAGTGTGAAGGGCTGGTCCTAATGCTGCAGAGCTCTGCCTTATTGTTGTGTACAGATGACTCACCTGCAGACCCTGTGTTTACATGTAAATAACTGGCATTCATATGTAAATAGTGGCGGCATTCATAAGTAAATGGCTGCGGCCGGCGGCACGGATATGTAAAGAAAGGCGGCATTCATATGCATATCATGCCCCCCTGCAGTGAGGAAATGATGTGCTGTAACCTCTAGCAACCAATCAGTGAGCAGTAATACTGTACAGTATCTCCAAGAACCAATTAACAAGCAGAAATCATTTGCTGTAACCTCTAGCAACTAATCAGTGAGCCATAATGTGTGCTGTAACCTCTAGCAGCCAGTCAGTAAGCACTAATGATATGCTGTAACCGCTGGCAACCAATTGCAATTGCTGCCTGATCTGATATAGTACACTGATTTTAAGTCTAGCTGCTACTTATTGTATGTCTCAGAGCAGGTGGAGAGTGAAATTAAATGGGGGGGGGGGGGCCAAGAAAATTTTTGCCCAGGGTTAAATCAATTTTAAAGACGGCCCTGAACGTTGCAATGCTGAAAACCTAACTGCAGCCATCATAGATTGCTTGGAGAAAGAGCAAAATCAATATCCTACCTAAAACATTGTTGGCTTTACATCAGATGGTGCATCTGTAATGCTAGCAAAACGTGAAAGTGTGTCGAAGAATCTTTGGAGATTTATTTGTGCAACACCGTATGACTCATCGACAAGCATTAATGGCTGGAGATGCTGAAAGCGTCATTCCTGATTTTGTTGAGGATACCATAAAAGCAACCTTAAAACACTTCTCTGGTGCTAAGTAATAAGAAGGTTCTTGCGAGCTAGTACTATGACAATTAATTAATCTAGATACAGTGCCTTGCAAAAGTATCCACCCCCTTGGCTTTTTACCTATTTTGTTACATTACAGCCTTTAGTTCAATGTTTTTTTAATCTGAATTATATGTGATGGATCACATATAATTCAGATTAAAACACAATAGTCTAAGTTGGTAAAGTAAAATTAGAAAAATATATACATAAAAATATTTTTCAGAAATAAAACACTGATAATTGGCATGTGCATATGTATTCACCCCCTTTGTTATGAAGCCCATAAAAAGCTCTGGTGCAACCAATTACCTTCAGAAGTCACATAATTAGTGAAATGATGTCCACCTGTGTGCAATCTAAGTGTCATATGATCTGTCATTATATATACGCACCTTTTGAAAGGCCCCAGAGGCTGCAACACCTAAGCAAGGGGCACCACTAACCAAACACTGCCATGAAGACCAAGGAACTCTCCAAACAAGTAAGGGACAATGTTGTTGAGAAGTACAAGTCAGGGTTAGGTTATAAAAAAAAATATCCAAATCTTTGATGATCCCTAGGAGCACCATCAAATCTATCATAACCAAATGGAAAGAACATGGCACAACAGCAAACCTGCCAAGAGACGGCCGCACACCAAAACTCACGGACCGGGCAAGGAGGGCATTAATCAGAGAGGCAGCACAGAGACCTAAGGTAACCCTGGAGGAGCTACAGAGTTCCACAGCAGAAACTGGAGTATCTGTACATAGGACGGTAATAAGCCGTACACTCCATAGAGTTGGGGTTTATGGCAGAGTGGCCAGAAGAAAGCCATTACTTTCATCAAAAAACAAAATGGCACTTTTGAGTTTGTGAAAAGGAATGTGGGAGACTCCCAAAATGTATGGAGGAAGGTGCTCTGGTCTGATGAGACTAAAATTGAACTTTTTGGCCATCAAAGAAAACACTATGTCTGGCACAAACCCAAGACATCACATCACCCAAAGAACACCATCCCCACAGGGAAACATAGTGGTGGCAGCATCATGCTGTGGGCATGTTTTTCAGCAGTTGGGACTGGGAAACTGGTCAGAGTTGAGGGAAAGATGGATGGTGCTAAATACAGGGATATTCTTGAGCAAAACCTGAACCACTCTGTGTGTGATTTGAAGCTAGGACGGAGGTTCACCTTCCAGCAGGACAATGACCCCAAACACACTGCTAAAGCAACACTTGAGTGGTTTAAGGGGAAACATGTAAATGTTTTGGAATGGCCTAGTCAAAGCCCAGACCTCAATCCAATAGAAAATCTGTGGTCAGACTTAAAGATTGCTGTTCACAAGCGCAAACCATCCAACTTAAAGGAGCTGGAGCAGTTTTGCAAGAAGGAATGGGCAAAAATCCCAGTGGTAAGATGTGGCGAGCTCATAGAGACTTATCCAAAGCGACTTGGAGCTGTGATAGCTGCAAAAGTTTGCTCTACAAAGTATTGACTTTAGGGGGGTGAATAGTTATGCACATTGACTTTTTCTGTTATTTTGTCCTATTTGTTGTTTGCTTCACAATAAAAAAAAATCTTGTGGGCATGTTCTGTAAATTAAATGATGCAAATCCTCAAACAATCCATGTTAATTCCAGGTTGTGAGGCAACAAAACATGAAAAATGCCAATGGGGGGGAATACTTCTGCAAGGCACTGTAGCTGCTAGCATTGATCACGTCCCATACGCTCGTGCTGACCAAGTAGAACTACAAAAGAAAGTGCCGCGCTGTCTAAATCTTACAGTGTGGTGACAACATAGGCTAGTCTGTCTTTTGTAGTTCTACTTCTCTGGTGCTGCAAGAAAAAAGGAGTTCAGACAGATCTGTGAGTTACTGAAGAAGACTATACAAATTTTATAACATACAAAAAAATGTGTTGGTCAAGCTTAGCAGCATGTGTTGAAAGATTTGTGAGTTTACGTGACTCTCTAGTTCAGTATTTTGAGAGAGAATCATTTGAGAATGGGCCAGCAGGTTACAAAAGTACAGTATCTCACAAAAGTGATTAAACCCCACACATTTTTGTAAATATTTTATTATATTTTTTCATGTGACAACTCTGAAGAAATGACACTTTGCTACAATGTAAAGTAGTGAATGTACAGCTTGTATAACAGTGTAATTTTGCTGCCCCCTCAAAATAACTCAACACACAGCCATTAATGTCTAAACTGCTGGCAACAAAAGTGAGTACACCCCTAAGTGAAAATGTCCAAATTGGGCCCAAAGTGTCAATATTTTGTGTGGCCACCATTATTTTCCAGCACTGCCTTAACCCTCTTGGGCATGGAGTTCACCAGAGCTTCACAGGTTTCCACTGGAATCCTATTCCACTCCTCCATGATGACATCACGGAGCTGGTGGATGTTAGAGACCTTGTGCTCCTCCACCTTCCATTTGAGGATGCCCCACAGATGCTCAATAGGGTTTAGGTCTGGAGACATGCTTGGCCAGTCCATCACCTTTACTCTCAGCTTCTTTAGCAAGGCAGTGGTCATCTTGGAGGTGTGTTTGGGGTCGTTATCATGTTGGAATACTGCCCTGCGGCCCAGTCTCTGAAGGGATCATGCTCTGCTTCAGTATGTCACAGTACATGTTGGCATTCATGGTTCCCTCAATGAACTGTAGCTCCCCAGTGCCGGCAGCACTCATGCAGCCCCAGACCATGACACTCCCACCACCATGCTTGACTGTAGGCAAGACACACTTGTATTTGTGCTTCTCACCTGGTTGCCGCCACACACGGTTGACACCATCTGAACCAAATACGTTTATCTTGGTCTCATCAGACCACAGGACATGGTTCCAGTAATCCATGTCCTTAGTCTGCTTGTCTTCAGCAAACTGTTTGCGGGCTTTTTTGCGCATCATCTTTAGAAGAGGCTTCCTTCTGGGACGACAGCCATGCAGACCAATTTGATGCAATGTGTGGTGTATGGTCTGAGCACTGACAGGCTGACCCCCCCACCCCTTCAACCTCTGCAGTAATGCTGGCAGCACACATACCTCTATTTGCCAAAGACATCCTCTGGATATGACGCTGAGCACATGCACTCAACTTCTTCGGTCGACCATGGCGAGGCCTGTTCTGAGTGGAACCTGTCCTGTTAAACTGCTGTATGGTCTTGGCCACTGTGCTGCAGCTCAGTTTCAGGGTCTTGGCAATCTTCTTATAGCCTAGGCCATCTTTATGTAGAGCAACAATTCTTTTTTTTAGATCCTCGGAGAGTTCTTTGCCATGAGGTGCCATGTTGAACTTCCAGTGACCAGTATGAGAGAGTGAGAGCGATAACACCAAATTTAACACACCTGCTCCCCATTCACACCTGAGACCTTGTAACACTAATGAGTCACATGACACCGGGGAGGGAAAATGGCTAATTAGGCCCAATTTGGACATTTTCACTTAGGGGTGTACTCACTTTTGTTGCCAGCGGTTTAGACATTAATGACTGTGTGTTGAGTTATTTTGAGGGGACAGCAAATTTACACTGTTATGCCCCGTACACACGGTCGGACTTTGTTCGGACATTCCGACAACAAAATCCTAGGATTTTTTCCGACGGATGTTGGCTCAAACTTGTCTTGCATACACACGGTCACACAAAGTTGTCGGAAAATCCGATCGTTCTGAACGCGGTGACGTAAAACACGTACGTCGGGACTATAAACGGGGCAGTGGCCAATAGCTTTCATCTCTTTATTTATTCTGAGCATGCGTGACACTTTGTCCGTCGGATTTGTGTACACACGATCGGAATTTCCGACAACGGATTTTGTTGTCGGAAAATTTTATATCCTGCTCTCAAACTTTGTGTGTCGGAAAATCCGATGGAAAATGTGTGATGGAGCCTACACACGGTCGGAATTTCCGACAACAAGGTCCTATCACACATTTTCCGTCGGAAAATCCGACCGTGTGTACAGGGCATTATACAAGCTGTACAATCACTACTTTACATTGTAGCAAAGTGTCATTTCTTCAGCGTTGTCACATAAGAAGATAGAATAAAATATTTACAAAAATGTGAGGGGTGTACTCAATTCTGTGAGATACTGTAGCTGTCAAAATATTTGTGAAGTGTTATAGTCACCAAAGTTTATCCTTTACTTACATTTTCTAAATTGGGTTTTACCTCTTCTGTCATCCATGAATTTATCGTTACAGAAGGAGAACTTTGACCTTTATGCCCCGTACACACGGTCGGATTTTCTGACGGAAAATGTGTGATAGGACCTTGCTGTCGGAAATTCTGACCGTGTGTGGGCTCCATCACACATTTTCCATCGGATTTTCCGACACACAAAGTTTGAGAGCAGGATATAAAATTTTCCAACAACAAAATCCGTTGTCGGAAATTCCGATCGTGTGTACACAAATCCGACGGACAAAGTGCCACGCATGCTCAGAATAAATAAAGAGATGAAAGCTATTGGCCACTGCCCCGTTTATAGTCCCGACGTACGTGTTTTACGTCACCGCGTTCAGAATGATCGGATTTTCCGACAACTTTGTGTGACCGTGTGTATGCAAGACAAGTTTGAGCCAACATCCGTCGGAAAAAATCCTAGGATTTTGTTGTCGGAATGTTCGAACAAAGTCCGACCGTGTGTACGGGGCATTACAGTGCATACTGCTGTTTGGAAAAATATTGCAAAGTTATTCTAAAACCTTTTAAAAAAAGATCTTCTCTTGAGTCTGCAGAGGAATATTTCATCTCTCTTTCCGACCTGTGTATTCCTAGTGAAGAAGTCAATAAAATGTTTTTAGAGTGTAAAGAACAGCGATACCTGTCCAAAAATTAAATTCTTATAGTTAAAAATACGTTTATCGAGAATGCCAAAACACTTGAAAAAGCTTTTAAAATCAAGGTTTCCAGAAAGTAATTTGGTTAAATGTATGCTGTTCTTAAACCCCTGCAATGTTAAACCACCTCTTTGTGACATGAAAAAAAAATTTGACAAATTTTCAAACCACATTAACTCTAAAGAGATAGAAAAGGAGTACACTATATACACTATACACTATATACTGTACTTTGAAGATGATGCTGTCAAAACCCTGTTCACCTCCGACCATTGTTCCAGTAATATTGTAAAACGTTGGGGTACGTTATATAAATCAATTGATGGTGAATACGTTGAACTCTCTAACTGTCTATTCTGTTGTTAACACTGAGCCCTGACACTTGCTGCTGTGAGTGAGGCTTCAGCCATATGAATGCTATCAAAACCTCTACAAGAAAATCACCCTGAGAACTGTCGTGTTGACGCATGTTTGCGTAATGCTACTTCATCCACGTCTACAAAGAACTTTGATGCTGCTGCTGCGTATCAATACAACGGAAAAATATAAAAGGTAAGAATTTTGAAAATCTTTTAACCACCTCAATACCGGGCACTCTTACCTCCTTCCTGCCCAGGCCATTTTTCAGCTTTCAGCGCTGTCACACTTTGAATGACAATTGTGCGGTCATGCAACACTGTACCTAAATTCATTTTTTATCTTTTTCTTCACACAAATAGAGCTTTCTTTTGGTGGTATTTAATCACTGCTGGGATTTTTATTTTTTACAAAAAAAAAGAAGAATGTTCGAAAATTTTGAAAAAAACATTTTTTTTCTTAGTTTTTTGTCAGTAAATTTTGTAAGTAAGTAATTTTTCTCCTTCACTGATGTGCGCTGATGAGGTGCCACTGAGGAGCACTGGTAGGCTGCACTTATGGCCACTGATGAGGAGGCACTAATATGCCGCACTGATGGGCACTGATAGGTGGCACTGATATGAGGCACTGATGAGAACTGATAGGCGGCAGTGGATAGGCGGCACTGATGGGGGGCATTGATGAGCAGGCGCTGATGGGCACTGAAAGGCTGCACTGACTGGCATCACTTATGGGCACTGATTGGTGGCGCGGATGGGCCCTGATTGGTGGCACTGATTGGTGCCACTGATGGGCACTGCTAGGGCTTTCCTGTAATCAGGGCACTGATGATCAGTGCCCTGATTACCAGCCCAGGTCTCCCCTGCGAGGAGATGCCGCTGATCGGCACTCCTCGCCACACACTCTGTCAGTGTGAGGCGAGGAAAGCCGATGCACAGCACTTCCTTGTTTACATGTGACCGACTGTGATTGGACACAGTCGATCACATGGTTAAAGAGCCGCGGCCACGGCTCTTTACAGAGATCAGGGTTGTGCCATGTCCTAGGTCATGATATCCACCCAGGACGAGAGCCGCACTGTCCCTCCGTCATTTGATGGTGGGAGGGCGGCATCTGGTTAAACATTTTATAACCATATACACAAGCAGTCTTTATCCATAGTTGTACTTGTAGAACTAGGCCAGAGAGTAGACAGAGGGTTTTTTGATGGTTTTAATTTGAAATTTACCTTTGTGTCCTTCACTAAAGACTGTACTTTGGAAAATGTCCGCCACAGCCTTGGTCCGTGCCTATCCCTGCAAATACCTTCCACTTCTTAATAATATACTTCACTGTGCTTCTAGGCATTGATAATCCCACGACGTATGCCTGTCCATAACTTTATCCTGGAGATCTCGGTGACAGTGCCTTGCCACCCATAGTTGATTGTTTGCTTCAGTTTCACTACCAGGAACTGAAGTGCTCCAGGAAAGCTCTTTTCATGCTGAGCTAATCAAAATGACCACAGCTGATCACAGTTGAAAGTCAAATTGCATGCCATTGAGAAGGTGATTAGCTACACCTGATTGAGTTTACAAGTTATTTTTACAAGGGGGTGATCCTTTTTCCAACTCAGTGATTCTGAATTTTTTTTTTACTTTTTTCTGACATGGTGTTATATCTTTCACTTGAATGTTATAAGTTGCACTGAGGAAATACAACTGGATAAGTCAAATCTGCGCCTGTCTTCATTTCAGGCAGCAAAGCAACAAAATATGATTATTTTAAAGAGGGGTGATTCTTTTCTATACCCAAAGAGCTCCCTGTATCTTTTTAAAGTAGTTATAAACTCTTACATGTAGCCAGTGAAGGGACTATCCTCAGGTGATACACAGAGATTAAACAAATCCTCCTACATAAGTTGTACCTGTTTATCTGCATTCTTCTTTAACCTCTGTTCAATGTGCTGAATTTATAAGCTTATCTGAGAGTTCAGAAAACAGGGGGTTAAGAGCTGAAGTTACATTTTGCAGAGCTTAGGGGGGAGAGGTCTGAGAGTTGATTTGCGGGAAGAGCCATGTCCCCCTTCACACAGGAACAGAGCTGAGGCTGTTAACCAGCTAAAGATCCCTCCCTTGTCACCTTTGTTCTCTTGGTGTCAGGAAAACTTGCCAGGAGTGATTCATACAGATAGCAGAGGAAGGAAGCAGCAGACAGAAATTACACTTAGTGCTCTGGATTGAGACAAGGACACACTATAGAGGGATATGCTTTGTTCATATTTTATGTCTGAGGTTTAGAACCAATTTAACCACTTGAAGACTAATGCCCCATACACACGGTCGGACATTGATCGGACATTCCGACAACAAAATCCATGGATTTTTTCCGACGGATGTTGGCTCAAACTTGTCTTGCATACACACGGTCACACAAAGTTGTCGGAAAATCCGATCGTTCTGAACGCGGTGAAGTAAAACACGTACGTCGGGACTATAAATGGGACAGTAGCCAATAGCTTTCGTCTCTTAATTTATTCTGAGCATGCATGGCACTTTGTGCGTTGGATTTGTGTACACACGATCGGAATTTCCGACAACGGATTTTGTTGTCGGAAAATATTATAGCAAGCTCTCAAACTCTGTGTGTCGGAAATTCCGATGGAAAATGTGTGATGGAGCCCACACACGGTCGGAATTTCCAACAACAAGGTCCTATCACACATTTTCCCTCGGAAAATCCGACCGTGTGTACAGGGCATAAGCCTTTTTCTGACACTTGTTGCTTACAAGTTAAAATCAGTATTTATTGCTAGAAAATTACTTAGAACCCCCAACAAACATTAAATATATATATATATATATATATATATATATATATATATATATATATATATATATATATTTTAGCAGAGACCCTAGAGAATGAAATGGTGGTTGTTGCAATATTTTATATCACACTGTATTTGCGCAGTGGTCTTTAAAATGCATTTTTTTGGGGGAAAAAATACACTTTCATGGATTAAAAAAAAAAACAGTAAAGTTAGCCCAATTGTTTTGTATAATGTGAAAGATGATGTTACGCCAAGTAAATAGATACCCAAGATGTCATGCGTGTAATAGGGACTAACTACGGTACTTAAAAATCTCCATAGGCAACGCTTTAAAAATGTTTAACAGTTACCAGTTTAGAGTTACAGAAGAAGTCTAGTGCTAGAATTATTGCTCTCTCTCTGGAGATACCTCACATGTGTGTGTAGCAATAATTCTCGGTGGAGCTGCTGGTTTAAAGCGGGCTGTTACCTTCACTCTCGATACCTTTGTTTCACCGGCACCGGGTCTAGGGTTCCGTTGAGTTTACCTCTGGACGATATAAGCACCAAACACTTGAGTAGGTTTTCCAATGCTTTAATAAACGAATAAAGGAAGTAGCAGGAAAGAGGTAGAAGGAAAGCTGCAGGGAAGCTCAAATACCTTTCCTTAGTATTCTTTAGAACATTTCTCTGGAATTCACTTGTAAATGGAAGCGCTCCCCTTGTGGGATTCAATCTTTGCCCGCTTGGATAGACCTCTCTCATTTGTCTAGCAGCCAGTACGTAGCACGAACTAAAGTCTCTGCCACAGACTTGCTTGAAGTAAAACCCATACGATCCTCTGCCACAGGATGTATTGGTTTGCAATGAATGTCAGACACAGTACTTGAACCTTTAAGCCAACCCGGCAGTACTATGCGGTAGGATTACTTCAGGATACGTCCTCCAACCGAGTCACCAGGCCCCTCTCCAGACCGGCACTCTGCATGATCCTTCCATGACGGGTCCTCCCCTGGGATCTCCTCGGTTGTCCAGCTTCTTCACTCAGGATAGTCAGCTCAGGACCATTCCTCTGCTGTCGTGGTAGGCCCCAGACAGGCTTCTGGGCCCACCCACACGCCGCAGCGACGTGGGCCTCCGGAACGGAGGACCACGAGGTGGTACTCTAACACATACCTGTCGGCCAGGAGGGCCAGCAGGTGGCTGGAAAACGAACCCTAAAACATGGCGTCTGTCCCATAAATACCCTCTCCCAGAATGCAACTTGGAGGAACACCTCCACCGAGTTATCTCCGGGACAGAGGAGCACTCATACGCTTCAACGTGTTGCCTTTCCAACACCAGCCCATGGTGACAACGACACCCACCGGCACAGTATGGAACTACACGCAACTCAGCCAAGCTGGAACAGAGGCAAATCTAACTTCCTCTAATAAGCGACCCACTAGATTTACCTATCAGCTGTAGATTAAATCTACCAGCGCTACAGTGGTTTGAACACTGTTTACATTTGCCGGCGCAACTTACGAGGTATGGGGCGCTTTATTTTTTTTATTTTTTTTCTTATTTTGTTTATTTTTTTTTATTTTTACACTGTCCCTTTTAAAAAAATAATTTTTGATCACTTTTATTGCTTTCACAGGGATGTAAACATCCCTTGTGACAGCAATACTCACGTGACAGGTATTTTTTTGGAGGGACCCCTAAATCCCTCCTTTGCACTTAGGGCACTTTCACACTGAGGCGCTAGGGCGTCAGCGGTAAAGTGCTGCTACTTTTAGCGGCGCTTTACGGTCGTTTTAGCGGCGCTTTTCGGCCGCTAGCGGGGCGCTTTTAACCCCCCCCCCGCTAGCGGCCAAAAAGGCTTAAAAGCACCGGCAAAGCGCAGCTGCCCATTAATTTCAATGGGCAGGGGTGCTTTAGGAGCGGTTTATACACCGCTCCTAAAGTGCCTCAAAGATGCTTCTTGCAGGACTTTTTTTAGCGTCCTGTCAGCGCGCGGCTCCAGTGTGAAAGCACTCAGGCTTTCACACTTGAGTGACAGGAGGGGCTCTTTACAGGTGCTTTGCAGGCCTGTAAAGCGCCTCAGTGTGAAACCTCCATTTTAAAATTGCACCTATAGGTAAGCCTATAATAAGGCTTACCTATAGGTACAGTAAATATTTCCTAAACGTGCGCCGCTTAGGAGAATTTTACTCTGTACTGCGCCGATGATGTCATCAGCGAGTGCCATGACTGGCGGTTTCCACGCGCATGCGACTCCGGACAGTCACAGAGCCGGAGTGCGTGGCCCCGGAAGGAAGAGGGGCAAAGATGGATGCAGCCTCCAGCGGGGACTTCATTTGCAGGTAAGTGCCACATAATGGGCTAGTATGTGATGCATAGTAGCCCATTATGCTTTTACTTTGCAGGGAAAAAAGGGGAAGTAAAACCCATCAGGGTTTACTTCCTCTTTAAAAGCATTCAAAGCGCCAAGTTCAGCTGTTTTGAATACTGACATTTTTTTTTAATCTGGTGCCTTTAAAGCTCCAGCCAACTGGAAGTGATGTCATGATGTCACTTCCGGGTTACTAGATCCGAGACCCGATCAAAGCCGATTAGCCAGCGGACGTGCCAATCGGGCCTCCCGGTGGGACGGAAGAGCCCATATGGAGCGGTAGAAAGCGGCAGGAGGGGGGGGTTGTTCCCTCCCGCTGCTTGGGATAACAATCGAGCGGCTACGTAGCCACATTGGTTGTTATCACAAGAAAGCCGACCGCCAGCTCTAAAAACACAGTACCGGGGTGATGCCTGCAGCTGTGTATTTATCGGAGTTCTGCTTCAAAACATTACTACACATCGATAAAATGTTTGTGTTAAACCTTCTCCACTGAGAGAGCATGTGACAGGGTGACAACACAGAAGAGAAAATGTAAAATAGGGACAGGAAGTTGTCATCCTATAACAGGAAGTGCCTGAAAAAAAAAAGACCTGCACTCTTCTAGTAAGCCCCTGTGACATTGGATGAGCTACCTTTGCCTGTTTCTTATACTAGCTACATTGTAAAAGTTGAATCGCCACCCTTGAAGCTTGTAATATGTAGAATGGAAGTAATGTAAACATTTAATAAGGGAGGACTAGGAGGAGATCTGTACTTTGTCCTTGATGTCATTTTTAGTGCAAGTGGTTACAATGGGAGTGAGCCAGGTGTGCTTTTTTTACTGGAGGAGAGGTGCCATACTAAAAGTTTTCACAGGTAGCTATTTAGCTAAAGGCAGGGCATAATCTTCAGCATCACTAGAAATAATCAGGCTGTGTAAGAGACAACGGTAAATATCAGTTATAGTGTCAGAAATATCTGTGGTCACTTGCAGTGATTTCCACGCTGGAAGATTTATGTGACCGATAAGTATTTCCTTCCCTTTTTAGAAAAGAACATTTTCCTGTCAGTGCACCAACATTACATTATATGAGTTGGGGTAAAGTTTACTATGGGTCTGTAACACAAATCTCTTGCTGCTCGCTGTTCTGGCCCAGGCTGGCAGCATGGCAATTGTGGCATTTATCAAGATGGTTGCAAGGTCTAAAAACATTTGTGGCCCAATAGCAGTAGTCTTGTACTGCTGTTTTAGCATTTGTCTACATTGACTGCAGACCAGGGGCGTGTGTACAGGGGTCACAATTGCAACCTGGTCCCACGCTCTAGGGGGCCCATGCAGCCCTCTGTACATCTGGATAGAAGGGGCTGCGAGGGTAGTAAAGGAACTGATTCCCTCCATTTTCCTCCTGCCCCTGCAGGAGAAAAATGGAGGGGATTGGTTCCTCTACATGCCGCCCCACTACTCCTCCTATCCACCTCCAGCTGTGTTTAGGCTCCTGTGTACTCCCCCGGCCCCCCCTTATCCGCTGAAGCACTGCCGCGTTCCCCACTCCCCTATCTTGCCGGCTGCTGCAGGGGATCTGTCAGGACGGAGAGCGAAGAAGGGGCCGGTAAATGTGTCATTTACCAGTCCCTTCCTTTGTCTTAATGAATAGAGCCAGTGATCCGTACCGATCACTGACTGTTCATTCATAACTGAAGCATAGTAAACTTTGTTTGCTATGCTTGCAATTTTGAATGAACAGGAAGCTCTGTACAGAGCTCTTCCTGCCCATTCATTCTGTGCTGCTGAGGCTGCAGAGGAGATTGAGGGCTGTGTCCTATTTTCTCTGTCTCAAAGGCGGAACATCAGAGGTCTGTTTAGACTTCTGATATTACACCAAAGCCCCCCAAAGGGGTTCCTAAGAAATTGTAAAAAATAATATTGTTAAAAAATAATAAAATAAAATCACAAAAATTATAAACTACTGGCACTAGTTGCAGAATTACCAGGGTCACAAAAAGGTTGCATGTGTGACCGTGCCCTGGAGTTCTGCCACCACGAGGGGGCCCTGGCTGGGGGTCCCTTCATGGTTTCTTGCACCGGGGCCATGAAGTTTCTAATCACGCCTCTGCTGTACACCATCTGACAGGATGCTGAACTGGAAGTAGTGATCACACATACCTACTTTTCCTTTTACTGCAAAAACGCTAATAAAACGCTTACGCTCCTAAACGCTCCTAAAACGCTGCTAAGACGCTACTACAAAAAGCTAATACCAGTGTTTTTTATCCAGTGCTTTTTCCATCGTTAATTTAGCTTTAAAAAAACGCTAGTGTGCATGGAGCCTTACCCTTTTTGTAGATATAGATGTATGTTAATCCTAATTATCAGCTCATGCTTCCTTATTGGCCAGTCTTTTAGGCAAAGCTGTCAATTGCTTACCCATCAGCAGCTTTGTGCTCACTTTAGTTGCCTGCACCAGACCACAGCTTCAGTTGGTAAAAACGCAGCTCAACCAACTGTTTTTACTGCCCTCAGACTGCAAGTGTAAATAGTGTAAATGAGCCTTAAAGCAGAGTTCCACCCGAAAATGGAACTTCCGCTTTAAGTGATGGTGACCCCCTGGCATGTCATTCTTTTGGGGGGGGGGGCGGGTACCCAGTTTTTAAGGTGCACCAAGCTCCTACTTCCTTCCCACTTTTTGCAGCTGCTGACTTTTAAATAGATGGAACTCCGCTTTAAGAGCCTGGATAACATGAGGTGCTGTAAAATAGTTTTGGTTTAAGAAAGGGTTTAGATTTGCTTTCTGAATGTTTGTATGTATACATGAGTGTGGGTTGGTGTTTGTAATATGTCTTCTATTATCCTGAGTCTGGCATTGTAGCCCATCAGTTGGCAGCCTTTGTTCAAGTCCCAGCGTGCTTTGTCAGCTTGCAAGTGGCTTAATCCTTTCCCTCCCGCCGCCCCGGCGTTCCTTTAACTCGTTAAGGACTGGAAGAATTTGCCCCCTTAATGACCAGGCCATTTTTTGCGATACGGCACTGCGTCACTTTAACTGACAATTGCGCGGTCGTGCGACACCGTACCCAAATAAAATTTGTGTCCTTTTTTTCCCCACAAATAGAGCTTTCTTTTGGTGGTATTTGATCACCTCTGCAGTTTTTATTTTTTACAACAATTTTGATCAAAACATTTTTTTTTTTACTTTTTGATATAATACATATCCAAAAAAAAAATATTTCTTCATCAGTTTAGGCCGATATGTATTCTTTTATATATTTTTGGTCAAAAAAATCGCAATAGGGGTATATTGATCGGTTTGCGCAAAAGTTATCGCGTCTAAGGGACTAAGGAATAGATTTTTTTATTATTTTTAATAGTAATGGCGGTGATCTGAGATTTTAGCGGGACTACAACATTGCAAGGGACAAATCTGACCCCAAATTACACTTTTTGGGGACCAGTGACATTATTACATTGATCAGTGCTATAAAAAGGCACTGATCAATGTAAAAATGACACTGGCAGGGATGGGGTTAACACTAGGGGGGCGATCAAAGGGTTAAGTGTGTTCCCTGGGTGTGTTCTAACTGTAGGGGGGGGTGGGCTCACTGGGACATGACAGAGATCAGTGTTCCCGATCACTGGGAACAGTAGATCTCTGACATGTCCCCTGTCAGAATGGGGATCCACTTTGTTTGTTTTTTTCATTTGAAACAAAAGTTTTATTGATTTTTGTGCAAAAGCGTTATACAGGACAATTGTACAATACAATGTTAATAGTAAGGAGAGTCTTTCATCCCCATAGACAAAACATGAGAACTTGCATAGAAAAAGAAAGGTAAACCCTTTCTCGAAACCCCCCCCCCCCCCAAAAAAAAAGGATCCACCTTGTTTACAAAGGCAGATCCCCATTCTGTCTCTGTACTAGGCGATCGCGGGCTGCAACTGCACCTGCGATGCTGTACCCACACAAAACTGATGTCCTTTTTTTTCACAAATAGAGCTTTCTTTTAGTGGTATTTGATCACCTCTGCCTTTTTTATTTTTTGCGCTATAAACAAAAAAAGACCGACAATATTGAAAATATTTTTGCAAATTTTTTGCTATAATAATATCCCAATTTTTTTTTTTAAATACAAATTTCTTCATTAGTTTAGGCCAAAATGTATTCTGCTACAAATGTTTTGTAAAAAAAAAAAAAATCGCAATAAGCGTATATTGATTGGTTTGCGCAAAAGTTATAGCATCTACAAAATAGGGGGTAGATTTATGGCATCGCGGTGGACAGATCGGACACTTTTGACACTTTTTTGGGACCAGTGACATTATAAAAATGCACTGATTACTGTATAAATGAAACTGTCAGGGAAGGGGTTAACACTAGGGGGCGATCAAGGGGTTAAGTATGTCCTAGGGAGGTGTTTTTAACTGTGGGGGGAGTGGACTGACTGGGAGTGCACGCACCCGCTGTATCTATTACACGAAGCGCCGTACCGGTACGGCGATTCACGCAATAGAGCCTCCCTGCCGCAGCATAACTGCGGCGGCTGGCCGGCAAGTGATTAGGGAGGTTGGCCCAGACACGTAAAGATTTCTCTCATTCAATCCATCTAGAGATTCTCCCATCTATGCTAAACAACCCAGTTTTTCTGAGACAGATCTGTATACAATTTACCAAATATGCCACAAGTGGCACCATTTGTTGCACAACCATGGGACAGATTTATATTGAGCATCTACGACCCCACTGGGTTTTTCTCAGGTTTTTTCCTGTTTAAGGTCAGCCCCATGTACAGGCAGATTCCTAAATCATAGAGAGCTACTGCTGTACTTTTAAGCCGCGTACACACGATCGGACTTTCCTGACGCGAAATGTTCGATGACAGGCTGTTGACGGTAAATCCGACCGTTTGTACGCTCCATCGGACAATTATTGTCGGATTTTCCGCCAACAAATGTTGGCTAGCAGGTTTTCAAATTTTCCGCGGACAAATGTGTGTTGTCGGATTTTCCGAGCGTGTGTACACAAGTGCAAAGAACAAACACGGAAGCTCGGAAGCAAGGACGAGCCAGAAGCGGTCGGTCTTGTAAACTAGCGTTCGTAATGGAGAATTAAAATTCATGACGTGGCAAATTATGAAATCTCCAAATGCAGCGCACAATTCTCTTCTTCTTTAATGGGATAATAATGAAGCTGCTTTGCTGGTGATACTGATGGAGTTATTGCAAACGAATTTTCAAAGGCTTTTTTTTTTCTAGTGATATCAAGAATAATATTATGCTTTTTTTTTTTTTTTTTTTTTTTATTTGGGCAAGTTATCACAACACCATTATCCTGTAGTTTTTAAGACCAAAGATACAACTATGTTGGTGCCCCTTGTCAATTTTACATTGTATTTTTTTAAATGTAACTGCCTACTCCCAAACTGTCATTTGAAGTAAAACACATAGCCAAGTATTATTCTCCACAATTTTTTTATTGTGCAATACAAAAAGAAAACAAATACAATTAGACATGCTATCTGCCAATAGAACTTAACCAAAAAGTGCATTCTATACATCCAAAAATATAGAAAATATACCAAATCAAATCATTATTATTCAACCAAAAAAATGTCAAAGCAATAACTCCAACGCCAATAATAAACTAGAAAAGGTACAATTTCTGGGGAAATTGTGAAAGTGTTCTTGCCTCTACAACTGGAGTGGGCGGAGTAACTGGGTGGGGTGGAGTGGCTTGAGTAACTGTGAAAAGTGTTAAAAAGTTTAATATTTTAAAAAGTATAAATAGTAGTAAAAAAGTTCCATCATTCGCTGAAAGAGCTGAACATTTTTTTCAAAAGTAATTTTTTTTTTCAAAAATGAATTTTTTTTAATCAAAAATGATTTTTTTTTCTTCAAAAGTAATTTTTTTTTTCAAAGGTAATTTTTTTTTTCAAAAATGAATTTTTTTATTTCAAAAATAATTTTTTTTTCGAAATTATTATTTTTTTTAAAGTAATTTTTTTTTCAAAAATAATTTTTTTTTTTCAAAAATATTTTTTTTTTTTCAAATATATTTTTTTTTCAAAAATAATTTTTTTTTTAAAAGAAATTTTTTTTTCAAAAATATTTTTTTTTTCAAAAATAATTTTTTTTTTTCAAAAATAATTTTTTTTTTCAAAAATATTTTTTTTTTCAAAAATATATATTTTTTTTTTCAAAAATGATTTTTTTTTTTTCAAAAATTATTTTTTTTTTTCAAAAATATTTTTTTTTTTACATGGGGCGGTCATAATGTTTTGGCTGATCATGGGGTGGTCATAATGTTTTGGCTGATCATGGGGTGGTCATAATGTTTTGGCTGATCATGGGGTTGTCAGCTTTTGTCACTTCCCACTCTAGTTTTGAACATTTCGCCATTCATTCCTATGGGACCAATTTCGCCGCAAAAACGTCATTTCGTGGACCATTCGGCAAAACATTCCACAAAGTAATAACACACCAATCGGGAACAATCCGCTCATTTCGGTATATTATTTGTCTCTGTAGTGTGAAAACTGTGGGAGGAGTCTACAAGCATTATCAAGTCTAGCAGATGAAGTCACATGCATTTGGAGTGTCTCAGCATCTTGTGTTTACAACCACTGTTTCCTAGCAACGCTCATGCCCTGTTTATGCTTCCCAAATACTGCTTCATCAAAACTGCCCCATCAGAATTACCCCATCAAAACTGCCCCATCATATTCCTCTATTATAAATCAGTACATGGTGTGTCTGTCCCCTCCCCCGGGCTCTGTAATCAGAGCTGAGATGCTCCAGCCACCTTCCCCCCTGTGTATAACAGAAGCTTTGGTAACCATGGCAACAAAACAAACACTAACAGTACACTCTGATTAATGGCTAAAATTTCCTGAAATGACCTCTAAACAAATGGCCGTATTTTAAAAACTATACATCCTACAGTGAAGATCTTTATATTGTGAGAATCACAAGACCCAGACCTAGATTTTGATGTATAGTATGTCTCTGAAATATTAAAAATGAAGGCACAGTCGCAGTTTAGAAATTGCCCTTCAAATTTGGAGGGGGCTAGAGTGTAGTTTCAATGAATGTCAATGGACGGCGTGAGTTGCAAACAAATGGTCATATTGTGAAAACTCTCAGGACTATGGCTTAGCCGTGGACATGTTTAGTGGCAGCAGGGATAGCTGAACGTTTTGATATAAGATTTGTGTAGGTGGGCTTGAAAATGAGGGAGTGGCGGCAGTTTAGAAATCATGTTCTGATTTTCCAGCTTTTGTCACCTCCCACTCTAGTTTCCCCATTCATTCCTATGGGACCAATTTCGCCGCAAAAACGACAATATTTCGTGAACCATTTGGCGAAACGTTCCACAAAGTAATAGCACACCATTCGGGAACAATCCGCACGTTTCGGTATATTACTTGTCTATGTAGTGTAAAAACTGTGGGAGGAGTTAGGGTGGTAAATTTGGCTATAATAATAAGAATAATATATATGTGAGATAACAGTAAGTGGTCTTGCTATGCAAGAACACTTAATAACACGTTATCTCCTCCGATTCCACAACAGGCTGGTTGACAAACGGAAATGAACTGCAAAAAGCACGAACTGAAAAGTGCAAAATGAAAAGCGTGAAATGAAAAATGCGAAATGAAAAGTGCGAAATGAAAAGCGTGAAATGAAAAATGCGAAATGAAAAGTGCGAAATGAAAAGCGCGAATCAACACTCACCAAACTTCTACTATCACGAAAGTAGCAGAAGGAGCCCAAAGGGTGACGCTAAAGAGCTGAAAAACAACGTATTATGTCACTACGTTCGTATTTGTTGGCCGACAATTTCTTGCCGTTTGTATGCAAGACAAGTTTGGGCCAACGCCCTTTGGACAAAATTCCACGGTTTTGTTGGCGAACAATCCGATTGTGTGTACAAGGCTTTAGAGGAAAGGTATGCAAATCCAGGAGGAACATAGAAATGATATGCAGATTCATGCCACACAACGAGTACAGTCAGAGCTGTGAAATTTAGCTTTTCCCGATACCTACTGGTTTTATAGGTTCTTATTATGCTGGTGAGCTGCTAATTGCACACATCCTGGCCCAGATCCCACAGAGGATTAGGTAGATATACGCAACACACCCATTGCAAATATGCGGCAACCGAGTCCAAATATAACTCATCATTAAATAAACCACAATAGATTTGTCAGCTTAGCTTTACTCTTACATTTACATAATGAAGAGAAGGTAGCAGCTAGGGAACCTGTAAGCTACAATTAGCACTAAAAAATTCAGTGTACTGAATGCATTGTCTAAGACAAGCTCTACAAAGTTTAAACTGTACTATTCAGTACTTGGCCAACTTGTGGTTCTCCCGCAGCCAGCCTAGGCTGCTTTAGAGGGTACTACCCTACTGCTGCTAATGATAATATTACTAATAATAATTTATACAGCACCAAGATTTAAAGTGGCTGTAAACCTCAGACATGAAATATGAACAAAGCATATCCCTCTATACAGTGGCGGCTGGTGTTCCATTTTTTGGAGGGTGGCGGAAAACAAACCACCCACCACCCCGCCACCGGTCAAACAAACCAACTGCCCCCCTCCCCCAGTACTACTCACCCCCTAGACATGGCTGCTCTAAGTCTGAAGCCCGGGGCTGATATCGGCTCCATCACGATTCCTTGATTCTTCGGGCTGGCTATGGGCTTCCTCATGGGCTTCCTCATTCCTGCAGTGACCATGGCACTGCAGGCTGAAGCTCTCTGGATGTCCTCCTCTGCTCACTCTCGGGGGGGGTCCCTGCCCGGTCCATACACCGAGATCCCGAGGCTCAGGGAAAGGATGGCTCTGGGAACAGAGCGGGATAGAAGGCTGCCAGGCTCCCCGCACCTTCCTCCAATACGATCGCTTCTCCTCTCGGCCAATCGGGTCTTATGACCCGCTTCCTGATTGGCCGGGAGGAGAAGCAGGAAGACTATAGGGAATATTAATTTGCTATTGTCACACAAATGGATGAGCTCACTGCGCCATGAGCCTACCCTTTTTTGAAGCCAATTAGAGCCTCTGGCTCTAATCATGTGTTTAAAAAAAAAACCCATTGAAATCCATGCGCCCAGCGCCCTGCATGTAGATTGGTGGCCGGATGCATGAATTAGGGGGGCGGCGCCCCTAATGGACAGGTAGTCACTGCCTTTATGGTGTGTACTTGTCTCAATTAAGAGCACTAACTGTCACTTTTGTCTGCTGCTTTGCTCCTCATTATGAATGACTTCTGCAAAGTTTTCCTGACACCAAGAGAACAATGGTGACAGGGGAGGGACCTCTGGCTAATTGACAGATTCAGACAAGCTTTATAATTCAGCTCTTTGAACAGATGTAGAGAAGAAGGGGCTGCAGATAACAGGTACAACTTATGTAGGAGGGTTTGTTTAATCTCTGTGTATCACCTGAGGCCACTCACTTCACTAGGTATATGTAATGCCGTGTACACACGGGCAGACTTTTCAGCTTCAAGCGTCTGACGGTCTTTCTGACGGACTTTCAACAGAGTTACGACGGACTTTCGAACGACCGGACTTGCCCACACACTAAAGTCCGTTCAAAAGTCCGCTCCTTTGAATGTGATGACGTACGAAGGGACTAGAATAAGGAAGTTGATAGCCAGTAGCCAATAGCTGCCCTTGCGTCCTTTTTTGTCCGTTGGACTAGCATACAGACGAACTGATTTTTCGACCAGACTCAAGTCCGTCGGAAAGATTTGAAACATGTTCCAAATCTAAAGTCCATCTGATTTTCGACAGAAAAAGTCAGCTGAAGGTCCCATGAAGCCCACACACGGTCGGATTGTCTGACGGCTTCGCTCCGTCGGACCAGTCCGGTCGAAAAGTCCGCTCGTGTGTACACGGCATAAGGGTTTACAAGCACTTTAACTCAACAAGGCACAGCGTGAATAGGACATACAAGGGTTTAAAGCAGAGCTTCATCCAAAAGGGGAAGCTCCACTTATCTGCCTCCCCCCTCCACTGCCACATTTGGCACCTTTTGGGGGGGAGCGGGTACCTGGTTTTGACAGGTACCCGCTCCCACTTCCAGCTGAGTTCACCCGCCTCCTTCCCTCCTCGCAACCGGCCCATTCACAGAGCGCAGTGCGATTTGCGCATGTGCAGTAGGGAACCGGCTGTGGAGCTACAAGGCTTCACTGCCTGTTTCCCTTAGCCGTGATGGCGGCGCCAGCACCCAAGAGCTGATTCAAAAATCGGCTCGGGTGAGGACACCGCGGAATCCCTGGACAGGTTAGGCCTCTTTCACATGAACGATCCGTTCAGGTCCGCCTGTCAGTTTTTTAGGTGGACCTGAATGGACCCTCCATAGACCTCTATGGAGCGTCGGATGTCAGTGGTGACATGTCCGCTGACATCCGACCTGTTCTGATCCGAAAAAGTGTAACGGAGGAAAAACCTACTTTTCTATCCGTTTTCGGATCGGGTGACGACGGACTCTACGGTCCGTCATCATCCGATCCCCCCATAGGGGAGAGCGGCGCTCTGCCTGCTCTGCCCCACGGAGTGATCCCCGCTGAGCAAGCGGATCATCACGGATCCGTCCCGTGTGAAAGGACCCTAAGGGTCCCTATAGTAAAGGTCAGCAGCTACAGTATTTGTAGCTACTGACTTTTAATCTTTGGAGGGGGGGAACTCTGCTTTAAAGTAAATCTCTCACTTTGAAATCTCTCTCACAAAGGGACAGGTTCTCTTGCTGGCCCTATGAACCCTCCCCTCTTCTGATACTTATCTTCCCTGCCAAAAAGGTATATTAACGTCAAAGCTCCTAATCTTCATACTTGTTCAGGCAGAGTGATTTAGGCCTCATTTAATCTTGCGGTTCAGGGGCAGTAAAAACACACAGTTGAGCCTAATTTTTACCGCTCTCCCTAAGCTGCAAAGGCTGTGGTTGGGGGTATACATATGCCGCAACCATGATGCTTTGCACAGTGAGCACTACTGCCCACCAAACACGACCCATTCAGCTGAACTGGGCCGCAGGCCCGCAAACCATGTGCAATGCAATGGTGCAGGTTTTTGGTGTTTAAAAAAAAAAAGTGGCGAGCAGATGACATATGGCCTCCTCACTGCCTGTCAATGCCCTCTGAAGAGCGATCCATCATGGATTACTCTTCAGAGGGCACAGCAAGTGTAAAATGATCCCTAACAGTACTGAAGCCAATGGTCCTTGTATTAGTCTGAGTACAGGTTCCCTTTACAACCTGACACACAAGATTTATAAATGCTCTCTTGCTGATTAATGGAGGTAATTAGATTCAGCCAGTGCATGACCTGTGTTTACTCAACTATAGAAATTGTGTGAGTCACATGTGTCAGGATATAAAGGGATGAAGGGTCAACGCTAAGCTTGCCCTTGCTGGAGCATCATATCGAGCTATCAGATCTGGGTGGGTTCAGGCTTCCTTATTTATGTCAAGCCTTATCACACTAATAGCTACAGTACCTCTTGTATGGGTTCTATTATAGGAAAATGGTAATTGAACAAAGCCTGCAATCTTGTGCAAGAAAATGAGCACAAAACTAGAGCCGTTTTCCTGGTTCTTTCAGCTGGTCCTCAGTGACATTCCTGGTGTATGCACAGTGCGATAAAGTTTATGCATGTAGGTGGGGAGCAGTGTAGTTGGGGGCAATAATTCACACAGTTGGGTGCAATAGAAGACTTGTATTGAAGTCATGCAATAACAGTTTACAACAAACCCGGTGGGAAGGCTACCCAGCCGGGTGCACTCACAGTTTCCGGCCACATAGAAGAAGCAGATTACAGCCAGATTGACAGGGTCTGTTGAACGGGGAAAGAATGTGGTCTGACTATCTAGTGCCCAATCGGGAAGGTGTCTAGTAGAGATGCGACCCTACGCTTTCCCTCCGCATCAGGAACCTCTCCCTAATGCTGCTGCTGTCCCTAACTGATGGGGCACCTTACCCTTTTCTGCCAACTCACAAAAATGCGCACCAAGCCTGGGAGCCAGGGCCTTAAATAGGCTCTGCCTGACCCAAGATGGCTGCTAGATTCACATGGGGTGGCAGCATCCAATTGGATCACTTCCCCAGTGACCCAGGAAGCCATAGAGGAACCATGTTCCTCCTGACTTCCTCTCCAGCTGCAGTGCTGCTACAGAATAGCACCACCTGCAGGGGAGAAAATAGACTGCACCTGCCTACACTCACTTCAGCACCTGGGATATGTAATTTCACTATCTCAGGAGGCCTATGGCCAGGGGTGGGCATCATTCTCACTGTGCATGGCTGGGAACTGTTGAAAAAAGTACTTTACCCCTTCCCCCTAATAATAAGGCTTCAGGTTTTATAAGAGCACTGTGCACAGCATGGGTGCTCAATCTGTGGCCCTCCAGCTGTTGCGGAACTACAAATCCCATCATGCCTCTTCCTTTGGGAATCATGCTTGTAAAGCTGCACGATTCGGGCTTAAATGAGAATCAAGATTTTTTTGCCTTGAATAAAGATCACGATTCTCTCACGATGGTCGCGGCGTAACATCATGAAAATTGTAAATGGAGATGGGAGGGGATTATAGCGGTGCCAATCGATAAAGGTATAAAACAGTTACATAAAATAACAATATACTTTATTTACAAATATAGAAAAAAGACACAGACATTTGGTATATAGGCATACAAAGATATGAACAGTTGCGATACATGTATTTGATTTAAGAAAAATAGGAGAGAACAGGCCTGGGTATTAGAAGGCCGCTATAATCCCCTCCCATCTCCATTTACAATTTTCACCAATTAATTGGGAAGAGGTGCCGTGTCTTTTGAGGATTTCCCAGCCATACCCCTATTTTGGCGTAACATCATCTTTCACATTACACAAAAAAACTGGGCTACTTTTACTGTTTCGTTTTTTTTTTTTTTTTCATTCATTAAAGTGTATTTTTTCCCAAAAATTAGCATTTGAAAGACCACTGCGTAAATACAGTGTGACATAATATATTGCAACAGCTGCCATTTTATTCTCTAGGGTCTCTGCTAAAAAATATATGTATAATGTTTGGGGGTTCCAAGTAATTTTCTAGCAAAAAAATACTGATTTTTAACTTGTAAAACAACAAGTGGCAGAAAAAGGTTTAGTCTTTAGGTGGTTAATCTGACATCATTTACAGACCATGTTTCTCCCTGTCTCCGATGTTGAGATAAACTTGGCAGGCTGCCTGGACTTTTATTTTTATTTATTTTTTGTCCGCTGTCAGAAGTGAGCAGAGAACTTTACACTTGTTACATAGAATCAGGAAATGCTGTTTTGAGATCGGGAGGGGAGTAGAATCGCGATTTCGATGCCTGGTGTACAGCAAGCTTTTATGAAACTTTCAGTAAGCTTTTGAAAAGCTTTCAGCAGGCTTGGAGCAACTTTCTACTTCTGCCTTTGAAGCACCCTTTACCTCCTGTTTGCAAATGTTATACAGAGAACTTAATGGGAGTGCAGATTGTCACTTTAAACAAGCTGCTAGCAGGCTTCTGTAGGCTTTTTTAATAAGCTTCATAGTGCTGAAGCCAGCTAGCAGCTTGTTTAAAGTGACAATCAGCACTCTCATTAAAGTCCGTGTTCAACAATTACAAACTGGAGTTAAATGATACTTTAAAAGCTTCAACAAAGCTTGCTGAAAGCTTTGGAATTGCTTTGTAGAAGCTTGTTGTTCACACTGCTCTTATATAAGCCGAAGCCTGTATGAAACAGGCCATAGGAAAAGGTGTCAACTTCCTATTACAGAGAAGCTTCCAACCTACATTTCATCTGCTTAGGGTCCCTGTCAGGACCAAGGACAGAGCACATCTCCTACTACCCAGAATCACAGAGTTCCTCTCTTGAGGGTAAGCACTGCAACAGCTAAAAAAATTGAAAATCCAACCGTTTGTATGCTCCATTAGACAATTGTTGTCAGACTTTCCGCTGACAAATGTTGGATGGCAGGATTATAAATTTTCCACGGACAACGGTCTGTTGTGGGATTTTCCTATTGTGTGTACACAAGTGCATCACACAAAAGTCCAAAGTACAAAAACGCTTGCTCAGAATCAATGTTCACAAAACACGACATTAGCAGAAGGTGCCCAAAGGGTGGCGCGCAAGAGCTGAAATTCCACGTAGTATGTCACTACGTTCGTGTTTGTTGGCCGACAATTGTGTACCGTTTATATGCAAGACAACATCACGGTACGCGCCCTTCGGACAAAAGTCTGGCGTTTTTTTCTGCGGAAAATCTGATCGTGTGTACGTGGCTTAACTCCATCTTTTGCAACATGTTAGCGGGTAACATACCGTGTTTCCTCGAAAATAAGACCTACCCCGAAAATAAGACCTAGCGTTATTCTCCAGTAGAGCTGCAATATAAGCCCTACCCGAAAATAAGCCCTAGTTAAAAATGCTTGTAGAATCCTATAATCCACTCTATTTCTGGAGCATATAATGTGCAATTATTGTGTTTCTGTAAGAGCCCTTGCACACTGGGGCGGTTTGCAGGCGCTATTGCGCTAATAATAGCGCCTGCAAACCGCCCCGAAAGTGCCGCTCCTTGCATTCCAGTGTGAAAGCCCCGGGGGCTTGCACACTGGAGCGATGAGCTGGCAGGACAGTAAAAAAAGTCCTGCCAGCAGCATCTTCGGAGCGGTGTGTATACCGCTCCTTTACCGCTCCTGCCCATTGAAATCAATGGGACGGCGTGGCTATACCGCCGGCAATGCGCCTCTGCAGAGGCGCTTTGCGGTGGTATTTAACCCCTTCTCGGCCGCTAGCGGGGCGATTTTACCGCCGACGCCGCCCCCCGCCCCAGTGTGCAAGGGCTCTAATATATTTGTGCCACATACCTTCGGTACAGCCCCCCCCCCCCCCTGCAGTGCAGAGCGGGTAAGAGAGCTCCGGCGAGTCACGGAAGTACCAAGCGGCGCTATAATGAAGGTATTTGGCACACTTTTATTACAGAAACACACACATTGTACATTATATACTACTGTAATAGAGTAGATTATAGGATTTTACAAGCATTTTAACTCGATTCACACTGGGGATTCCTGACCGGCAGGGAGGGAGAGGGGGAGAGAAGACATCACATTACATGGTAAGACCTACCCCGAAAATAAGCCCTACCGTGTCTTTTGTTGCCAAAACACGGTAGTACAATGTAAACCAGTTTTTCTCAATTTTAGTCCTCAAACCCTCCCCACCCCCTGAAAGCCCACCTTGTGACAGCATGCAGGGGATTCTTCTCCCCAGCAGCAAAAAAAAAAAAATGTAAATGTTTTTCCTGCAAAAATATGTGCATTTATTTTTATTTTTTTAAAGGTGGATTTAGCCTTTAAGCTGTATCTGTGCTATAATCAGTGTGCCTCGGGGGAATAAAGGAATGATCTGCATGGCTCCATGAGGATCCATGCCTGCTAAGCTCTTTCCTTTTGGTTCTTGGATCCTAAAATCTACTCTGCCTTTTTATGTCACCTTGATGTAAGGACATAAATAAAGACACACCACCACTCTCAGAGGACACGATGGGGGATGTGCTTCGAGGAATAGGAAGAAGGAGGATATATAGTGGGGGATGTGAGACCTCTTAGAAAGGAATAAGACTGAAAAGATAGAAAGGATAAATGGAAGGGAGGGGTATGCATCCTCTACCACAGACAAATGATGGATGAGAGTTTTAATATGATTATAGGAACAGAAACCACACTACTAAAAAATGGAGAAATTCAAGCAACCACTCTAACCTCTGCCAGCTATCTGATAGATTAGAAGTCACATGTGATGTACAAAGTAATATCTTACATAGTATTTACAAGCTTTTATGAATACATACTGTATATACATTTAAAAAGTAGTGTAAATATCAATTCATAATGTAGTAAATGTAATTAAAGTAGATTGTACACATACAGCTGCGACCAAATGCGGACGTGTTTCTGCACATTTTCCGTACATTCCTATGCATTGCATATAGGGCAGTCCTTTCATTGGCTTCCCTACACATGAGAAATGCGGAAAAGAAGACTCTGGGGCTGATTTACTAAAGGCAAAAAGACAGTGCACTTTGCAAATTGCAGTTTTGTTCTGCAAGAGCAGTTGCTCCAGAGCTTAGTAAATGAGCAGAAGCTCTGCTGACTTCCATCATCCAATCATGTGCAAGCAAAAATGCTTTTTTAAATTTTTTTTTTATTTTCCTTGCATATGATTGATTTTTAAAGTGAAGCTTTAACTCATTTACTAAGCTCTGGAGCAACTTTGCAAAGTGCACAGTCTATTTGCCTTTAGAAAATCGACCCCTCTGCCTCATTTCCAAAAAAACACTCTACGTCGAGCCACATGGTGCTGCGGCACCACGTGGTTTGGCGCCTGCATTTACAGATGTGGGGGGCACCAATAACAATTTTCTGTGCTTGTCAGGAGCGTGTGTAATTTTGTGCGTGTTCCCTACATGTAGAGATGTGAACTCAGCCTTAAAGTGGTTGTAAAGGCTAAATGTTTTTTTATCTTCATGCATTCTATGCATGTATGTAACAACCCTCAGTGTGCAGCTCCCCCCTCAGCCCCTCCTAAAACTTACCCGAGCCCGATCCAGCAATGTGTACAAGAGCAGGGTCTCTACCGGGTCTCTCTTTCCTCATTGGCCGAGACATGGCAGTGGGAGTCAAAAGCTCCCGCTGCTGTCAATCACAGCCAGTAAGCAGGGGACGGGGCTTGTGGACACACAGGGGTGGATCAGGAGCAAGCACGCATAAGTACCCCCAGAGCAAGCAGGAGGGAGGAGCCAAGAGCGCCAGCAGGGACCCGAGAAGCAAAGAATCCATTGCACAGAGCAGGTAAGTGAAATTTTATTTTTTTTTAAGCTGAACTTTTAGTAACACTTTAATGCTAAAGTTCTGTGTACCATGTAAGAGTCTCTCTACAAACAAAACGCTAAATTCCAGTCTACCCAAATATTGTATAAATACCAAAGACATGGCTATTTTTACCAGAATCTTGGTGTCCTTTGGTCATTTCTTTCAGGTCTGTGCCGTAATCCAGTACAAAATCACTCCATCACACTATAGCCGCTGGCAATAATCGCATGCTAAAAATCTGATGGATCGACTTGGCCATACATGTATTGAATATCGGCCGATCCCTGTTGAACCAGCCGAGATTCAAACCATCTATGGCCGTCTTTAGGCACTGTACACATGGGCCGAAAATCAATCAAAATCAGTCGGTACAGTACAAACCACCCGACATTCGGCCCGTGTGTACAGACCCTTGTTGGACAGACGCTGATCTCACAACTGGCTTCTGTTGAACAAGCCTGCTGGAGAACCAGCAGCCTATTGGCATCCGAGCAGTGGATGGATGCGAATGGTGTGTTCTGGCGGGGGGTGGTGCCCCTGTCAGAACACAATAGAACAGCAGGGAGATCTCTGTACAGTGGAACCTTGGTTAACGAGTAACGCGGTTAACAAGTGTTTTGAAAGATGAGCAACTTTTTTTTTTTTATTCTGACTCGGTTTGCGAGTGTTGTCTCGCAAAACGAGCAGAATTCAAGCTAATGGGGTGTGCAGTACCGCATTTGGCCAGAGGTGTGGGGGTGCCGGTGACACTCAGGACGGTTCGACGCCATTCGGAAATACTCGGAATCACTCGGAAATACTCCATTCCCGAGTGTTTCAGAGCCTTTCCAAGGGTTTCCAAGTTCAGCCGAGCTGTCTCCAAGTATTTCCGAGGCTCTACGGCGCCCCCCCCCACCTCTTGCCACATGCGGTATTGCATGCAATAGAAGTCAATGGGAAACAAATTATATTAGTTTCCATTCACTTCTATGGGGAAACTTGCTTTGATATGCGATTGCTTTGGATTACAAGCATTCTTCTGGAATGGATTATACTCGTAAACCAAGGTTCCATTGTACAAACATTGAATAGTTAGTACAGCGTATTAGTACTCCTCCGCTGGGCTGAACGGGAAAAAAAAAATCTTACTGTGTGTACCAGGCATTAGACTGAGATCACATTTAGTTAAATGGGTATGGACCTAGAAAAAAACTTCACTTTTGAATAATATAAATTTAATCATGATTGGAATCTCATTTTGTTTGGAATTTTCCCTTGAAAAAGAATATAATGGAGGAATATACATAATCTAGCAGCACTAGGATTGTTGGTCACATGTTCTTCCTGTGCCTGCGTGGGTTTCCTCTGGGTGGGTTTCCTCTGCGTGGGTTTCCTCTGGGTGGGTTTCCTCTGGGTGGGTTTCCTCCCACACTCCAAAGACATGCTGGTAGGTTAATAGGCTCCTGTCTAAATTGGCCCAGTATGTGTATGAATGAATGTGAGTTAGGGACCTTAGATTGTAAGCTCCTTGAGGGCAGGGACTGATGTGAATGTACAATATACTGTATATGTAAAGTGCTATGTAAATTGACAGCATTATATAAATACCTGTAATAATAATAATCCTTTTTCAAAAAGGATTTCACCATTATAGTAAACAAGAACAAAAAAGTTAGGGGCAAAAAAGGGGCAAAAATAATAATAATTTTTTTAAAATTGTTGCTTGAACAGAATTGCCTTGAACTATTTCAAACTCTTTTGAACTATGTTCCTGTATGTTTTTAAAGATAATTTTGTCACATTCTGTTCTTATCATATAACAGTGGTTTGAAATATTCCTTATCATTAGTTTCTTTAAAAGAAATATATGGGTGTAACATGTTATCTACAATTTACATCACATGTGCTCTATGGATAATGAGGTTCAGCAAGCTTTCTCTTATTATTTGTGTGGGAGGAGAAGCAGAATGGTAAAATCAATATCGTGACAAATGGACAAAGCTATTAAGGTGAAAGGGGTCTTGAATTGCAAATTAACTGTAGTATGTTCTGTCACTGGATAACAGCTTGCAAGCTAATGCTATTGCCCTTTTTTATAAGCAATGATAATCAATATCTGTATTACGGTAACCCACAGCAATGGACTGTTTTAAAGCGTAAGTAAACCCTCCTATCGTTTTCAGCCAAGGAAGCTGCCATCCAGGGCTGGTGTAAGGATTTTTGACACCATAGGCGAAACCTCATTTTGCCGCCCCTGACTTCACTCCCTTTGCCCTGCCCATGTTACCTATCTGACTATTACACTGACCTACCTGACCCCTACACTGGCCTGCCTACACTGACCTACCTTACCCCTACACTGACCTACCACTGACCTACCTGACCCCTACACTGACCTACCTGACAGCTACACTAACCTACCTGACCACTACACTGGCCTACCTGACCTTTATACTGACCTACCCGACACTGACCTACTTGACCCCTACACTAACCTACCTGACCATTACACTGACCTACCTGACCCCTACACTGACCTACCTGACCCCTACACGGAACTACCTGACCATTACACTGACCTACCTGACCATTACACTGACCTACCTGACAGCTACACTAACCTACCTGACCACTACACTGGCCTACCTGACCTTTATACTGACCTACCTGACACCGACACTGACCTACTTGACCCCTACACTAACCTACCTGACCATTACACTGACCTACCTGACCCCTACACTGACCTACCTGACCCCTACACGGAACTACCTGACCATTACACTGACCTACCTGATTCCTAATACAATGTCAGTGTTCTTCACTCACTGGGGCCTTACAAGCATCCAACAACACTGCCAGTGCCACGAACAAACCCTGCCTTGGTGCCTCCAGGCTTCAGCTGTCACCAGGCCCGGAGCGCCCACTACTACGATCCGATTAGGCTATAGCACACTCTGCCACTGTACAGGACAGGCCGGGAGGGGGAGTGGCCTCTACGAATGGCAGTGACCTGGCGGGGTCAGGGGTCTCACATGACTTGGTATAGGAATCACGTATGGGCAAAAGCAGAGACTCAGAGGGAGAGAGACAGACAGGTCACTGATCATAGGGCTGTGACACGCAGGGGATGTGTGCTTCCGTTCCAGTCCTCCAGTGCTGCTCTGCACCTTTGAGACTACTTACTTACGGAAAGGGTGGCTGCCGCCTGAGTTAGTCACATGCTGTAGACAGCAGACAGAGGCATCCACTGTATACAGTCGCCACCGCACCAAAAACCTACATAGCGTGGAGACCGGCAGAGGACGGAGAGTAGGGAAACCAGTGGACCGGCGCCCTAGGCGGCAGTGCATCCTAGGCGGCTGCCTAGTTTGCCTAGTGGTAGCACAGACCATCTTGGCCTCTGTTTAATCTACAACTGCTATGATGCTGCACATGTGATCAGTTATGACACCAGCCATTGGATGGTTTCACAGTTTGGCTGTGAGCACAACCAATGGGAGTGTTACATTTCCGACACGTGCCGTAAATTAGACTGTTTTATGGATGGTTTACTTCCGCTTTTCATTAAAATTATGAAATCCATTCTGGACTCTTTGACCTTGCTCAAATTTTTTCTTGTTTGGCTCCAGGCACAAACATTTTCATTTAGCCACAAAGGATATAAGTCCACTTTGTGTGCACCAAATGCCTTTGCAAACTCCTGATATTACCTTGTAAAGTAGCACATGACATTATCACTGTGCTGTACATAGCCTGTGCAGAGAGCAGAGCCTTGGGAGGGACCCAGCAGGCTCCCGCCCACTACAGTCTGCCTGCAGAAAAGTACAGGAGGGGGCGAAGCCAAGACTAGTTACCAGTGGCAGCCAGTGCTCATTATTTTGAGGGGGGGCGGCAAACAAACCTGCCCCCCCCCACACTCACACTAAGGTTCCCCTCACTCACTAAGTCCTAAGGCTCCCGGCCAATTGGGTCTCAGGACCTGCTTCCTAATTAGCCCGGGAGGAAAAGCAGGAAGACAATAGCGAATATTAATTCTCTATAAGTCACACAACTGGGTGGGCTCAGGGTGCAGTGCTCTGCGTCCTGAGCCCACGCTATTTTTTAAGCCAATTAGAGCCTCTGGCTCTAATCACGTGCTTCAAAAAAAAAAATTCCACTGAAATCCATGCGTCCAGCGCCCTGCGTGTGTGACCGTTTCTTATCTCCGTGGGACTCTCTTGGTGAGAGATGTGAGCTGAGTTACTGGCTCTGCACACATACTAGGGCCATTTTGAGACATCACACTCTCTCTGTTGGGCTTTTCGTTTATTTTATATTATGGAGAGTGTAACATGAAGAGATGGAAGACACAAAGGTAATTGGGAACGCCCAAAACTCCCAGGACAGGAACAGAGTCAGGAATTATTGCAGAAGGATCTCGCTGTTGTCATACCCAATATGTGTAAAATGCTAGTGGCATACTCTATGTTGGTCCACCTATAATGAAAATATAACTTTACGACAGACTGATCCTTTACCTGTGCTGTATGCAGTTCACTAAAATCTAAATTGCCATCATATCCTGTACAACACCTGAAATTTAGGATATATCCTTTAAGTGTGCTGTATCCATTAACTAAAATCTAAATTGCCAACACCGCCTATGCAGTAGGTGTTGGGAGGGCAAGGTATCTATAGTGGTTCTGTACATACAGTATTTCCATACTAATTATAGCCAGAGCTGAAAAATTAAGAAGAAAACATTTTATTATAGTTAATAAAATATAAAATATTGCATAGCAATATTTTATATTCTCCATTTGAGTCAGTAGGTGGAGCTTTGGCTACTTTTGTAACAATCCACCTTGGTCTTTGCCATTTTTTGGTCGTTACTCAGTACTACAACTCATGTCTCTGCAGTGCACACCTGCCTTAATCAGGAGTACCTAAGTAGACTGCTGATATTCATCCCTTGTCTGATCAACATGTGTATCGTGCCCTGATTCAAATCTGTCTGATTGTTCATGTCCTCAATCATATCATGATTTTTTTTGTATTTAGCTTGTTAGTGCTTATCCTGGTCATAGACCTGTTACCTCTGCTATTGTCAGTCTATGTTCTTTCCACCTTTCTGGAACCTGGACTGTTTTAGAATCAGTTTGTCTGTTCCTGATATAGGCATCAGCCTGTTGACTTTTATTCTGTATTCTAGAAGAGAAAGGTCTGGTACTGCCCGTGACAAACCTCCACCCCTATACAATACAACAAAGCAAACATAGCCAATGGGACTTTGAGTGAGGCAAGCACGGGGGCCAACTAAAGTAGGAAATAAACATGGTTACAAAATGTATTGAAAACATGAGTAAATACATGGACATAAATGCCAAGCTATTGAGGTAGCATAATGACAAATTGCGTAAAAATATTCACATGTGTTGTTGTATTTAATATAAAGAGTTATACAATCATCTAAAACTTGACACATTTCGTGAGCCACTGCTCGCTTCTTCAGGAGTAGATCTTTGTATGCAATATATCTAAAAAATAAAGTATCAATTGAAAGTATATATCACAAAAAATACATTTTTGCAAATAGAGGCCATAAAAGAGCCCCATACGAACAAATCAGCTAGGTTCCAAAAAATGATCTCTCAGGTTGCGGCCACAGGATACGTCCGGCCCAGGAGCTGAAGGGATGGACAGAAAACCACCAGGGGAACATGTGGGGGGCAGGTATGGCTCAGAGATGAAAAGGTGTTTCCATTGATGTACCTCAATGTTCAGGATAGACAACTGCAATGTAGGTATATATATATCTAAGTATTCTCATAAAATACTGCTATAGCAGACTGTAAATAGGAATGGATAAATCTACATATTATGCAGAGCAATCCCTCAATACTGTGGACATAAATAGAAGGGGAGTGCTGTGAGTTGCATGGAAAGGTACTTGAATTCAGAGAAGGAATGAAAAAGTGATACCAATAGGAAACCTATGGCATAGAAAAAAAAACAATAAAACATTCCCTAAAGTGCAAAGTGTAAAAACGTGCATGGGAGTATCCCAGCAAATGGCATATATAATGCTTACAGTAAGTATGTTCTCCATGTGTGAGATGGACAGGCAGTGTGAAAAGAGGGGAGCCCCATGTCAACCCTCCCACTTAAATCCATCGGCGTCATGGCGTGGCTTTGTCCCTCACAGTCAGCTAGGAGACGTTCGTACAGGCGTGCACTTCTCCTTTCCAGGTGGTGAGCGCTGTTCGCGCTCACACAATCAGCCACCTCTCATGGCGTTAGGGGTGTAGCCTGCGGCACCTGCTGAGGGATTTAGGTGGGAGGGTTGACATGGGGCTCCCCTCTTTTCACACTGCCTTTCCATTTTACACACGGAGGACACACTTACTGGTAAGCACTATATATCCCATTTGCTGGGATACTCCCATGCACATTTTTACACTTTGCACTTTAGGTAGGGTTTTATGTTTTTTTTCTATGCCATAGTTTTCCTATTGGTATCACTTTTTCATTCCTTCTCTGCATTCAAGCACCTTTCCTTGCAACTCATAGCACTCCCATTCTATTTATTTTATATATATATACCTACATTGCAGTTGTCTATCCTGAACATTGAGGTACATCAATGGACACGCCTTTTCATCCTTGAGCCATACCTGCCCCCCACGTGTTCCCTGGTGGTTTGCTGTCGACTTCATCCCTTCAGCTCCCAGGCCAGATGTATCCTGTGGCCGCCTCCTGAGAGATCACTTTTTGGCACCTTGGCATAGCCAATTTGTAAGTATGGGGCTCTTTTAGGGCCTCTATTTGCAAAAAGATATTTTTTGTCATATATTCGTTCAATTGATACTTTTTTTTTTTTAGATATATTGCATACAAAGATCTACTCCTAAAGAAGCGAGCAGTGGCTCGCGAAACGTGTCGAGATTTAGATGCTTGTATAACTCTTTATATTAAATACAACACATGTGAATGTTTTTAAGAAATTTTTCATTATGCTACCTCAATAGCTTGACTTTTATGTCCATGTATTTACTCATGGTTTCAATAAACTATGTAACCATGTTTATTTCTACGTTTTTTGGCCCCTGTGCTCACGTCATTCAATGTCCCATGGGCTATTTTTTCTTTGTCTTATTCTGTATTCTGTTTTCTCTGACTATCTGTCTGGGGATCAAAATGTGTCTGATTTAACAGTAACTGGCTGAATTTTGATCTGGTTTTGTCTGGTTTTCTTTTTTGCCCGATTACTGCCAGGGGCTATAACCACCAGCGGTGATCATTGTATTCTGCCAGTAGGGAAGGCTCTCTGCCAGCAGAAAACAATAGTGCTGTGGGAGGGATTCCTGACTGTGTTGATGGGGCAATCGAGTAATTTTCTTTCCTTGAACCTGTGTTTGAAGTAAAGAAAGTTGCATAATATATGGCCTGCCATAGGCCCTATATCTGCCTGTTAGCTGATAACACAGTGGTTCTGCTGAACTCTGTGACAGCTTTTAACTTTTCCTTGTTCTTTTTGTTTCTTTTGAAAAGAACTCAATAGCTCATGCTGACATTTATTAAGCTTTTTCAACAACAGGATTTTTACACACATGTGGATCACTCATCACAGTGACTTTTCCTTTATTGGTTGGCTCCACTTGCAGTCTCATTCAAACTACACTTAAATGCAAGCACTATCTGTTTGCTGACTCTCTAGCTAACCCATAGGGAGCAAGCGCTCAAGATATTTTTTAGTATCTCAAGCATGCTACTAAAATTGCTAATTATAATCGCTAAATGTAACAAAATAAGCTCTACACAGATAGAACAAATGGCTCTTTATGGTGTTGGATGCAAGAGTAGTATGCTGCAGCAACTAATTGTCCACACCTAGTGCATTGTGCAATTATGGCCAATAGTTTTATATTGTTTGTTTGTTACATTGGTGGAGCAATCAGTGCTCTTACTGATTTCTGATTACGCTTTTAAAAATGATTTGTGTGCTGCTGAACATGGTGCTCTATGAATCCTTTATTTTGTAACAGATTCATTTTCCAAGATAAATAATATAAATTTAAAAAAAATCTGAAACAAAGTTCAAAAACATATAGCCAAACCAAAATATGTAAAAAAAAAAAGGAAAGAAAATGAAATTGTCCCAGGATCATTATGACTTGCCTTTTTAAAATAGCATGCAAAGGTTGCAAGCCAGTGGTAAACTCTGGAGGCTAAGCAGGAGGAGCTTGGGGAACACAACCCTATTTTTTATATTTTAACCATAAAATGGGTATTATACTGAGTTTATGTGTGATAAAAGTGATTTTAGTGCATTTTTTTTCTGAAAATATGTGTTTGATAATACGTATAAATATTGTGCGACATAAAAAATACACCTGCCACCGTTTGATTCTACAGGATTTCTGTTTCAGAAAATACTGTATATACCGTATATACTCGAGTATAAGTCGTTCCGAGTATAAGTCGAGGCCCTAATTTACCACAAAAAAAATGGGAAAAACTTATTGACCCGAGTATAAGACGAGGGTGAGAAATGCACAGCTACTGTAAGTGGAAAAGAGGGTCAACAATGCCCATTTGCAGCATCACTGTGCCTATTTGCATGCCTCTCTGTGCCCATTTGCAGCCATAGGTCCCCTGAACTTCAAACTCGGTAGTTAAGGGTTCCTAGATGCCCCCTAGCTGCAGCCAAAATTTGGGGTCTCTGAACCCAAAGGGTCCCGAAATGACATTGCTGCAGATGGACACAGTTGACCGAATTTGGGGCCCCATATCTCGGGCCACTTAGTGCTAAGAACCCCAAATTTGGTGTGCAAACCCAGTGGAACTAGCACCATAAAATTTCCAAAGCTGGGGTTTCTAGCACCAAGTGGCCCCAAGATACAGGGCCCCAAAAATCAGTTCAGAAAATGTCAAGCAGAGAATGACATTTTCCGAACCGGTTTTGGGGCCCCATATCTCAGGGTCACTTGGTGCTAGGAACCCCAGCTTTGGATATGTTATGGTACCAGTTTCACTGGGTTTGCACACCAAATTTGGGGTTCCTAGCACCAAGTGGCCCTGAGATATGGTGCCCCAAAGTCGGTTCAGAAAATGTCAAGCACTTCTGCAGCAGAGAATGACATTTTCCGAACCGATTTTGGGGCCCCGTATCTCGGGGTCACTTAGTGCTAGGAACTTCAGCTTTGGATATGTTGTGTTACCAGTTCCACTGTGTTTGCACACAAAATTTGGGGTTCCTAGCACCAAGTGGTCCTGAGATACGGGGCCCCAAAATCGGTTCGAAAAATGAAATTTTTTGCTGCAGAAAAGTGCTTGACTCGAGTATAAGTCGAGGGGGGCACTTTCAGCACAAAAAAAGTGCTGAAAAATTCGACTTATACTCGAGTATATACGGTACTTGTTTTAAGGGTTTCAAGTTGTTTATTTTTACTCGCTGTCAGCTTTTTTTCTATCTGTTTGTAAAAATGTAATATAATTAGACTCAGGAGGGGCCATTTTTGGCACAAGAACAGATCCAGGTTAGTTAAAAGGAGTTTCTGTAACTCTGATGAGCCATTTAAAATCCACTGCGCCCTTAAAATTTACCAGAGTCATCTTCATAATAAATTCCCAATTGACTCCAAAGCATTCTGCCAAAATACAGAAGTTCCACTGAATTCTCCTGCTTTCTGACAAAATTTAGGGCAGGGGTAGGCAACCTTAAAGAGTTAAAGATCTACCTGAACAACATGGCAGAAGTCAAAGATCACCAGGCACAGTGTCGCCTCCTCGCACCTGATTTAAACCTCTAAATGCCGCACTACCATGTCGCAAACACGTGTATTGCATTGCAATTATGGGTTTAAATCTGGTGGTGAGAAGGCAACATATTGCCTCCTCACCACTATCAACACACACTCGGATCGCTTTTCAGAGGAGCAACACTTGTGCTGCAATTGTGAATGGGCCCTTAGTTCCATTCAGCAGCGGCACCCTTAGGGCTTGTTCACAGGTAAAGTTGAGGGTGGTAAAACAGCAGGATATAATAGAAGCTGCAGGAAAGCAAAGCTGCAGGTACACTGCACTGCACCCATGGTGTAGGTAAATTGCAGCACATCAGTGTGAAAGGAGCCCTATACTATTATTCCCAGTGTATTGCTTCACACTGACCTGAAGAGCTCTTCTTTCCTGCTGCTGGCACCACTCTGGAGGCTGCTAGCTGGGATAAGAGGTGGAGTGCAGTTGGTATCACTCCGCATGGGACAGGAGCCAGCACTACAGAGGAGGCTTCGGCTTATACAGCTCTTGCTCCCTACTACAGCTCCAACTTTACAAGTAGAAACGTGCAATTTGTTTCGTAACGAATTGAAATTCGGCCAAATTTTGCATCTTTCGGACATTCGGATGCATCCGAATGTCCGAATAAAAAAATATTGAATTTCAACTAATGAGAAAGAAATTATAGCGAATATAACGAATGAATTCGACATGATTTGGTAATTTGTTAAAGATCTAATGAAACAAAAGGTCAACTCAAAGTAAATCTTACAGTCCAATCAGCTGATTGAAGCGGGGTTCCACCCAAATTTTGAACAATATCTGTATGTATTCTCTTCCTTGCCTAGATGCTGACATGCCGTTTAAAAAAATTTAAATCGCCGTAATTATCTTTTATTTTTCTATTCTTTTTTGCACATCCTGGTTCTCCTCCCGTGGGAGTAGGCGTGTTTCTAGCCTCTCCCAAACTCCTGGGAGCTAGTCTCAGGCTTCCCAGGATGCCACTGAGCATGTGCAGGAACGAGCGGTGAATGCTGGGAGCACAGCATTCACCACATCCAGGAAATAAATGCTTGTGGGCTTCAAATGCCCACAATGAAGATGGAAACTGCCTGCAGTGAATAATATAAGTTATTCTTTCCGACGAAATCTGACACAGGCGGACATATTACACACAATATGTGAGTATGTAATGCTGAGAAGAAAAGTTTGTGAATGAACTAAAAAAAAAAAAAACGATAGATAGGTGGACCCCTGCTTTAATTTTGTGCTGGAGGTTGGATTACTGGCAAAGTGTATTCCTGAGAACTGAGTGAGAAGGGTTTTGTATTGTATTTGAGCAGAGCAGAAGAGATATTGTCATTGTGTGTGTTAATAGATTCAATAAACAAATGACTTTCCAAACTACGAATCATTATCATGAATATATATACATACATAAATATCGAATTTCAACTAATACGAAAGAAATTATAGTGGATGAATATCGACGCTTTACAGAAATAACAAATTATCTGAAAACGAATTAACGTAACATAACGAATATAACAGAACTAAATTATGTATTTTACGAATGACAACGAACCCAAACTAAACAAAATTTTCCTTTGTGCACAACTCTATTTATAAGTAGTCCCTCTGCATTGCACCCTGTTTAAAGCTTTAGATTTGCAAGTCAGCAAGCCCAGACCGAGATCTACTAGCAACTTAACGCGATCTACAGGTTGCTGACCCCCGATTTAGGGGATGTAAAAAATAAAAATAAAAGTCTTCATTTTGTTTGACTTTCCTGGCTATACAGAAAAGCAAATTACTTACTAGTAAATAGCTCAAAACAGTATTCTGGTTTGTCTTCTAAAAAGTAAACCTGTTGGTGCTTTATAACGAAAGAACACCTTTAGGATGAATTAGAGCGGAGACTGCAAGTCAGGCCTTCTCCAATATATATGGGCACAAACATAGCAAATAAAGAGCCCAGACTTGAAACTGATTGAACATCTCTGGAGAGATCTGAAAATGGCTGTGCAACGACACTCTTCATCCAACCTGATGGAGCTTGAGAGGTCCTGCAAAGAAGAATGGGAGAAACTGCCCAAAAATAGGTGTGCCTATGAAGACGAAACGCGTCGGGTAGGACCCCACTGTCGACACGTCTTGTCTCAACGCTGTTTCATTTGTTTTATCTGGATTTACATGTGAGTGTATATCTGTTTATTTTTAATAAATCACCCATTTTTACGGATTCACACTATGTGGCCATTCCTTCTTTTCCCACTTGCCCACATTATCGTTTGGCTCCACTAATCTGATTCTGAGGGATACGATACCATCTGGCTCGCTTCAACTACATCGTCCCCCTTGGTCTGGGCATCCACCAATTAAAGGGATATAGCACCAAGCCGGTTCATCCATCAGCATCATCTTTCCAGGTCGTCCTGAACCACTCACCACCTAAGCCTACCTGACCCAACTCGGCGTACGCCCTTTGGGTCCATCCCATCTGGTAAGCCTCTCCATCTTCAGGTGGTGCTGTGTTTATTTTCACCACAGATGTCTTCTTGAAGTATTCAGTTTCTTTAGGGACTTCTCATTCAATATACATATATGTACTTTTTGGTTCACCTTTGGGAGTATTAACTCAATACGTTTTTACATATTGGACATTCCATCCTCTAGCGCAACACTTGTTTTGTTTTTTTCTTGTTTAAGCCTGTATACACTAGCTAGCTCTGATCAACAAGTAAATGTTCTCTCCAGCATAAAAGACACAACTGAGCATGTTACCCTGCCTGTGTTAGCTGGCCTTCCCCAGATAGACAGTGCAGGGAGGGAAGGATCTGTGCATGATGGATAAAGGAGGCTTTTTACACAATGTAGAGGATTAACCTCTCAAGTTCCACAGTGAGTATAACAAGCATGCTATGCTGCATATACAGACTGATTTTACTGTTGTGGGTTTAGTAACACTTTAATGTCTAAACCGCTGGCAACAAAAGTGAGTCGACCCCTAAGTGAAAATGTCCAAATTTGGAACCCAATTAGCCATTTTCCCTCCCCGTTGTGATGTGACCCGTTAGAAGGTCTCAGGTGTGAATGGGGAGCAGGTGTGTTACATTTGGTGTTATCGCTGTCACTCTCTCATACTGGTCACTGGAAGTTCAACATGGAGCCTCATGGTAAAGAACTCTCCGGCTATAAAAAAAGAATTGTTGCTCTACATAAAAATGATCTAGGCTATAAGAAGATTATCAAGACCCTGAAACTGAGCTGCAGCATGGTGGCCAAGACCATACAGCGTTTTAACAGGACAGGTTCCGCGCAGAACAGGCCTCGCCATGGTTGACAAAAGAAGTTGAGTTCACATGCTCAGCATCATATCCAGAGGTTGTCTTTGGAAAATAGACGTATAAGTGCTGCCATCATTGCTGCAGAGGTTGAAGAGGTGGGGGTCAGCCTGTCAGTGATCAGACCATACGCCACACACTATTTACAAAAATGTGAGGGGTGTACTCAATTCTGTGAGATACTGTGTGTACATGTGATTTTTTTTTTTTTTAATTTGCAAAGATTTCAAACAAACTTCTTTCACGTTGTCATTATGGGGTATTGTTTGTAGAATTCTGAGGAAAATATTGAATTTAATCCATTTTGGAATAAGGCTGTAACATAACAAAATGTGGAAAAAGTGAAGCACTGTGAGCACTTTCTGGATGCACTGTACACCCATGATGCTGGGAGATGGGAAGGAGCAAGCCCGGGATATATACATTTGTGATACTAATGCCGCGTACACACGAGCGGACATTACGGCAGACTTTGTCCGGCGTACTTTACGATGGACTTTCCAAATGAACGGACTTGCCTATACACAATCAACCAAAGTCCAACGGATTCGTACGTGATGACGTACGACCGGACTAAAACAAGGAAGTGCATAGCCAATAGCTGCCCTAGCGTCGGTTTTTGTCCGTCGGACTAGCATACAGACGAGCGGACTTTTCGACCGGACTCGAGTCCGTCGGACAGAAAATGTTTAATTTCTAGGTCCGTCAAACTTTTGAGAAAAAAAAGTCCGCTGGAGCCCACACACGATCAAATTGTCCGACGGACTCCGGTTCGCTGGACCAAGTATGCCGTAAAGTCCGGTCGTGTGTACGCGGCATAAGTGACAGAAAACTAACACTGAAAGGAAACCTGTACGGAGAGAATATAAAGGCTGCTACTGATGACCTACCCTTCTAAGAACACTAGTTGCAGGGCTGCTATGCCTTACAAAGCAACAAGTATGCAGATGATCACACCTGACTATTACTTTCTAATCTATAAGTTTTCTGAGTACAGTACATGTTTAAAAATCAGCATATTGTATGAAAAGGGCAGAGACCTCTTAAATTACACAATGGTATTAGATAACAGTGTGAACCTTATCACCGCTCTCCCTCTAGTGGTCTTTCCCAATATATCAGCTTTGGCAATACTTGGTATGCATACATTCTATGAACACTCTGTAATGTAATGAATTGTAGAGTGATATTGTAAGCTATGATATCCCTTCACAATAGGAAAAAGGCGTTGCGATGTCTTTACAAAAAATATTAATAATAAATGCATAAAATGTATGGGAAAAAGTGATATTGGACTGTTTCCAGAAACAGATAAATGTCTCCAAATCCCTGGTGATGAATAAAATGAGAATAGGAGGGAGACGATGCTTCCACTAAGAGAATGGGATCTTTAATGGAGACGTCAACGTCTGTTACCAAGGTAAACACGCAGATAGTAACGTTTAGTTTAAGAAAGTATTGAATTTATTATCGAATAGCATAAAAAATCATGTAATCATCATTGTATATAGACCATAAGTTATACTTGATACAAGAAATAACAACAAGATGCTTGGATATGCAGAAGGGCCGACATGTTTCGCAGATTCCTGTTTCTTCAAATGCACCGCATGCATCTATAATTTCATCTGGGTTACATAAAACATATCATTAATAATGTAATTTAAGAATCATAGATAATAATCACTTGGTTGCTTAAATGTGCGTACTTACCCAATTTGAGGCTACAGATGCCTTCATGGACAATCGTGGCATTATTCCATCCACGGGATCCGGCCGTAGGGGCCAGCCAACTACAGCAACTTCCCGGTGGAAGTCAGATCCACCAAGGTTGGATAGTGGGGGTATCGGATCACGTAATTACCAGGGAATCGGATAGTACCAATAATCTGAGGATTTAAATTTGTATAATATTGCCTTTAGGCGATTCAAATTAACTAGTAAGTAGCTAACTTAAACAAATAAAGAAACAGCATATCATAAGATATGTGCTACAAGCTCAGATACTTATGACGTGGAACATATTAATCAATGTTTGGAAAAAATTCTATACATAGCCCTAAACGAGCCACACTAGATAAAAAGAGGAGAGGGGGACCTGGTAAGTCTATACATAATGTAAAGCATGTAAGAATGGAGGGAGGAAAAAGGACTGGAAAATCTCTTTTAAATGGATGTATAGTGCATATACATACCATAACGATAAACATAATAATTAGGTAGGGGTTGCAGCTATAATAATTGTTAGGAGAAAAAGGGGTAAATAGTAAAGCATAACTGCAGTCACATGTGGAGCAGCAAATATGTTATATATTCGGTACAATTATTGCCCATATTCATCAATTAGTTGCAGGTATGCAGCTCTAAAATACCAAGTAACTAAGGTACCATAGCCCTAACTAGGGGGAGGGGGGGGCAAGCTCAACGATATACTTGCTGTGACTACAGTAATACCAAGATAACAACAAACAATATGAAAAGATGAGAGGGGGTGATTACCTGTCCGACGCCGTCAATACCCTTAATATTCAAAAGTCTCGGTGGGTGTAGGATTATCCACCATGCACTGCGCTGGGTAACAATCTAAGACATGTGTCGGCAAAAATGCCGTCACTGCCATCTTAAGTATGCTCAATCCCGCCGGAAGCAAAGGGTCAAAAAATGACCCCTGACATAACTTCTGGTGCGGGGGCCCCTGAGTGTATGCCTGCGCCATGAGACCGATGGTACGGCTATTAATTCGCAGGCGCCTGTGATCGAACGCAGTGAGCGTGCAAAGGGAATGAGGGGGGAAGAAGAAAGATATCCCTCCTCTCCACCAGGGGCACCCGAATACCGCCACTAAATACCAACAGCCATAGAAGGCTAGTAAACCGAGTCCAGAGCACAGAATGCCACACTGTCCAGCACAGCATCCAAAGTCCCAAATGTAGATGGGCAATTTGTTTGGTATAAACATTAGTTTTATCATATAGAGGTGTACCAAAAACATTTTAAAAACAAAAGAACATACATATATAAGTAAACACATTCTTCTTTGTGTGTAGAATACAAAGTGTCAACCCGCAAAAAAAAAAATAATAATAATACAAATAATAAAAGGGAGGGGGGAGGTAAAAAGGGGGAAGGTAAAGAAAAATAAAAAAAAGTAATTGATAAAAAATGATGAAATAATCAGAAAATAATGATTATACTCTGAACAAACTAATCAGATACAGTACACATAAAAGTATACCATATATAAAGATATAAACATCAATAATCTAATTAAATCAGGATCAGGGTGCGGGTACTGGTTACACATCAGTTGTTATGTCATACAATAAGTATTTCCTACAGAGTAAGCATATCTGTTAATCTCATGTTATATTTAATTCATGTTATTTAAACAATTTATGCCAGGGGAAACATGACCATGCAGAGTAATAATATACTCTATATAGTTAACAAAATTTTAAATCCCCTATATACAGGCCTATAGTTACAAGGAGGGTTTGAACGATAAGGCTGTATTCAACCCAGGTGGTTAGGTGGCTCTTTGATTAAAGATCCATCTAGCCTCTTGCTGGAGAATCTTTTTATCGAAATCTCCTCCCCTCTCTCTGATTCTGAGATCACCTCCAATGCAAAGAATGAGATGTATGCTGGGTCATAACTATGATTTAATCCCACATGTTTACATATTGGGGTATATAATAGTCCCGCGTCTAAATAATAAAGATGGTCCTGTATACGTTTGACGAATGGGCGTTTAGTCTTCCCAACGTAAAATGCACCGCATTGGCACTTTGCGAGGTAGACAATACCAATGGTACAGCAGTCTGCATACGCTTTAGATTTAAGGTAGCCTCCTCTTGGTAAGGAGCAACCTGTACCCTCCCTAATCCATGGACATTGATTGCAGTGGCTACATTTAAAAGTCCCCTTTCCACCAACCGCTCCAAGGAGGGGAGCGGCAGGTGCAAAGTGACTGTGCACGAGACTATCTCTTATTGAGCGGAATCTTCTATTTTGGTCTACCTGCCACATATTTTGACATGACTGGGTCCTCTGATAAAAAATGGCAAATGTTCTCTACCAGTTTGTGAAATATATCCTGGTGTGCACTAAAAGCTGTAACAAGTTTTGTCGTGGAGTTAATCTCACGTGTCTTAGTTTTGAAAATTAGTGACTCACGTGTATTCACTTTGGCCCTTTGATAGGCTTTTTTGAGGCCTTTTTTTACTATATCCCCTGATGATAAGTCGTGCATATAATGCTTTAGCCTCCCAATCAAAGTCCTCCTCCCTGGTGCAATTACGGCGCAGTCTTAAATACTTGCTGAATGGTATGCTTCGTGCCAGGGAGCGAGGGTGGGCATTAGAGTAGTGCAGGATTGTATTTCCTGCTGTTTCTTTCCTATACAGGTTACTGTATATTGATCCATCACTGTTCAAAAAGAGACGCAAGTCTAAAAAGGGAATACTCGTTGTATCTGACCCCTCCCCCCCCCCTTAATTAGGGCTATGGTACCTTAGTTACTTGGTATTATAGAGCTGCATACCTGCAACTAATTGATGAATATGGGCAATAACATAATAACATCTTTGCTGTTTCACACATGACTGCAGTTATGCATTACTATCTACCCTTTTTCTCCTAACAATTATTATAGCTGCAACCCCTAATTATTATGTTTATCGTTATGGTATGTATATGCACTATACATCCATTTAAAAGAGATTTTCCAGTCCTTTTTCCTCCCTCCATTCTTACATGCTTTACATTATGTATAGACTTACCAGGTCCCCCCTCTCCTCTTTTTATCTAGTGTGGCTCGTTTAGGGCTATGTATAGAATTCTTTCCAAAGATTGATTAATATGTTCCCTTTCATAAGTATCTGAGCTTGTAGCACATATCTTATGATATGCTGTTTCTTTATTTGTTTACGTTAGCTACTTACTAGTTAATTTGAATTGCCTAATGGCAATATTATACAAATTTAAATCCTCAGATTATTGGTACTATCCGATTCCCTGGTAATTACGCGATCCGATACCCCCACTATCCAACCTTGGTGGATCTGACTTCCACCGGGAAGTTGCTGTAGTTGGCTGGCCCCTACGGCCGGATCCCGCGGATGGAAAAATGCCACGATTGTCCATGAAGGCATCTGTAGCCTCAAATTGGGTAAGCACGCACATTTATTCACACCTATGCATGTTGCTTTTGAGCGTTTTTGGAGGTTTTTTTTTTCATGCTTGCCACGTTTTTGAGCAGCGTTTTTGCCGCGATTTGCGTTTTGCGTTTTTTTTTTTTTTTTTACAGTTTTTTTTTAGTCTTTAAAAAAAAAACAAACGGCAAAAGCGCATCAAAAACGCACCAAAAACGCATCAAAAACGCTGCAAAAAACGGTGCACTTGCGTTTTTGATGCTTGTCCATTGAATTCTATTACATGCAAAACGCTGCATTTTGCATGAAAAAAAGTCCCTGACCCTTTCCAAAAATGCAGAGAAACAAAAAGGCATTGATGTGAACATGTTCCATAGGAACCCATGTTAAAAAATTCCCGTGCATTTCTGCAAAATGCAAAATGCATCAAAAAACGCGCTAGTGTGAAAGGAGCTTTAGGCAACCAAGTGATTATTATCTATGATTCTTAAATTACGTTATTAATGATGTGTTTTATGTAACCCAGATGAAATTATAGATGCATGTGGTGCCTTTGAAGAAGCAAAAATCTGCGAAACATGTCGGCCCTTCTGCATATCCAAGCATCTTGTTGTTATTTCTTGTATCAAGTATCACTTATGGTCTATATACAATGATGATTATGTAATTTTTTTATGCTATTATGCGATAATAAATTCAATACTTTCTTAAACTAAACTTTACTATCTGCGTGTTTACCTTGGTAACAGACGTTGATGTCTCCATTAAAGATCCCATTCTCTTAGAGGAAGCATCGTCTCCCTCCTATTCTCAAGTGCATAAAATGTATCAAACGAATATAATTCATATAATCCTGAAGTGCAAAAAGGTGCTTTAAAGCCAATAAATCAAAAAAAGTTATGTAATTAACCGCAATTTAGTTAATGCGATCATGAAGAGAATAAAGTGCAAAGTGCTGCAAACAATATGATCATATATAGTCCCGATAACCAATTAATGAAAAGGTGGTGTTCCCCTCATGTATTCATATGAACATCTGTGCTGTGACTGGTCACCAACGATGTGCTCCACTCCCAAAGGTGAGAATTAGCTCCTTACCTGAAAGATCAGACCCTTGCAGGCCACAAAAGCCCCTCTCCTCAGTAAAACGTCATATGGCCCAGTGTTGATCTTACAGGTGTAAAGGGAGCATTGTACACTCAAAAAGAGGGAAGGCAAAACCTCATTGCGCAATATCCAGTATAAAAGCAGTTTATTCAAAAAGACTTATACTCACAAAGACAGCAAAAATACAGGCATTAGATGTACTCAGGGTCTGGCACCCCAGTGGGTGTGCTAACGTCAACGCTATTTCCTCCGCCCGACGTGCGTTTCGTCGTATGAGACATCATCACTAGGGCAACTAGATCCCTTCACAATGCATGTGGGAATTAACCAGAAAAAAACAAATTGTTCTGGTCTCTGTATCCGACAGTGATGGGCTGTCAGTCAGCATCTCATGTTGACATTCTCATCAGGATTGGCCTGCCTTTTTTATTGTCTCTTACGTCTGATATCTATAAATCTGTAAAAGTTTATTTTTAAAAAAAGCTAACATTTTACTTTAGGAAATTGGTTCTCTGGACTCCTTCAAGGTGTTACAGTATTGGGTGCTAGAACTTGGTCTGCCTTAGGGGAGTCGAGATCAGCAGAACCAGCCAATCAATGGCTTTACCTGAACACTGGACCTCCTCAAATCTAGATCATGACATTACTGTCCTATCATGTAATTAGCTTTTCACATGTAGCACCCTCTAGTGTGAGTGTAGGCAAATGTATGTTTTGATTCATAGTTAAAGCGGAGCTCCAGACAAAAGGGAAAGCTTCGCTTGTCTGCCTCCTCCCGTGCCACATTTGGTAGTGGCACCTTTTTGGGGGGGTACCTGGTTTTGGGTACTCGCGCCCACTTCCTACTGGGTTTGCCGCGGTGAACTCAGCAGTAGTTGTAGCTGCTGACTTTTAATTTTTTGGTGGGGGGCTGGAGTTCCTCTTTAACTTGTGAGTCTTAATTGGGTCATGGATTTACTCAAGGTCAGGCTGGATGACTCACAGAGGCAGGTCTCTGGTGCCTCCCCCTGGTTCTGGAAGTTTGGAGACATTTTTAAAAGCTGAAGGGTGGAAGCCAGGAGGGTTGATCTGCATACTTAGGGGAGCTTGGCCAATCCCCAGGCAGCGGGCCTGGCATGGTGGCTGAGCCAGTCCCTAAGTTTGGCCCTTGCCGCAGCCGGCCCATTGAGAAAGCGCAGCGTGACTCATAGGAAAGATGGCAGCGCCAGCACCTGAGAATCAGCTTGGATAAGGACACCGAGGGATCCCTGGACAGGTAAGTGCCCTAATAGTAAAAGTCAGCAGCTACAGTAGTTGTAGCTGCTGACTTTTAATTTTTCGGTGGGGGGCTGGAGTTCCTCTTTAACTTGTGAGTCTTAATTGGGTCATGGATTTACTCAAGGTCAGGCTGGATGACTCACAGAGGCAGGTCTCTGGTGCCTCCCCCTGGTTCTGGAAGTTTGGAGACATTTTTAAAAGCTGAAGGGTGGAAGCCAGGAGGGTTGATCTGCATACTTAGGGGAGCTTGGCCAATCCCCAGGCAGCGGGCCTGGCATGGTGGCTGAGCCAGTCCCTAAATATGGATTAGTCATGCCAGCAAGGGGAGTTGGGTGAAAGGTGTAGTGCTGATGAGACTGGCCTTGGAGGGGGAGTCCCTGGTCGGGGGGGGCTCTGCCTCGGGCTGGCTTAAACAAATGTATAAGAAATAGGATAACTCTTCATCTGTACATTATTACATTTCTTATGCATTTTGTTTTACTATATACGGTTGTTGGCGTGCTCATCATCATTATATTATATTTTATCTTTAGTGGCGCCCTAAGAAGTTTCCTTAAGTCTTCTGAGGAAGCCGTTGTTTGGCCAAACATCTAAAGCTGGAAAATCCTGCACATGCATTCAGGCCCCATGGATATTCTGTGATGATCCAGAAACACCGCCATCCTCTCTGGGCCAAAGCTTATTTAAAATGGTCTGTTGCAAAGAGGAAACTGTTCTGTGGTCAGACAAATCGAAATTTTACATCCTTTTTGGCAACCATGGGCATCATGACTAAAGAGAAGAGGTACCTTACTGCTGGTTATTAGCATTCAGTTCAAAAGCCTGCATCTCTAAATGTATGGGGGTGCATTAGTGCGAATGGAAAGCTTGCATATCTGGAAAAGCACCATCAATGCTGAAAGAAATATCCAGGTCTTAGAGCAGCACATGCTCCCATCCAGACGACGTAATTTTCAGGGAAGGCCTTGGATATTTCAGCAGGGCGATGCTAAATCGCATACTGCATCTATGACAACAGTATGGCTTTGTAGTAGGAGAGTCCAGGTGCATAACTAGCCTGCCTGCAGTCCAGACCTTTCACCAGTTGCAAATATTTGGCACATTCTAAAACAAAAAAATACGACAAAGAAGACCTAGAACTGTTGAGCAGTTAGAATCCTAAATCAGGCAAGAATAGGACAAAATTCCTTTCCCAAAACTCCAGCAACTGATCGCCTCAGTTCCCAGACGTTTACAGAGCTTTGGTAAAAAGAAGAGGGAATGCTACACCATGGTAAACATGACCCTGTCCCAACTTTTTTGAGATGTATTTCAAGTGTGTCCTCTTGCGAGAACAGCTCCCCTGACAGCTTATGCTCTTCACCAATCTGCTTCAGCCTTGAAATATAGGCAGGCCCTCAACCTCCTCTTGTACAATGCAGGACCCCTGTTCCTGCTTTGCAATATGATGGTGTTGGCTGCCTTGTGGTGAGTAAGAGTGGTTTTGGAGGATTGGTCATCCATCCTACAATTGACAGGAAAGAAGTCTGCGGAAGCAAGAAATAAGGTTTCATGCCCAGTGTGGATGAGGTCTTCTGCTTTACAAACCCACTGGACTAAACAAGCATTTTTTGGGGGCACACATTTATTTTTAAAGACTGACCAAAGTTCAGCTTTAAAACTAAGGTTTACTTGAAGCTTGACTTTTCAGACCTCTAGGGTAGTGGTTCTCAACCTCAGTCCTCAAGTACCCCAACAGGCCATGTTTTGGGAATTTCTCTTAGATAAAATAGCTGTTCAAAATACCAAGCCATTGACTCTGATTTAAAGCACCTGTGCAAGATAAAGCAAAACCTGCAAACATGGCCTGTTGGGGGTACTTGAGGGCAGAGGTTGAGAACCACTGCTCTAGGGTAAGTACCACCAAATACCAAGCCATTTCCCATTGAGAGTGCCTCAGTGACTACGAAGGATGAGCTCCGGCGTGTTCGCATGCTGCACGTGCCGAGCCCGCCAGGCAATGCGCTGCACTAATCACAGACAGTGAGACATTTCCCGATCTCTGCAGCCACTTCTTGTGATTAGCGCTGTGCAGTGCCAAGTTCCTGGTGGGCTCGGCACGTGCAGCATGCGAACACGCCAGAGCTCATCCTTAGTGACTAGTAAGGGCCATCCTACTGGACCAGGGAATGGCACCAACAACTATATAGTGTAAGGTCCTGGCAGAATGAATATAAATTGAATGGATTGTTTAGGCAAGCCCTCACACTACATAGATGTTGGTAAAAACAAGAAAGATATGCATGCTTAGATTCAGACCTCCAGTCAGGTCCTTTTTTTTTTTTTTTTAAGTGAAACTAGTTTCAGAAAGGTACACAGGAGAGGGTTTTATGGCAGCCATGGTTATAATAGGCATCTTATGGTGTTTGCTGTTAGGCAGGACTTTTAAGCTTCTATAGGCATCATATGGTGTTTGCTGTTAGGCAGGACTTTTAAGCTTCTATAATAATAATGCTTTTATGAGACATCAAAAAAAAAAAAAGTTATACTAGTGGAGTCCTATACCCTAGCTTCCTGAACCGCACAGCTGTGAAGTCAGGACACATAATTCAAGCTGACAGCAGCAGATCTGTTCCCTGCGCCACACCTGCTGCCCCTTGACCCTTCACAACATCCCCTTTATATATTTCCTATTTATTCCCCCTTTTCCAGCCCCACCAGACAGCTGTATGATCCTCGACAACTGGCCACAAGTACAGATTGTAACGCCACACGCTCAGCTATTCAGTGAACACAACCGGTATGTGCTGCAGGACTGGGTACGCAATGGTTGAATTTCTGCAGGAAAAATTACTTCAACAAGAAAGTGGAACCATGGGCAAAATAAAAAATGACCTATATGATGCAGTCTGTCATTGGCAATAACATCTGGTCAAATGCAAGGCTTTGGTTAATGATAGTTTTTGGCCAAATTCCCAGCCTACACACTATAAAGGCTGCTCTTCCAGCAGCCCTATGTCAGTGTGTTGGCATTTAAAAAGAATGAAGGACAGCTGACTGCCGGTTTTAGGGAGTGACAGTTTGCTAGTGTAGTTTGCTACTACAGATCTATATAGTGCTGCTATATACAGTATTCAATTCTGTTTTGCCACTGATAAGTTGCAGTGAAATGTGGGGCTAGGGAGAGTGAAGTGTAAGCCCACCTGCATACATGGCGATTTGTTGAGACGCAACAGTCCTTTTACTTTTTTTTGCTTTTGTGTGCGTGTCAGCTGCTGATTTTTTCTTTTCTTTGAGGGGATATTTTTTGTTTACGCTCATGTCCTTTTTACGTTTATAAAAAAAAAAAAGGGAGGGCTATTTTTCTTTTAGTGTTGGCTGTGTTTTTTTTTTGTAGTTATTTAAACACAAATAAAAAAAGCTCAAGAACCAAAAATGTAATTTTATTAGGGCCTTTCAAATTTGTTTACGGGATCAAGAGCAGCTGTATGAAGATGCCCTTGTATATAAAGAAGCTTTGCGTACTATCATGGTGGATTTTAGTCCTCTAAAGCAGTGTTTCTCAACCTTTTTTCAGTCAAGGCACCCTTTAAAATTCTGCACAATTTCATGGCACTCCTTAAAGAGGAGTTCCACCCAGGGGGGCCATTAAAAAAAAAAAAATTAAAAGTCAGCAGCTACAAATACTGCAGCTGCTGACTTTTAATTGGACACTCACCTGTCCCTGGGTCCAGCGGTGCGGGGGATCGAAGCCCCGCTCGTCCCCCCCCTCCGCTCGTCGGCGCCGGCATTTCAACTGTGGGCGCCGGGCTGTGGCTTCACAGCCTGGCACCCACTGCGCATGCGCGAGCGGCGCCGAGCGCCGTGATTGGCCGCTCAATCACCTGGGACCTGCAATGGGTCCCAGATGATTGACAGGAGGGAGGGAGAAGAGCCGAGCCCTTCCTGTGCCAGGGGGAAGTGATGTCACCAGCCCAGGCAGACGAAGGGGCAGACTACGAGGGACCACCTAGCAACAGGCATTTAGAGGTAAGTAAAAAAAAAAAAAAAATATCCAAATGTTTTTTTGTTTAGAATTTTTTAGATATGTTTTTTTTTTTTGGGTGGAACCCCACTTTAAGAATTCTGCACAATCTCAAGGCACCCCACTCTAAAATGTAAAAAAAATGTAATTATTATTTTTAGGTAACGCAGCAGCATTTTTGAAAAAGTGTTTTCATTTTGTGGTGCTCAGATACTGTGTGGTTCTACTTTAACTGAAAAACCAAAAAAAAAAACAAACACTTTCTTTACACATTGCTCCCCACCAAATCCTTTACTGGGAAACCCAATGATTCCCCCAGACTGGATATGCTCATACTTCCTTATCAGAACCTGGGGTGCTTTGTCTCCTATCACTACTTGCATGGAATTTGCATGTTCTCCCTGTGGCAGCGTAGGCTTCCTCCAAGTTCTCCGGTTTACTCCCACACTCCCAAGACACGCTGGTAGGTTAATTGGATCCTGTCTAAACAGGCCGTAGTGCATAAAGGTGAGTTAGGGACCTTAAAGTGGGGTTCCACCCAAAAAAACAAAAATACCTGAAAAATTGTAAAAAACAAAACAAAAAAACATTTGAATATATATATTTTTTTTTTACTTACCTCTAAATGCCTGTTGCTAGGTGGTCCCTCGTAGTCTGCCTATTCCTTTGCCTGGGCTGGTGACATCACTTCCCCCCAGGCACAGGAAGGGCTCGGCTCTGCTCCCTCCCTCCTGTCAATCATCTGGGACCCATTACAGGTCCCAGGTGATTGAGCGGCCAAACAGGGCACCGCTCGCGCATGCGCAGTGGGTGCCAGGCTGTGAAGCCACAGCCCGGCGCCCACAGTTGAAATGCCTGCGCCGACGAGCGGAGGAGGGGGACGAGCGGGCTTCGATCCCCCGCATCGCTGGACCCAGGGACAGGTGAGTGTCCAATTAAAAGTCAGCAGCTGCAGTATTTGTAGCTGCTGACTTTTAATTTTTTTTTTTTTTTTAATGGAGCCCCTGGGTGGAACTCCTCTTTAAGTTGTAAGGTCCTTGAGGACAGGGACTGATGTGAATATACAATATATATGTAAAGGACTGTATAAGTACAATTTGCTTTCAAAACAGTTTTCACTACATAGAGTTGACTTTGTTCAAAGCCTTGGGCTGTAGCTTCTTGGAGGATGAAGTAGAAAAAGCATCCATTCTAACACAAGACCAGTGTAGCATCCGCAGCCTAGGAAGCATTATAAAATCTTAACATGCTGGTAGCAATGCCCTCTGCCCTCTAGGATCTTCCCCTCCACTTTGAAGGCCTGCTGGAGATGTGGAAAAGAGAGAGATGCACCATTCTGCAGCTGTGGTGGATATGCCCTTCAATATATGACTTTTGATCGCATGTTGTTCATGCAAAGGACACGGTCATGGGCACACTAATGCTGGCATTTCCCCACAATCAACCTGATTTCTATATTGACTGACCCCATCTCTGCAGCTAAAGGCCTGCTTTGCTTTTTTTTTCCTCTCCTGGCTACCAGGAACATCATTTCAACACAGAGGCGGGTGGAGACAAAGAGGTGCAGGCACTAGCAAAGAGTAGATGGGTGACAGTCAGGAGGGGTAGAGGGGGAAGTGCCAGAGAGGCCGATCCAGGACTGGAGCATCCCAATAAGTACGCTCCATTGAGTGACATTGGTGAAACCAGTCAGGGACCAGCACTGCTGGAGATGAGGGACTCTCCTAGCTGCCAGGGGAAGAACTCCTCCAGTGAGAGTGGGGGGGCACCAAAGGGAAAGGAAAGACAGATTCTGGTGGTAGGGGACTCAATTCTTAGGACAGAGAGGGCAATCTGTAACCAAGACCTGAAGCGCCGAACAGTATGTTGTCTACCGGGCGCTCGGGTTTGGCACATCACGGATCTTGTGGACAGATTACTGGGAGGGGCTGGGGAAGACCCGGCTGTCATGGTGCACGTTGGCACCAATGACAAAGTCAGAGGCAGATGGAGTGTCCTAAAGAACGATTTTAGGGATTTAGGTGCTAAATTGAGGAAAAGGACCTCCAAGGTAGTGTTCTCAGGAATACTACTGGTACATCGAGCCACACCAGAAAGGCAGAGGGAGATTAGGGAAGTAAACAAGTGGCTGAAGAGCTGGTGTAGTAAGGAGGGGTTTGGGTTCCTGGAGGACTGGGCCGACTTCTCAGTCGGTAACCGGTACTATAGAAGGGACGGACTGCACCTAAATGAGGAGGGTGCAGATCTGCTGGGAATGAAGATGGCCAAAAAGTTAGAGGGGTTTTAAAACTAGGCGATGGGGGGGAGGGTCCAGAGACAGTGATAGCCAGCGCAGAAGATATTCCAGAGGGTAGTATTGGGGGCATTAGTGGTAGGTTAACCAAAGCACAAAAACACAAGGTGAGTATAGTAGCAAGTCCTAGTTGCAATCTTGAAACACCCAATACGAGGACAATATGCGACTGGTCTAAACTTTGTGGCATGTTCACTAATGCCAGGAGCATGGTGGACAAGATGGGTGAACTAGAGATACAGTTGTACAAGGAGGATTTGGATTTTGTGGGAATTTCAGAGACCTGGTTCAACAGCTCTCATGATTGGCTGGCAAACATTCAAGGGTATACCCTATACCGCAAGGATAGAGAGGGTAAAAAAGGGGGAGGGGTATGCCTATATATCAAGAATAATGTACAAGTGAATGTGAGAGATGACATCACTGAGGGAGCTAGGGAGGAGGTGGAATCTTTATGGGTAAAGCTCCAAAAGGGATGAAGCTAAGGGGAAAATAATACTGGGAGTATGCTATAGGCCCCCTAACCTGAGGGAGGAAGTGGAGACGGATCTCCTATCACAAATTGGATTAGCAGCAAGGATGGGAAGTGTTATCATAATGGGGGATTTTAATTATCCAGACATAGACTGGGCGGAGGGAACCGCGCATTCATTTAAGGCTCGCCAGTTCCTTAATGTCTTGCAGGACAATTTTATGGGTCAGATGGTAGACGCACCAACTAGAAATAAAACATTACTGGATCTACTGATTACCAACAATACAGACCTGATCACAGATGTGGAAATACGGGGCAATTTAGGTAACAGCGATCACAGGTCAATTAGTTTCAGTATAAATCACACAAATAGGAAACATGAAGGGAACACAAAGACACTGAATTTCAAAAGGGGCCAACTTCCCTAAACTACAAACCTTGCTAAAAGGCATAAATTGGGATAAAATATTAGAAACAAAGAATACGGAGGAGAGATGGGTTTGCTTTAAGAGCATATTAAATAAGGGCATTAGCCAATGTATCCCATTGGGTAATAAATTTAAAAGAGCAAACAAAAATCCTGGATGGCTTAACTCCAATGTAAAAATGCATATAAAAGCAAAGGAGAAGGCCTTCAAAAAATACAGGGTTGAGGGATCATCCTCAGCATTCAGACTTTATAAAGAATGCAATAAGAAATGTAAGGGTGCAATAAGGATGGCTAAGATAGAACATGAAAGACACATAGCGGAGGAGAGCAAAAAAAATCCCAAGAAATTCTTTAAGTATGTAAACAGTAAAAAAGGGAGGACAGACCATATTGGCCCCATAAAGAATGAGGAAGGACATCTGGTTACAAAGGATGGGGAGATGGCAAAGGTATTGAATTTATTCTTCTCGAGTGAATCGGGGGGCTTCAGTAACCAAAACTGCAGTGTTTATCCTCATGACACAACACAGGAAGCACCTACATGGTTAACAGAGGACGGAATTAAAATTAGACTTGAGAAACTTAACATTAATAAATCACCGGGACCAGATGGCTTGCATCCGAGGGTACTTAGGGAACTCAGTCAGGTGATTGCCAGACCGTTGTTCCTAATTTTTACAGACAGTCTATTGACTGGATTGGTACCAGCTGATTGGAGAAAAGCCAATGTAGCACCAATATTTAAAAAGGGCCCAAAAAACATCCCTGGGAATTACAGACCAGTTAGCCTAACATCAATAGTATGTAAACTCTTGGAGGGGATGATAAGGGACTATATACAAGATTTTAGTAATAAGAATGATATCATTAGCAGTAATCAGCATGGATTCATGAAGAATCGTTCTTGCCAAACCAATCTATTAACCTTCTATGAGGAGGTGAGTTGCCATCTAGATAAAGGAAGGCCCGTAGACGTGGTGTATCTGGATTTTGCAAAAGCATTTGACACAGTTCCCCATAAACGTTTGCTGTACAAAATAAGGTGCGTTGGCATGGACCATAGGGTGAGTACATGGATTGAAAACTGGCTACAAGGGCGTGTTCAGAGGGTGGTGATAAATGGGGAGTACTCAGAATGGTCAGGGGTGGGTAGTGGGGTTCCCCAGGGTTCTGTGCTGGGACCAATCCTATTTAATTTGTTCATAAACGACCTGGAGGATGGGATAAACAGTTCAATCTCTGTATTTGCAGACGATACTAAGCTAAGCAGGGCAATAACTTCTCCGCAGGATGTGGAAATCTTGCAAAAAGACCTGAACAAATTAATGGGGTGGGCGACTACGTGGCAAATGAGGTTCAATGTAGAAAAATGCAAAATAATGCATTTGGGTGGCAAAAATATGAATGCAATCTATACACTGGGGGGAGAACCTCTGGGGGAATCTAGGATGGAAAGGGACCTGGGGGTCCTAGTAGATGATAGGCTCAGCAATGGCATGCAATGCCAAGCTGCTGCTAATAAAGCAAACAGAATATTGGCATGCATTAAAAGGGGGATCAACTCCAGAGATAAAACGATAATTCTCCCGCTCTACAAGACTCTGGTCCGGCCGCACCTGGAGTATGCTGTCCAGTTCTGGGCACCAGTCCTCAGGAGGGATGTACTGGAAATGGAGCGAGTACAAAGAAGGGCAACAAAGCTAATAAAGGGTCTGGAGGATCTTAGTTAGGAGGAAAGGTTGCGAGCACTGAACTTGTTCTCTCTGGAGAAGAGACACTTGAGAGGGGATATGATTTCAACTTACAAATACTGTACTGGTGACCCCACAATAGGGATAAAACTTTTTCGCAGAAGAGAGTTTAATAAGACTCGTGGCCACTCATTACAATTAGAAGAAAAGAGGTTTAACCTTAAACTACATAGAGGGTTCTTTACTGTAAGGTCGGCAAGGATGTGGAATTCCCTTCCACAGGCGGTGGTCTCAGCGGGGAGCATTGATAGCTTCAAGAAACTATTAGATAATCACCTGAATGACCGCAACATACAGGGATATACAATGTAATACTGACACATAATCACACACATAGGTTGGACTTGCGTCTTTTTTCAACCTCACCTACTATGTATGTAACTATGTAACACTTTGAAATGTAACCTCCATGCCAATGAGAAAAGAGTGAATCTGAACCGCCTCCCCAACCCAAATATACAACACCCTTCCTCGGCCATTGTCAAATACCCGTTCTTTTCCCCTGCTTGACTTTTTTACTCCCTAATATTCCTATATCCTTCCTTCCCCATGACTACACACTGGTAACAGTAAACCTTACAAAAAAAGTAAATAAAAAATGTGACTTATTAAACAAACCCATTGACAATATTCCCAGACATACTCAAACATTAATTATTTATATGTTCCTGGTGGCTTAAATTGCAATAGCAAAGGCATAGAAGAGTCTAGTGATAGATTTATCTTTTATGAAACATAAGCTGATGCTTAGGCCGCTTTTAGGAAAGTTTTTCACAGCCTAAAAACGCCTCTATACACAGCGTTAAGCCTAGTCCGGCGTTTCCCTGTCAAAAATCAATGGATCCCTATGGGAGCCCATTGAGGTGAATAGAAGTCGCACCAGAAGTCAAATCAAGATGATCCGACTTGTGTGTTGAGAATCTTGAAGGGGAACCCTGCCAAAATATTGCACGAGGTGCCCCCCCAAGATCCATTCCAGACCCTTCCCCTTGCTCGTTCCCCCCTTCCCCTTTCCTGACCTGCCGGGCTGCATGCTGGGATAAGGGTATGGATCTTGGGGGGGACCTCACGCCAAATTTTGGCGTGGTTCCTCTTCAAGATTCTCAGCACACAAGTCGGATATCATCTTGATGCGAGTTCTATTCAAATCAATGAGCTCCCATAGGGAACCATTGATTTTTGAATAGAGACAGAAGCGCGGCTAAACGCGAATTTACGCCAATGCAAAACGCAGATAAAATTGCGTTTTTAACACCGCTTTTTTCCTGGCGTCGGTACTCGTTTTTTTTTTAAACGCCCGTGGGCATAAGGCCTTAAAGTGATTCTAAAGGCAGAAGGTTTTTTTTTATCTTAATGCATTTTATGCATTAAAGTGGAGTTCCACCCGATTTTACTACTTTACATTAACAGCATTTACACACTTCAATGGTTCTAAAATGGATTTTTTTTTTTTTTTTATCCTAAGGGTTACCTTGTTAGGAGGCTTTTCAGTGGCCTTTCCGGTCTCTGCCACCCTCGGGTATGGCCATCATATCAGGCGGCGCACTGTCTCCTGGGAGCTATGTGTCCTTATTCCCAGGAGTCAGTGCGGATGGCCGCCGCTCGTTCGGGCACTTCTGATGCCGCCGCCTGTTGTGATGGCAACGTGGAAGTTTACGGCCGTACATACTGAGCATGCGCGGGAACACGCAGTGCATGCTGGTAGCTCAGCATCACCGTATCCAGGAACTTTATGTTTGTGGGCTTCACATGCCCACAAGCAAGATGAAAACTGCCAGTAAGACATTTTAAAACTACGTTTTTCATAAGAAACCGGACACCAGGGGATATATTTGACAAAACAAGTGAGTGTTACATTGAAATTATATAAACTTAAGAATTGTTTAAAAAAGAAAAAATTCCAATTGTCCTTGGAACTCCGCTTTAAGATAAAAAAAAAAACCTTCATTGTGCAGCAGCCCCACCAATATTTACCTGAACCCCATCAATATGTACGAGTGCCTCGGCCGTCCAGGACTCTCCCTCCTGATTGGCTGAGACACAGCAGCGGCGCCTATGGCTCCCGCTGCTGTCAAAGTCATTAAGCCAATGAAGAGAGAGAATGGGTGGGGCCGAACCACAGCTCTGTGTGTTTGAAGGACACACAGAGCTGCGGCTTAGCTCAGTTGCCCCTATAGAAGGCAGCTTTCTGTGGGGGCACTCGACAGGACAGAGGGGCCAGGAGCACTGGGCAAGGGACCCGAGAAGAGGAGGATCCGGGCTGCTCTGTGCAAAACCACTGTACAGAGCAGGTAAGTAGAACATGTTTGTTGTTTTTTCTTTAAAAATAAGAGACTTTAGTATCACTAATGAAAAAATGGTTAATGTACTGAAGGATACATATACAAAGTCTGAGAGGGTGTGGAATCCTTGGATAATTTACATAAAATCTTCTCCCTGAAAACAGAAGTTGAGGTGGCAGTAGAGATAGACATCCAGGAAAGTAATCTCCTTCTCTCTCTCCCCGCCCCTTTCCTACTCTTTCTTTGACTGTTACTCAGGGAAACCCACTTTATTGCACCCAATTACTACAGTTGTCAGAGGACATATATGCAATTTGTATTTCCATGACGTGCAAAGGCTTGATCTTTTTCCCTTTGCTTAATATCATGGAATTCAACCATACTTCTTTGATGTCACATACTGCATAGAATTTAATATAATTTTGCATAATTCTCCCTTGGATACAATATTATGTACATTGGATTGTATACTGCTAGAGAGAACAAATTATTGGAAAATGTTCTTATGTTCATAATATGCTTATATGCCTTTGGGTACTTTTTATGGCTACTCTAAGGCTGTGTTCACACTAGAGCGAATTGGAAGCAGGTTTCTCCATATCCATTTCACATGACAGGAAACTGTGACCGGCTCTCAATGGAGCCAGTTCACATATCTCTGTGGCAGCCAGAGCAGATTTCAGAGGGGTCCTGTGCATCTTTTGCTCCATTTCAGGTCCGAATTCATTAAAAGGTCAGGCCTGATTCCTCCCTGAAATGGAGAGCAGGGATGCACCAGAGCCCTGCTGTGTGCCACATCCGCTCTAAGTGTGAATCTAGTCTTAATGTTTTGTAACGTTTGTTTGTTTTATGGAAAAAAAAAAGTTTACTGTTCATAGCATCCACATGAGATCCTCCAATAGTTGGGGGGGGGGGGGGGGGGGGTGTTAAAGCTAACTGCCCATTCTTACATTCAAGTTTTGGAAACCATCATTGGTTAGCTGTTCCCATTTCTAGTCACAATTCCATTGCTAACCAATTACATTATCACCATTATGCTACACAAAAGGATGGCAAAAGCTGCATTATCCCTAGACTTGGCTCTATTCTTCAGAATATTCAAGCTGCCAAGAGCTTATAGTGCAGATTGTCAATAGGTGTGTAAAACAAAATAAAAAAGGAAACAAGCTTTTTTCTTTTGTAACTTTCACTCGCTGTAAGAGGATAACAGCCACAAGCATATACAGGAAAAAAAAAAAGTCTCAAGTCTCTTAAAGTAGGTGTTGATAAAAGTAAATAAGGTCACAAATTTTGTATGTAACAATAAAACCAGAAAATGGTTATAAATAAAATAGTCTAATTTGCAAATTTATATTCTGAGACACATCGCATACACTCTAGTGTATTCATAAGGCATTAAAGACTGAAAACTTCAAGCATGCAAACCTTAGGCCCCTGCTCACACTAGTGCAATTTGTGTGCATCTGCCATGCTCAACAATGGAAATCACATTCTCTATGGTGCATGTTCAGATCAATGCCACATGGTGCAGTACAATTTTTAAAAAGGTGCATTTGCCGCTTTTGGTGATTACCTGGTGTAATTTTTGGCCTCACAGGATGTCAACAGTAGTGGGTGAAAACATACGTATGCGTTTTCAGTACAGTAATAAATTTCTTTCTCTGAACAACAATGATGTCATAGCAGACGCACGATTTTGGGGCAGCACTAGTGTGAACTTAAGCATATTATGTAAAAACAACCGCTTAAAAATCTAAAAAAAAAAAATTTTTTGGTTCAGTCCTAAGAAAAAAAAAAAAAAAAAAACATACCTCACACACCACTTTCTGTATTCACTACAGAATCCTTACATTCAGGACATACCTTTTAACTAATCAATTAGTATGTGCAACTGACATAACCATTCAAACATGTATAAATTAATTTTTAAGAACGACCCTGCTATAAAAATAGTATCCAATTTTCTCAAAATATACAGCATCTCTCATCGCATTCCAAGTATCTGCCGGCTTTTTAGCTGATAGTTCTTCTCCAGCTCACACAGGGCCTGGGCACGCACATTGGCAGCTTGCAGCCGCTGCTTTAACTCTGTACACTTGTCCTGGGTGTTGGGAGGTTTGCCCCCACTACGGTTCTCTTTACTTTCCGTGCCAAAGTGGGCATTTTTCTTACTTCTTATGGAAGATACAAGATCTGGAAAAGCAAGGTAGAAGTAATGATGCAGTTTAAATATATACAGGTCAATAAAACAAAATTAGACATCAGATTACCTCATGTAGTTCAGATTTTGCATTTATGAAAACTTTTTTTTGGTTTATCTAGAGCCAAATGTTTTGCTTGAGTTGTGGAAAGTTTAGAACCACGGGCAAAATTTTCCATTGTTGTCCTGGTGACTAGTGGCAACAAAGACTTACATTTTGGATTTTCCATCAGTTTAAAAGTTGTCATAAGAAGGTTGAAGTTTTAAAAGGAGAATACCGCTCACTTTGTGGAGGTTCCCTTTAAAGTTTCTATAGCATCACTAGGACAGGGCGTGAAAGGAAATCTTCCCAAGATGATACGAAGTTTAACCAGTCCCCCATTCCATCCAAAACAGTTTTTTCTATACATACACTTTATTAATTGAATGGGGAGGGGGGGGGGGGGCAACTGGAGTCCTGTGCGTCTTCTGGTCTGTTTCAGGTCCAAATTTGGACCAAAATTAGACCTAAAATACAGTGAACAGAGATGAACCGGACCAATGTGAGCCACTCAGTACGGCAGTGTGAACTCAATCTTTAGAGAGAATAAATGTAAGTAACTTTAACCTGTTCCTAAATGATAAATATGAAAAGAGTGTTTTTTTGTTTTTTTTTACTAGCTACTGCAGTTCAACCACCTCCCCCCCACCCGCCTGATGTGTGGCCACTCTTGATCTGTAAAAAGACCCACCAAGCGGTAGTTTGCAAACCATTCAAAATTGAAGTCTGACACGTTTCGCCTTTTCAGTCAGAGTCAAGGCTCTCTCCCCTTTTCTCCTCACACTCCTTGGTCAGTTTCTAGTGGTTTAGTGCATGACTGCAATAGCAGCCAAGACTCCCAACTGAAGCGACAAAGAAAAGCAAGTGACACGTTGTCTTTGAAAGGACACAGTAGCATCTATATCACCAGGAATTTATAGTCAGATTATACATCTATTATCCTAACCCCTTAAATGTCAACCAATAAGCTAGATAGGTGGTGGAATTGTAAACATTTACATTGTCCATATGCAAATATGATGTTTTGGATAAACAAGCCTGGAACACTTACAATTTAGAAATGAAAAATTCTTTCAACTGAAGCCGTGTTAAAATTTCTTCAAAAAGCAAACAAATGAAAAATTTTTTTTTACTGCTATGATGGTGTGCAGACAGTTAAGAACAGCTGTCTTTTTTTTCTTAGTGCAATCAGTAACCAAATGTTAGGGTAACACCAAGCCATAAAAACCCACCACTACAATAACAGTGTTCCTGGTTGGCACGCCAACTACTACTTGAACCCAAAGCAAGAAAGCAAAACAAAAAAAGTCTAGTCTCCTAGTCTACTTGTTCTGGATTAGTAAATTAGTGCCGACGTCAGAGAGGGGAAAAAAAAAAAAAAAGAAAGGGTATGTGTTAATGGCAGCCTTCATACAAGGAAAGGTTTCCTTCTATTCTAGGCCAGCGGCATCCATATGCTGATATGCATTTCAAGCCAAAAAGCTAGGGATGCAACCGATATATCGGCTGCCGAAAATATGGTTATCGGTGTTATGCTGATAGAAAAAAGGGGGGGGGGGTGGAATGGGAAGGAAAGCAAATAGCATGCAGTGTCCTATTGACTTCAATGCAAAAATGCCAGCCACATAGATTGAATAAAAAAAAAAAAAAAAAACTGTCCGTTAGGGTTTCAGCCAAGTGCATCCTGAATTCTCGGTTTTAGTGCAGAAAAGCCATGGTTTAATGCAAGACAGAATGGCTATAACTTTGTTAATCACTTTAGCCCAGCTCAAATGTCATAAAATAAACCAAATAAAAGTAAATTTATTAATATACACAATCTGAACCATTAAATAAAAAAAAAAAAAAAAAAAAAAAAAAAGTACATGATATACCGTTATAAAAACATTGTTACTACAACTAGTAGTTCTGCCAATCTAATAAAGCTTCCAGAGGCTTCCTGTTGGCTCTCGTACCTATCCCATTTTCGATAGCGGCTCCATAGATACGCTGCTCTTTCAGCAAGTTAAAGTTCTTCATCAAGTTTTCAGCCCTGTAGTGATGGAAAGAGTAGCGTCAAATTTGATTACACTACTGTCATGTCTATCAATTTTTTGGCAATCTGCATTTACATTTTGGAGATTTCCCTTCACTTGTTGCGCTGTAGGCATAACAGGAAACATTAGCATGGCAGCCAGAAAACCTTTCCCTGCCAGTTGAAAATGTATCAGATCCCCCCCAATCTATTATTGCTTTTAAAAATTAGAAAAAAAATAAATTAACAAATAAATATAATTATAAAAATGATAGTGGGCATAAGGGCATAATCTTAACCTCAGCAGTGATGTGGCTACACCTAACCACAATGCCTGCTCCCAGCATTACAGACAACATACAGCACCTTACTGGTTCCATTTCAAGCTACCTTATTAAATCTACACAAAGTTTAGATTTTACAAATTTTAGCACATAAACCTACCTTGAAAGTTTATCTTCTGCTAGCCTCTCCCGTACACACAACTCTCTTTCTCGTTCTGAAAGAAATTAAGATTAGGAGAGAGCCATTTTGATTAGATAGCATAGAAAGGGCATGCCAACTATATGCTTACACATTATTATATGTGCTTATATACCAAACATTAGATTTCTTATGCAATTTCTCCAATTGTGCTTCTGTCAACTGGCGAGTGTTTAAAAAGGTTTTTCAGAGTATCCAAGATGGACTGGAAGTTGGGGGTCACTGTATTGCAAAATGATTGACTGGCAGCTCATTCCGGGGCAGATCCAGTATCCATCTTCACCTCTGTTATAGAGAGGGACTACCAAAGTATTACTGGCTGCCAAGGTTGATCAGTAAAGTGAAAAAAGGAAGAGAGAGGCTGTAGGGGCATGGCAAAGCTGACAAAAAACGTGAAAACTGAAGAGAAGAAAAATGCAATTAGTAGGAAATAAAAAAACAATATGGTGCAGTGAAGAGAGTTAGGAAATTCCATTCAGGTTTATAGCTAGGAGCAGAGTCAGACAATCCTTCCCACCCCAGAAGCAATGGCTGAGGCACAAAATCCACATTGAAACTTACAGCAATTAAAATGTTTTTTTTTTATATTTAATTTTAGGTAAGGATTTACACACCAAATAAAATTAGTGGCGTTTGTAAGTGATCAGACCTTTGACAAAGGAGGAACATGTGGAACATTTCAATGGGTATGATTATTTTTGCAAGGCACTGTCTGTACAGCTCACACTCTATAAAACTGACAGCAAGCCCCTCAGGTTCACACAACTTGAGAGCGGCTGTCCAGGTCTTCTCAAAACTTCATTCACACAACTTAAGGGTGTAAGGGGACAAACAGATAAAACCAATAAGTTTTATTTTTCAGGAACCATAAACTTACGCTCAAGCCGGTCCTCTCTCTCCTTCAAAGCCTTTTCTCGTGCCAGCAATTGCTGTTCCTTTAGTCTGAGCTCAGACAATGTGGGGTCTGGATGGTGCGCCTGCTCCTGTTCTGCAGATTTCCTGACTCTCCTTTCTGATATTCTGTTTTGTTCTTCCGCCACAATGGGTGATACCAGAGGTGTCTGCAGAACCTCTTCAATGGAAGGTCTTAAATAGTCCTGACAAACCAAATCACCATGTGAAACTTCTAAAAGCTGTCTCTAAGAGCATATGAAAATTTTTTTAAGAACTAAAGCAAGCATCAACAAATAAAAGATTCTGCAAGTCTTTAACCACTTGCCGACCTGCTTACGTCAATATACGTCGGCAAAGTGGCACTGGTGCGCAAAATGACGTACCCGTACGTCACTGTCATCGGAAGCATGCCCACGGACTATGTTCACTCATTTTTTGCTTATAGCACAAAAAAAAACAAAAAAAAAAAAAAAAAAAAACGCAGAGATGATCAAATGCCACCAAAAGAAAGTTCTACTTGTGGGAAAAAACAAAAAACAAAAAAAACATCAATTTTGTTTGGGTACAACATCGCACAATTGTCAGTTAAAACGATGCAGTGCCGTATCACAAAAAAAAGGGCTTGGTCAGGAAGGGGGTAAAATAAGCAAGTGAGTGCCAGGCTGGTCAGATCACATTAATGCTACAGTAAAATACAAAAATATATGTAACAATTTTCAGATATAGCATAGGGCTGGAAGCTCTACTATACGGCTTTCTGTTATAAAAAGGTAAATCAGCACCAGATCTGCCTAATTTTAGCTACTCTCTACAGAGCATTTGCAGTACAGACTATGTGTCCATGTATATCATGGTGCTCCTTTTTAGCAATATTAAAATGAGTAAACTGCTACTTGGGTACTTCTGCCAGGTTACAACTTTGTCATTCCCTCACCTAACTGTATGACAGCGATAGATCAATACACCAGACAAGAGGCTCTAGAAGAGAAAGTGCATGCAGGAACCTACTAGTGCACGCAAGCTGCAGTTGTGAGGATAGAATATACCCAAAATACTAATACCAGAGTTTTTGTTTTTTTTTTTAAACCAAAATTGGTAGTCTACATCAGTGGTTCTCATCCCTGTGTCTCAAGTACCCCCAACAGGCCATGTTTTGGGAATTTCTAGATAAAATAGCTGTCCAAAATACCAAGCCATTGACTGATTTCAAGCACCTGCAAACATGGCATGTTGGGGGTACTTGAGGGCTGAGGTTGAGAACCACTGGCCTACATGACAAACTCTAAGGCAATATAACAAAAGCCAACATCCTTTTAACCACTTGCCTACCGGGCACTTTTAGCCCCTCCTTCCTAGGCGAATTTTCAGCACTGACACACTTTGAATGACAATTGCACGGTCATGAAACACTATACCCAAATTAAATTCTTATTCTTTCCACACAAATAGAGCTTTCTTTTGGTGTTATTTAATCAGCACTGGTAGAGCTGCACGATTCTGGAAAAAACAAAAAATGTGCCAACTTTACGGTTTAGTTTTTTTAAATTCATGGAAGTGTATTTTTCCCCAAAAATTGCATTTGAAAGACTGCTGCGCAAATAAATACAGTGCGACATAAAATTATGCAACGATCGCCATTTTATTCTTTAGATTCTCTGATTATCTATATATACACAATGTTTGGGGGTCCCAAGTCATTTTCTAGCACAAAATACAGATTTTTTTACTTTAAGCAACAAGGGTCAGAAAAAGGTTTAGTCTTTAAAGCTTCATGTACACTGAACAATTTTACAACCGCTTCCAAACAATATAACTTGACAGATAGTAATCAGTTTTGCCACGTTTAGAAGAGTTTTTTTTTTTTTTTTAAAGCCAAAAATGAAAAAAGCCTGTAAACGAAATGTGGCTAAATGCGAGTTACCGCGTTTGGCACTTGAAATGCCTCTAAACTCAGCATCTGAACCCATTTTTTTTTGCGTTATAAAAAAGCCTCTAGACTCAACTGCCTAGAAACGACCCTGTGTACATGTTCTAATAAGAGGAGAGTTCAGGAGAAGTTGAAAAAAAAAAAAAAAAAATTCCCAACTGCTCTTAAGGTGTGGGCGTTTTTCTGCTTTTTACATTGGTGACCTTTTGACCTGTACAAAATCGCAGTACTTTCTGCCTGAAAACGCTACGCTCAGGTGTAAATGGGGCCTAAACGTTCGTTTAGCAGCAGCAGTGTACATGAGGCCTAAGTGGTTAAACGGCCCTCATTTACAGACACCGAAGTTCATCCCTTTGATCTAAAAAGAACTAAATATTACAATGTTTCCTATTATCTCACTGAGCAAGGTTGATAAACATTTGCTGGATGTTGGATGTTTATCTTTGACAGCTGTAAGTGAGCAGAGAACAGCCCTGCACTTGTTACATGAATGAATTGTGGAAATGCCGGATTAAGATCGCGGGGGGGGGGGGGGGGGGGGGGTTATTTTTTGATAAACTAAAAAAGACCAAATATTTTAAAAAAGGAAAAACCCCTACCCCCCCAGCCCCCCACATTTTTAATAGTTTTTGTTACATAGTTTTGCAAACAGGTAATTTTTCTTCTTCACTGATGTGTGCTGATGAGGCTGCACTAATAATCAGGACACCAATAATCAGTTTTTTCATCATTTACCACTTCCTCCCATTCTGAATATAGATATCAGATATTCCAACCGCTCACAAGCGCAAAACAAGACGATACTTGTTTAGTTGCTGAACATGGACTCTTTATTAGAACCAAAATTACAAGTCTAATATACAGTAAAAGAGGAGGTCCCCCCTCCTGCTCATATTACTCTAACAATACATCTGTAACCAGAAACAGAATTAACATAAGCAAATTAACTAATCCCTTAAAGCAGCCGATGTGACTCCTTGCCCTCCTGAGCATTGTTATGATTAAATCAGGATTTCACTACAGGTCAGACTTGTGGCCTCACAATTGCAGGAGCTAATTACAATTAACAATACAAACAGTGATCCCCCCCCTCCTCAGCCTAGTAGGCAACAAACTATAGTAGGAGTAGACTGTCCGGCTCTTACCCAGTTCTAGAGGCCAATGTGATCAGCTCTCTCAACTAACATGTTGAGTTCAGAATCAAACAAACTAAGAATAGTCTTTACATATATCCTGGGAGATATTGTGGATAAATATTACTGTCCCATTTTAAGCAATCCAAGACATACCCTCCCAGTCACCATTTCCAATACGGCATACACAGGGTTCCCAGAGTCTGTGTCCTGGGGGACAAGGACCCGAATCCAAAGTAACACCACCTCAAGGGTCCCCAAGCATACAGCTCACAAAGTGCACTGTTCCCCCAAATGCCAGGGCCCATAATCGGTAGGCAAGAGGCTAGCATTCAGTCCCCTCCAAAAGCCTCTGTCCCGGGTGAGTCTGTCACAATGTCCCTTTAACACAAGCCAGTTATCGGCTCTTTTCTCCTTTCCTCACACTGTCAGCGTGAGGAAAGAAAAGCGGATAACCAGCTTGCGTTTACATTCATGATCAGCTGTCATTGGACACAGCTGATCACATGGTAAAGGGCCGCTGTGATCGGCCCTTTACCCCATCCTCAAATGAGAGCGCCCCGCCCAACGCGATCATGGGAGGACATCATATAATGGCCTCCCGGCAAAGTAAGCCTGCGCTGTAGGCATCTTTCGGCTAGAACGCAGGCGGAAAGTGGTAAAAAAAAAAAAAAAAGTGCATTTAGAATAAAATGCTAACAGTTGGGAGTACAGGGAAATTCTAAAGTTGTGATCACGTCTCCAATTTACATGTCTGTGAAGATCTGGGCAGATACTGGTTTCATTCTGCTCTAAAAGTACTGGTTGTACTGAACTTCTGACACTTTACTAATCTTGCAGTTTATTTCATTAAAAAAATGAGAACCACTTCCTATTGAGCTGAAGGCCCAATTGCACCATCAATCCCATGGTGTTACTATATTTGTCTTCATCCTGTGGTTTGTGGTTTCCTGCAAAACTTGACAGAACTCACCTTCAGGTTTAACATCTGTGTAATAATTTGGTTCAGTTCTTCTGAATAGCGGTAAGGAATTCGCCGAAACTTCCCTATTTTGATCTTTTCTGCCAACTCTTTCTGATTATAAGCTGTAAAGGGTGGCCTAAGGGGGCAATAAAAAAGGCAGGTTACATTAAGATAAACCTGTCTGCCATTTGAAACTTTCAACACAAAAGCTTTGTTCTGCCAGAAAAATCGTTATATGTCCAGTCCATAGTAACCGATACCCAATGCCACTCCTTGGCAGTACACAGATTTAAAATGTTAAGAATTGTCTGGTTAACAAAGTAAAGAAAGAGGTGATCATTGTGTATTCAGAAACTAATACTAATCAAGGAAGCACTGTATAAGTGTACAGCATAAATCTAAGCTTCTCCCAAGTATTACTTACGAAAGAGCACACAGTTCATAGAGAAGACAGCCCAACGACCATATATCAGACTTCTCATTGTAAGACATCCTATTCATCTGCTCCTAGAAAAAAAAAAAAGAAAAAAAAAAAGAAGAGAATACACTTCAATAAATTAAAATTTCACACAGCATGGAGGTAAAGCTTAAAAACAGAACTTCAGCCAAAATGGGGAAGTTCTGCTTTTCTACCTCCTCCCCCACTTCTGGACACTTTTTGGGGAGTGGCTATCTAGTTTTGATAGGTACCCGATCACCACTTTGAGCAGATGTTTTCCCCTCCACCCCTTTAGGACACATCAAGGGTCCCTGGAGGCTGTGGGAAGCAGGCTGTAAAGCCACAAGGGGTAAACATGCCAGTGACGAGAGAGAAAGAGAGAAAGAGAGAAAGAACCAATTATCTTCTAGGTTTTAGCCCCCATTCACAATAGTGTGACCTGTCGTGTGATTGCGTCACATGAAGCCCCACCTTATTTTTGGCTATGGAGCCATTCATATCGGTGCAACTCAGACTTGCACGGATTTTAAGAAGGTTCTTCAACTATTTTTGGCGCTTTCATGTGCAACTTGCTTGACATCTGTGCATTAAGTTGCACAAATGTCAGCAAGCCACACATGAAATTGCGCTGAAGTAGCAAGGATTTCAAAGCCACATTTGGTGTGAAAACGGGGCTTATTGTCAAAGCGTAATTGAACAAGCTGAAGTAAGACTTATGAATTTGTAGCAAAACTATAATCTGCTAGGGAGCAGCGAGTGTGGTCTGCTTGAGCACAGAATTTACCGACTAAAGTGTCAGACATGAATAGATCTGCAAACTCAAGGATGGAGAGAAGAGATATTGTTGATGTATCACATGATTAATAGACCAGGAAGTCTGGGCTGCCTCATCACTTTTGAATTCCACCTTGTGGGTGGCCCCACCAGCACCCTTCTACCCGACCTCCCTAGTTTTAGAAATCAAAAAAGCCGGGTGGTATATGGCGGCCGAACAGCGGCTGTATCCAAATAAAGGCGTGGTTCATGTATTTCGACAGCAACCAGAGTGTCTAAAAACAAAATATAAAATGTCTAATCTTATTTTCTAAAAAAACAACATTACAGAATGTTATTCCATTGAGTGTCTAATTGCCTGTAAGATTCAGGAAGGATTTTCCCCCCTTTTGCCAGAGCAAATGAGACCTAGCTTTAGAATGTTTTTGCATTCCTTGAATGTGTACATATGTCTATGCAACATATGGAATTTTTCGTTTCCGGCACAAGACAAGTTACGACTGGTGCTGTGAAGGTCATTATAAGAATACAAGGCAAGAAATACTCACAGGCGACATGTAGTAAGGAGTACCAACAAAAGTTTTAGCAAAACTGGTATCATGGTGCAATATTCGAGCTAACCCAAAGTCTCCAAGTTTAACATTCCTCTTGGCATCTAGAAATATGTTGGCTGGTTTCAGGTCTCTATGTAGAACAGTGTGACCCCCGTCACTCCTTTTATGGCAGTCTTTTAAGGCCAAGGCAAGTTGAACAAAAACACATAATATAAAGTCTTCTTCTAGGTACTGCCTGGAATATAAAAAAGACAGCATAAAATTAGAGCAGTTAACACAAGTGTGAATTCATAGAATAGAATTTAGGATTGTAAAACCATACAATTTAAAAAGAGAAGTATGAACTTAAAATTGGGGACCCAAAAAAAACAAAACAAAAAACACACTGAATTTAGATGTTATGGGTCTTCTTATTGCCCGGATTAAAGCCCAACTCTAGCTTTGCCATCAGATTAGTTTGTTTTGGCCATGCTGGCCCAAATAAATCATTCCACTTCTAAGAAACACAGCTGCTCTCAGCGCTACATAAACTAGATGTAGCACCAGTTATATATTGTATAAAGCCCGGCAGCAGTATGGGGGCTTCCCATGCCCTGAACAAAATCGAGTCAGATCAAGTGCTGCTCAGCCATTCAAAAAAAGCCTTCCTTTGACTGAGGTGGACAGATGTCACAATCTCCACCTCAGCCAATAGAAGCCTTGTATTCAAACTTAAAAATTCAAGGCTTCCTAGGAATGGCTGAGCAATGCTCGCCCTAACTTGATTTCTTTCTGGGGAAAGAGACAGGAGCTCCCCGTGACTCTGCACTATATGTAGCTGACGTTACATACTGTTTATGCAGTGCTGACAAAGGGCGCATTTCTTAGTGATTGAAATAGTTTGTTTGGGCCAGCTTGTCCACAAAGAAGTATTTAAAGAAGGTAGCAAAGCTGGAGTTAGGCTTTGAAGACCAACTTTGGGCTCAGTGCCCACTCCTCACTAACCCCTTCCTAGAGGAGTCCCACGCATTTTATTTTAGTTAAAGTAGCTCTTTTTCAGATGCCTTCAAATCTGATTTTTATTTTTTTTTTTACTGGCTGAAGCTTGATGGTTTTATCCTACCACTTTTATAGTCTGATAAATTGCATACAGTTAATACATGCAAGGATACTAGTCAGTATATGACAGCTATAGGGGCGGGGACAAAGTATATAGCAGAATGAACAGCACTCCTGTGATACACAGCCAAACGAGCTTTGGCTGTACGTCTTCTTTAAGCTCTGTACTCAGTCAATGTCATAGATGAAGTTAAACATACCTCTCCTTCGTGCATTTGGCAATAAGGCTGGCTAGGTCTCCTCCTTCACAATACTCCATCACAATGTAAAGAGTTGTATTAGTCCGATCAATTATACGGTCGTAGTAGCGAACAATATTTGGATGTTTTAATTCCCGTAACAAGTTGACTTCCGAGACCAGCATCTGCTTCTCGGTCTCACTCATTGTGCCATAGTCAAGCTCTTTCCATACCAATACCTGCAGAGGGGAAAAAAAAGAATACAAAGTGGGCCTATTAATAAAGCAGTGTTGACTTGTTAGTGTGGCTTCTGTTGAAAAGACCGGCGTAGACATGGACCAAAATTTGCCCAGTCCCCCCTGAACCAGCCGAATTTCGGTATAAGTGTACCGGACTTAAAGGAGCTAGGACAAGCCATATACCATTGCTGGGAGTACAACGGTCAACTTTTATTAAAGCAGTTCAATTCCCCCCCCCCCCCGAAAAAAAAAAAAAAAACACATACTCACGCACAGAAAATTCAGCATTGTCCTACTGCAATCTACTGCTTGGGTGCCCAATTAAAACATTTCCAGTAACCCCGCTTGGGGAGGGAGTGTTAAAACGAAACAAACTGCCTTTTGGAAGTTACATCCAACTTTCATCCTAAAGTAGAAGTCATGTTGCCCTGCCTCCTGCTGGGCTTTTGCCAAGAAACTGCTTATGCAGGTAAGGGGCGCTTGTAGATAAACTGCCAAGATCCAATTCATGTATTGGCAGGCTGATCGGATCTACTTGGGTAGAACCAGCATGTCAAACTTCTAGCATGCGATTGTCAGCAGCTATAGCCGCTAGCAATAATCACTGCGCTCTCCCAGAAGGGACAGCTCCCCGCTCCCCCTTGCCGTGAGAACACAATAGCTCTGCAGGAGGGATGCCCCTATCAACACTTACTGTGTTGATAGGGAAATCAAGCATTTTTTTTCCTGCAATCCCTGGTTGCGGTTAAGAAAAAAATACATCTATGGCCTGCCTAACCCTTTCCACAATTGTGTGCATCATGTAATGTGGTATTTGGGCACTAGGGGTCTCCATAGGACATCTGATGTTGTACCATACATGAGCTAACTTGTTCATTCAAGGCTAGAAGACTTGGGGCGGTCCTTACAAATCATGGAGGTCATACAAAAAACTAGATGGAGTTGTTTTTGTTGTGAGCTATATTTGAATGAAACTGAAGATTTTGTAATCCAAGTTATATTATTAACCTTACTTTCATGCAATAAGCTAAACAAATCTTCTATAAAACTCAGTTTGGTAAAAATTTTGGAAATTGTTCTTGTGTTCATTGAGATATTGATGATTCAAATCTTACTTTTCAAAAGGAGTGTACTCATTTATGCTGAGCACTGTACAATGTTTCCTCTCCCCACCCTCCCTGTGACAGTGGGCGAGGAATCCTCTTCCTGCATCCACTGTCATAATTTAAAAAAAAAACAAAAAACAAACAAACAAAAAAACAAAAAACAGTGCAGCCGTGCAGGGCTCCACCCACACAGACACATCACTCTTTCAGGGTTCTGTGAATGAACAAAGTCTACTATCAGCCTCCACAGCTGACACTTGCAGTTCTCAATGATGCACTGGTGAGCAGAAGCCTGACATTACACCCGCGATCTGCTGATACCAAGTGCAATGCCGTACAGGCTGCAGTGTAAAAAAATGAAAAATAAAAAACGCAGTTATTTTAGCTGCAAAAAGATGTGCATTTATTATTTTTGTAAATAAGGTGAACGTCGCCTTTAAGGGCCCAACCTAAAAAAAGCCCTCCCTTACAGTGGGGCTGTGCCCATATTTGCAAGGGTTAACTGCTTGTTTATGTCTAGGGGGCAGAAAAGCAGTTTTACTTACCCAATCCTCCAGTCTGCAAATGGCGCTACCCCATGATCCAGTGATGGGCCATTTCTTGAAGGGATCTGGTCCCTTCATCGATCTTGATGATGTAAGGAGGGCAGTAAACTGCCAGAGCATGCAGGAGAAGAGGCTGCAGGGACCACTCTAGCAGTGCAGAGGAGCCTGCAGGAGTGGAGGACTGGGTAAGTAAAACTGCTGTACCAAGTACACTAGACAGCAACGAAGTCCACTCTCTGCTGACGTCACAGAAGTCAGTCCAGGCACCGCGTCATCACAACACTGGAAGTCGGGATCTGCCGGGTGCCTGGACTGACACCCCGCTCAGCGAGCCGCTGAGAGTCTGAGCCTGCTACTCCCCGCCCCCTCCACAGCTCAGCGCTCCAGTGAGCGAGGAGGAAGCAGAGTGGAGAGCTGCTAATTGACAGTCAGCAGCTCTCTGCTCGGGGACCTGTCAGAACCGAGCGATCGGCGATGTTCGATCGCTCGGTTCTCAGTGCAGAGGCGTCAGGGGACTGATGCTGCATCCACATAGACAAGCATAAATCAGGAAAAAAAAAAAAACCCAAACCCATACTTCTCTTTTAAGTCCAATTCACAAACGGACCAGAGAGTAAAACATGCGATATTAACCACCAGGGTTTCACTCTATTTTTTGACAAATAGCTGGTTGCCAAGGAGCAGGCCGGGAAGCCGGCTGCAGTGTCCTTAACGGATGAATTATCAGCTGTCAGCAGGTTTCCCGCTGACAGCTGAATAAAGTGAACCACACAAAACACACATTGTGGGGTATGGATGGGATGGCTGGGTATGGCTGAGAGTGGATGGGATGGATGAGTATTGCTGAGTATGGATGGATGGATGGATGAGTATTGCTGAGTATGGATGGATGGATGGATGGATGGATGGATGAGTATTGCTGAGTATGGATGGATGAGTATTGCTGAGTATGGATGGATGGATGAGTATTGCTGAGTATGGATGGATGGATGGATGGAGGAGTATTGCTGAGTATGGATGGATGGATGGATGGAGGAGTATTGCTGAGTATGGATGGATGGATGGATGGAGGAGTATTGCTGAGTATGGATGGATGGATGGAGGAGTATTGCTGAGTATGGATGGCTGAACATGGATGGATGGAGGAGCATTGCTGAGGATGGCTGAGCATGGATGGCTGAGCATGGATGGCTGAGCATGGATGGCTGAGCATGGATGGCTGAGCATGGATGGCTGAGCATGGATGAGTATTGCTGAGGATGGATGAGTATTGCTGGGATGGGCACTACACATCCAGCCCACAGTGCTGCAGCACTTAATCTCTCCCCTCTCTGTACCGATCTGTACAGAGAGGGGAGAGAGGAACCAGACGTGACGCTGGTTTGTTTACAAGTGATCACTCTGTCTTTTGACGGCGCGATCACGTGGTAAACGGCCGCTGTCAGCGGCCATTTACTGTGATGCCCCGGCGGCGTGTGGTTAAATACCACAAAAAAAAAAAAAGTTAATTTTTATTTTTTTTTTTTGCAAAGGCAGAAAAGATAAAAATTTAATTTGGGTACAGTGTTGCATGACCGCGCAATTGTCATTCAAAAGTGTGACAGCTCCGAAAGCTAATAATTGGCCTGGGCAGGAAGAAGGTAAAAGTGCCCGGTATGCAAGTGGTTAAAATATATATTTTACTCAAATGGTTAAGACATTAACCGCTTGCCTTTCACCCCCTCCCTGCCCAGGCCAATTTTCAGCGCCGTCACACTTTAAGCCCAGGTTCACATGGGCTGCGAGAATGAAATCATGCGAGTTCAGCTGAACATGCACGATTTCATTCCCGCGTGTCATGCCCCGACTTCGGGGGCAATTTCAGAGACATCTGTGCGGGTTTCTGCACAGATGTCAATGGAAATCGCACCCCGAAAATCGCCACAAGTAGTACAGAAACTACTTTTGGGAATTGGTGCGGCACTGCAAATGCCATTGCCGCTGATTTGGCAAGCAATTTGACATGTCAAATCGCATCAATGTGAAACAGGGCTGAATGACAATTGCGCAGTCATGCAACGCTGTATCCTAATGACATTTTTTATTTATTCTCTTTTTTTCTTTTGGTGGTATTTCATTACCACTGTTTTTCATTTTTTATTTTTTGCTAAAACAAAAACGACAAAAGACAAATATTTTGAGAAAAAAATAATAATAATAATAATAATAATAATGCTTCTTAGTTTCTGTTATGAAATGTTGTAAATAAGTAATTTTTCTCCTTCAGTGATAATGAGGACACTGGATGATCAGTGCTCAGATTATCAGTTTAGATGTCCCCTGTGTGGATTGTCGCTTATCAGCTCTCCTGGTGAGCCGTCAGTGTGAGAAGAGGAATGCTGATAACCGGCAAATCCTGTTTACACTGTGATTAGACACAGCTGATCACGTGGTAAAGAGCTGCTGTGATTGGCCCTTTACCCCGTTCTGTGAAAAGCCGTGTCGGGAAGATCACTGCCGATGCGTGCCGCAGGGGGCGCCCAGGAATCGCAATCACGGGAGGACGTCATATGCCCCAATCCTGGCAATGTGCGACTGCGCTGTAGCCCAACCCAAAACATAATATCTCTGGTAATCCGTTTGGTACACCTCAAAACTTGTTGTGTTCCTCAAATTATTCTGAAATTTGTCAGACCAGACCACCTTCTATTGGTCCAGTTCTGAGTCTCACCTGCCCATTGTAGGCACTGTTGGCTGTGGACACGGGTCAGCATGGACCCCCTGACTGATCTGTAGCCACACAGCCCCATACACAACAATCTCCAATGCTCTGTGTGTTCTGACACCTATCTATCAGAACCGGCATTGACCTATTCAGCAATTGGAGCTCCAGTAGCTCTTCTATTGGATCAGACTACACAGAGAAGCCTCCCCATCACTGACCCTTGCCCACCCATGACCCCGTCCCTGGTTTTCCTTCCTTGGACCACTTTTAGTGGCTCCTGACCACTGCAGACCGGGAACATCCCACAAGAGGTGCAGTTTTGGAGATGCTCTGACCCAGACATCTAATCATTACAATCTGCTCCTTGTCAAAGTCACTCAAATCCTTACACTTGCCTGTTTTTTTCTGCTTTTAACACATCAGCTTCAGGGACAACATGTTCACTTGCAGGCCCAATCTATCCCACCCACTTTTAGATGGCATTGTAAGGAGGCAATCAATGTTATCTCCAGCTGTCAGTGGTCGTAATGTTCTGTCTGGTAGGTGAACAGCCAGCCTCACCCAATCCATAACATTGTCTCCCCCTGATAGACAGCAGTCACAGCGCCCCCTAGTGTCCACCGCGGCTCAGCACCAATACACGTATTGGGAACCCAAACGGACACTCCGGTCTATTCCCACACGGACAGCCCTCCCCGCTCCATCCTCTCACCTTCCCGTCCGCTTTCCTGCGAATTTTCTGGCACTTTCCATACGACCCGGAGCCTATTGTATACAGCAAGTCATAGTCCTCCACCCGAGACGGCATCTTTCCGCCCGCCGCGTTAACTCTTCACACAGAAGGCCTCCGCTCCCCCCCGGTTCTATACAGCCCGCCGGTAATCCTTCCACCGCCGCGGAACCTCTCTCTCGCCACAACACACCGTTTGAACGGCGTGCTCTCTGCGTCCTGACCGCTGATTGGCTACAGGCCTCACGCTGCTCGTCACCTTATTGGTTAAGGTTCCTATTCCTGCCGCTCGCTGATTGGCCGCTGGGGAAAAGGCACGACGCGACGACGCAGCAGTTGTTGTTAACGTGAACTGGTGGAAGAGGGCGTGGCTGAGCACTGGTATCCTGGGTAACCGACGCGGCGGGAAGGGGGAGCGCGAGCCTTCAAACGGATTCTTCGGGGCAGCGGGTCACATGACGCAGCCTGCTCGTCGCTTGGCAACAGCGGTTTCCGGAAGTGATGTACTACTTACTGAACGTGTGAGGGAGGATTCGCCTCCGTGTGGATGTCATGGGCGGAGAAATCCTTATTACTTCTGATATGTAAACCTGTGTGAGAGTCTGAGGGGCGAGTGCTGGGAATATTACTGCGTCTCATTCTCCTGCCTTAGTTCCAGTCTAAAATATAGAATATTGTATAAGTGTGAGCAGTTTTCCTGGGCGGAGGTTCCCTGGAGCTGTGTGAGGTACAACAGGCAAGAATCGAAGCACTAGTAGACCAGACCAGCCTTCTTCTGACATTTGTTTACAAAAAAAATCCATATTTTTTACTAGAAAATGTACTTAAAACCCCCAAATTTTTATATATATATATCAGTTGTCACATTTTGACTAACAATTGCGCGGTCATACAGCACTGTACACAAACTACATTTTTATCATTTTCTTCCCACAAATAGAGCTTTATTTTGGTGGTATTTGATCACCTCTGCAGTCTTTAGCAAGAAATAAACTAAAAAAAAGACCAAAATTTTTGAAAAAAAAAAAAGTTTTTCTTCATTTCTGTAATAAAATTTTGTTTTCTCCTTCACTGACGGGCACTGATATATAGAATTGATGGGCACTGTATAGGCAGTGCTGATGAGGCGCTACTGATTGGCATCTGAGGGGCACAGCAGAAAGGCATTACTGATTGGCACATTTATGGGCACTGACAGGCGTTACTGATGGGGTACCTCTCATGGGGGCTGCGCTGATAATCAATGTGCTGATTATCAGCGCAGACCCCCCCCCCCCCCCCCTCTCTTTTTGACAGGGAAAGACACCAATTGTCTCTCCCTATCAGCACGAACCGAGGAAAGCCGTTTACCGGCACTTCCTGGTTCACGCTGTGATTGGTCACAGCTGATCATGTGGTGAGGAGCCTCCGTCAGAGGCTCGTTACCAGGATCGGAGATGCGGTGCAGAGTGACACGCAGCACCAACGATCCCCCCGCCAGCATGTTATCCTACCAGATGTCATATGACGCCCAGTCGGGATAACAGAACCACTGCCCGGCCATCATTCTTTCATTCTTCTCTAGGCCGGGCGGGAAGTGGCTAGAGAATAAAATGGCAGGCGTTACAATATTTATGTCCCACTGTATTTGGCAGCAGTGTTTCAAGCACAATTTGGACAAAAATACACTTAAACTTAAAAAAAACCAAAAAAACACACAACAGTAAAGTTAGCCCAATTTTTTTGTATAATGTGAAAGATGATGTTACGCCGAGTAAATAGATACCCAACATGTCACACTTTCAAATTGTGCACGCTCGTGGAATGACAACAAGCTACGGTACGTAAAAATCTCCATAGGCAATGTTTTAAAAATGTTTTCAGGTTACCCATTTAGAGTTACAGAGGAGGTCTGATGCTAGAATTAGTACTCTCACTCTAACAATCGTGAACACCGTTTACATATGTGGGCGCGACTTACATATGCGTTTGCTTCTGCACATGAGCACAGAGGGATGGGGCGCTTTGAAATTGAATTTTTTACATTTTATTCTTACACTGATCCTTTTTTTTTTTTTTTTTTTAATTCAATCACTTTTAGGCCCCTTTCACACAGGTGCCTCCGTTTGGCAGACTCCGCTTGCTTAGCAGAAGATCGCTCTGCTGATCCCCACTGAGCAGGCAGACAACAAGTCCATCTCCGCTCACTGGGCAGAGCAGAGATGGACACAGTCCCCGCTCTCCTCTAAGGGGAAATTGGGTAAAAACAGACCACCTGTCAGTTTTCATCCAATCTGCTAGAAAATAGGACCACCATCCATCTGGATTTTGCGGATCAGATAGTGGCTGATTTCAGCAGACATGTCACCACTGACATTCGCCGCTCCATAGGGGAGACTGGAGGGTCTGATCAGGGCCGCCTGAAAAACTGACAGGCGGACCTGATCAGACAGCCCGTGTAAAAGGGCCCTTATTCCTATTACAGGGAATTTAGACATCCCTTGTAAAAGAAATAAGCATGACAGGTCCCTTTTATTGAGAGATCTGGGGTCAAAAAGAACTCAGATCTCTCATTTACACTTAAAAGAAAGTGTTTTTTTGACACTGACCAAAAAAAAAAAAATCGTCATCTCTAAGCCTGAGATTCGGAAGTGACATTGGAGGTCACTTCGGTCCTCCAAAGGCTTAGAGCCGAGTGGGGGCTATCTTGCCCTCACTCGACTTCATGCTTAGCCATCGGCTTGATCACATCGGTTCTGGGCTTATCAATGGCCCCGGTAAGCTCAGAAATGACCAGGAAGCAGCGGGAGGGGGCAGGGAACACCTCTCCCTCCGCCTCTAAAGTGATCCCGCGGTGGATTGTATGGCTGAATTCACATCGCATTCAGACCAAACTCGTGCAGGACCTTTTCTTGGTCCACACCAGAATCAGATTGCATGGTTGTTCACACCCATGCAATCCGATTCCTGTATGAATTGACAGTTCACACTGCGATATGCGAACTGATCTTGGGGTGTCATTAACTTTGTATTGACATGCCCAGTGGTTCGCATATGGCAGTGTGAACTGTCTGCAAGTTAGGTGTGATGTGGGGAAACCGCAGTGGATTTTCAGGGTTCCCGCATCGCACCAATGTGAACCAAGCCTTACAGGTCATACGTTTACAGTTAACTGCAGCCCTAGATTGCAGACTGCAGTTAATCCATGGACCTAGAATTAATGCTCTCACCCCGACGTTCTCAAACGTGTGGCACAATGAAAGTGGAACTATACCCAGCTTGGATGTGATGTCCTGGCTCTCCCTGGCGGCATCTTCGATCATCCGCTTTCAGTGGTTGGACAGGGATGGCATCACTCTCGTAAATGCATGCGGATACCCCTTGATGAAGTCAGAACGGACAAAACATGTAGGGGCTGAGCCTGACACTGGGAGTGAGTAGGTGGCATTAAAACACACAGTCCCACTGCGATGAAAGAACTTGCATTGAGATAATGCAAAGATGGTTGTTCACAACACTCCAACAGCGTTTAGAGAGCAGGATTCAGTCAAACTGAGAGCGCCTGTCGAGAGGGGCAGAATGGAGCCCGACCTTCTTGTACCCAATCAGGAAAATGTCCAGGGAAATTGCAAGCCCTATGCCTTACCTTCTCATCAGGAACATTTCCCTGCTGCTAGTTCTGTCCCTACTCTACCCACTTGCAAAACGCGTGCCAAACCTGGGAGCCAGGGCTTTTAAAAAAAAAAAAAAAGTCTGCCTGACCCAAGATGGCTGCTAGAGCCACATAGGGTGGCAGCATCCAATGGGATAATTTTCCCCAGTGACCCAGGAAACCACCATAAGGAACCATGTTCCTCTTGTCTTCCTCTCCAACTGCAGTGCTGCTACGGAAGGGCAGCACCTGCACTGTAGACAGTAGACACCTGACTACATATAGGATTGCAATTTAGCTGTTATTACCTGAATTAGGCAGACAAGCTTCTTCTTTGTGAAAGCGTCTGGTCATCATTAGCAGGGCCTGACTTCATACCCAAGCTTCACCAACTGCCATTACCCAATTCATTGACAGTCTCATGTACATAAGTCTCATGCACCCTGCAGCTAACTGAGAAAATCAATATATTGTTCCTATAGTTCTATAAGAACTGGCAGTGTTACCTACCCATCTCCACTGACTAAATGCTAATGGTTGGTCAAGAAGAACATTGGGAATGCACGATCCACTGTTGGGGTCTAGATGCTTGTCTGCCATTGAGGCTTACAACACCAGTCAGACAACTGAACTGGGTATTCAGTATGTTAACAACTAATGCCGCGTACACACGGTCGGACTTTCTAGAAAGCTAGGTCCGACGTACTTGCCGCCAGACTTCCAGCGGACTACCGCCGGACTTTCTGAACGGCCGGACTTGCCTACACACGGCCGGACTTTCCGGAATCCGGTCTTCCCGACGGACTTTCAGAACGAACGGACTTTCCCACACACGGACAAGTCCGTTCATTTTGAACGCGACTTTGGTACGACGGGACTAGAAAAGGAATTCAATCTCGCCGCTTTTTTTGGCGAGATTGAAACCTTGCGAGCCCCGTCGCAGGCCCTTAGGTCTGGTATGGATTATAAAGGGGAACCCCTACGCCGAAAAAACGGCGTGGGGTCCCCCTAAAGTCCATACCAGACCCCGATCCGAGCACGCAGCCTGGCCGGTCAGGAAAGGGGGTGGGGACGGGCGAGCGCCCCCCCCCCTCCTGAACCGTACCAGGCCGCATGCCCTCAACATGGGGGGTGGGTGCTTTGGGGGAGGGGGGCGCCCTGCGCCCCCCCCCCAAAGCACCTTGTCCCCATGTTGATGAGGACAAGGGCCTCTTCCCGACAACCCTGGCCGTTGGTTGTCGGGGTCTGCGGGCGGGGGCTTATCGGAATCTGGGAGCCCCCTTTAATAAGGGGGCCCCCAGATCCCGGCCCCCCACCCTATGTAAATGAGTATGGGGTACATGGTACCCCTACCCATTTACCTAGGTAAAAAGTGTCAGTAATAAAACACAACACAGGTTTTTAAAATAATTTATTAAACAGCTCCGAGGGGGTCTTCTTCCGTCTTCGGGGGTCCCTCCGGTTCATCTTCTCCCGGCGTCCGGTTGGTTCTTCTCCGCTCTCCGGCCTCTTCTCCCGGTGTCCCAGGTCTTCGGCCGGCCCCTCCGCTATCTTCAGGTAGCTCTATTGCCAGCGGAGGTCCGGACTTCTGGGCTTCTTGGCTTCTTGGCTTCTTGGCTTCTTGTGTTCTCTTCTCTTCTCTTCCCCCAGATGTTGACACGACGCTCTCTCCGGCTGGACTGGTCTCTGAGGGCTGCGTTGTGACTTATATAGGTGGAGACCCCGCCCCCATATGATTTCACAGTCCCTGGGCATGCTGGGAGTGTGACGTTTTAGGGGGCGTGGTCGACCACGCCCCCTAAAACGTCACACTCCCAGCATGCCCAGGGACTGTGACATCATATGGGGGCGGGGTCTCCACCTATATAAGTCACAACGCAGCCCTCAGAGACCAGTCCAGCCGGAGAGAGCGTCGTGTCAACATCTGGGGGAAGAGAAGAGAACACAAGAAGCCAAGAAGCCAAGAAGCCCAGAAGTCCGGACCTCCGCTGGCAATAGAGCTACCTGAAGATAGCGGAGGGGCCGGCCGAAGACCTGGGACACCGGGAGAAGAGGCCGGAGAGCGGAGAAGAACCAACCGGACGCCGGGAGAAGATGAACCGGAGGGACCCCCGAAGACGGAAGAAGACCCCCCCGGAGCTGTTTAATAAATTATTTTAAAAACCTGTGTTGTGTTTTATTACTGACACTTTTTACCTAGGTAAATGGGTAGGGGTACCATGTACCCCATACTCATTTACATAGGGTGGGGGGCCGGGATCTGGGGGCCCCCTTATTAAAGGGGGCTCCCAGATTCCGATAAGCCCCCGCCCGCAGACCCCGACAACCAACGGCCAGGGTTGTCGGGAAGAGGCCCTTGTCCTCATCAACATGGGGACAAGGTGCTTTGGGGGGGGGGCGCAGGGCGCCCCCCTCCCCCAAAGCACCCACCCCCCATGTTGAGGGCATGCGGCCTGGTACGGTTCAGGAGGGGGGGGGCGCTCGCCCGTCCCCACCCCCTTTCCTGACCGGCCAGGCTGCGTGCTCGGATCGGGGTCTGGTATGGACTTTAGGGGGACCCCACGCCGTTTTTTCGGCGTAGGGGTTCCCCTTTATAATCCATACCAGACTTAAGGGCCTGGTATGCCCCGCGCTCGCCGCAATAGGAAGATTTGTTTTTCCTATTGCAGCGAGCGCGAGATGCAGTAACCTGCTCCTCCGTCGTATCTGGTCCTTCGGACTAGCATACAGACGAACGGGCTTTCCGTCAGGAACTGAGTCCGGCGGAGGTACGACGTAAAGATTTGAAGCAGGCTTCAAATCTAAAGTACGTCGGATTTCCGCAAAAATCCGACCGAAACGGTCCGTCGGAAGTCCGATGGAGACCACACACGGTCGGACTTTCGGCCGGACTTTGTCCGGCGGCGTCCGTCGGACTTTTGCAGGTGAAAAGTCCGACCGTGTGTACGCGGCATAAGACAATTTGCATGAGAAGGATTTCATTAGCATAAAAAGATCATTGTCTGCTAATGTAATTCCCCCAACAGGATGAAAGTTGCAAGTTGTTTACAATAGTGACCAAGCTTTGTGTATAAGTGTGTGTGTGTGTGTTGGGGGGGGGGAGCAGATAGCTCTCTGATAATATTGGTAGGGGGCTATCTGCCCATCCTTCATTTGTTAAAGCATCAGGACCCGTTGAGATACTCAGCCCACGTTAACAATGCCGCACACTGTTATGGCAGGAATACACAATAAGAAAATCGGGCGCAAATTTCCATTCTGCGAACGATCGGCCGAGTTTCTACTCGTTGATGCCCAGCAAGTAATCAAGTAATACCCGATATCGATATCGTGAATGAAAAAGACCGATTGAAAAAATGGCAAAATTGTTTTGTATCGTTTGCAAATGAACGATAGTCTATTTTTTGGTATGAAGGTCGTTCGTAAAACATCTCTTGAACATTATCACGCATGAGCGGAACTAGTAGATGACCCCACTTGTACGTGAGACGTCAACACTACGTATGAAATTGATTGCTCTTTTAAAGTTTTAATTTGATTGGTTAATGTTGGCGACGATTTCGACCAATAAACGCTGTTTCGTTGGTCGGCAGTCGAGCGATCGGTTTTCGAATTTTCTAACTGTGTACTCCTACTATTAAAGCAGGACTTCAGCACTTGCAGGGTGTATGGGCTTTTGTCCTATGGTGCAGGTATGCCCAACCTACTTACACATCAAGACCCAATTACCCTCTAGTGTGAGTGCCTTCAACAATGAAGTGTCCATGCCCCCGCCGTCGCTCCCAGTCTGTTGACATCCTGTGCTAGAGTGTACACTGTACTGCAAACACAGCACACAACATTAAAAAAATGCTAGGAACAAGAAGAAGACATTTTTTGGCAGAAGAAACTTTGCATGCCAAAACGAGGCAGATTTTTTTTTTTTGGCCCCCGTTCACACCTATGCGGATTACACCGCATCCAATTCGCAGGACATTTTAAAATACATTCATATGAATGCATCTGGTTCACATGTGTGTGTTGCATTCGCACTGCGCATTGCACAAAAAATGTGTGCGTTTTCTGGGCATTGCGGTGCGAATTACAAGCCCATTATCTTCTATGGGAACGCATCTGATTCGCAGATGCATTGCGTTTTGAACATGGATTTTCTCCTTCTGACTACACCTCCCCCCCTCTCCCTGCTCACTGAGCCGCAGCTAAAACGCAGAGGAACCTCTGAACAACTGATTTTTATCTTCCCAGTGAAACCTGAGCTTCAATTCACACCGCACATGTGTGAAAACAGGCTTAAGGCCATTTTTAATTCTGTTTTTTTTTTTTTGCCTATTTTGTGCTATCTTTTCCTGTTTTTCATTTTTTTTTCCATTAAAGTAATACTAAAAGGTCTTTTTTTTAAATTTTAAATAACAAACATTATGGAAGAGCCTTGGGGCCATCATATTTTTTTTTTTTTTTTTACTGAATTCTGTTTGAAAGTCAGAACTTTGACATGAGGCCAATTGTCTGCAACAAAACTATTAGTCCAGATAAGTACCGTATTTATTGGCGTATAACACACACCTTTTCTCCCTTTAAATCAGGGAAAAATCGTGTGTGCGTGTTATATGCCAAACAGCTGCCTCGGAGGGGAAGGAGGGAACGAGCGCCGCCGAAATAGACAGAGCCGAATCTCCTGTGTACTCAGCTCTGCTCGCAGTCATGCCCAGTCCTGCCATTGGACCGGTGTTATGTCCATCATAAGAGCCGGGCCAAGAGCCAGGACTGCAAGCCAAGCTGAGTACACAGGAGATCCGGCTCTGTTTATTTTGGCAATAACAAGGCTGCAGATGGGCACTGATCATGCTGCAAAGAGGGACAAGACTGCAAATGGGTACTGATCAGGCTGCAATGATGGGCACTGACCCTTTTTTTGCTTCAAAATTCTTTATTTAAAATGTACGTTTTTTTCCTGAAACTTCCCTCTTAAAATTAAGGTGTGTGTTATACGCCAATAAATACGGTAATTATGATGATTGATCCGTTTATGACCATAGACACACACTGTCCTGCTGCCTTCTAGCTCTTTAGAACTCCCTCATGTGGGGGGCAACAGTGTAATGTTTTCAATAAGTTGGGGTGCAGAATTGTGCTGGTCATTGTGTTTTGAATTCTATGGAAGTGAAAAGCACACCAAGCTAAAGTGAAGTCAGAAATTCTGACTTTGATTTAGCATGGCCCAAACTTTTAATCTCAGAATTTTGACTTTGAAACTCACAATTCTGTAAAAAAAACCCACATAAATAAAACACGTTATACTTACCTGCTCTGTGTATTGATTTTGCACAGAGCGGTCCCAAACCTCTTCTCAGGTCCCCACTGGTGCTTCCTGGCTCCTGCCCCTTGCTGAGTGCCCCCATAGCAAGACGCCTGCTATGGGGGAACTTATGCGTGCCCACTCCCGAGCCCTGCTCTGTGTGTCCATAAAACCCACAGAGTGTGGTTTAGCCCCACCCCCTCCTCGGCTGCGATTGACAGTAGCGGGAGCCAATTGTGCGTTCATAGATGGCTCTGCTCCCTCCTCACAGGTTTTGGCTCCTGTGAGGGGAGAGAAAGAGAAAAAACTGCTGCAGACAGGCACAGCATTGGATCAAGATTGGGCTCAGGTAAGTGATTAACCACTTACCAACCGACCCATAGCCGAATGACGGCTGCAGGGCAGTTGGATAACTCTGGGAGGGCGTACTATGACGTCCTCCCAGAATTCCCCTCTCGCGCGCCCCCTGGGGCGCGCACCCGAACACTTCCGTGACCGCCGGGTCCGGAGGACCCGGCGCATCACGGATCCCGGTAAATGGCCGCTGATCGCGGCCGTTTACCATGTGATCGCGCCGTCAAATGACGGCGCGATCACATGTAAACAGACCGGCGTCATCTGATGACGCCGGTTCCTCTCCTCCCCTCCTGTGTACCGATCGGTACACTGTGAGCGGGGAGGGGGATGGATGGATGTCTGTAGCGCTGTGGGCTGTATGTGTAGTGCCCACAGCGCTGCACAGAGACATCCAGGCATCCATCCATCCATGCTCAGCCATCCCCACTATACTGCAATGCTGTGCAATACTCTGAAATACCCCCACAATACTCTGCAATGCTATGCAATACTCTGCAATACCCCCACAATACTCTGAAATGCTGTTCAATACTCTGCAACACCCCCACAATACTCTGCAATGCTGTGCAATACTCTGCAACACCCCCACAATACTCTGCAATGCTGTGCAATACTCTGCAATACCCCCACAATACTCTGCAATGCTGTGCAGTACTCTGCAATGCCCCCACAATACTCTGCAATGCTGTGCAATACTCTGCAATGCCCCCACAATACTCTGCAATGCTGTGCAATACTCTGCAATTCCCCCGCCATACTCTGCAATGCCCCCGCCATACTCTGCAATGCCCCCGCCATACTCTGCAATGCCCCCGCCATACCCCGCCATATCCCGCCATACTCCGCAATACCCCGCCATACTCCGCCATACCCCGCCATACTCCGCCATACCCCGCCATACCCCGCCATACTCCGCCATACTCCGCCATACCCTGCAATACCCCGCCATACTCCGCAATACCCCGCCATACCCTGCCATGCTCAGCTGTACTCGCCCTCTGTATGTGGCCAGGCTGTGGAAGTCTCACACATGTGGTATCGCCGTACTCAGGAGGAGCAGGGGAATCTATTTTGGGGTGTCATTTTTGGTATGTACATGTTATGTGGTAGAAATATTGTATAAATGGACAACTTTGTGTTAAAAAAAAAATGCGTTTTAACCACTTCCCGCCCACCGGCCGTCATACAACGTCCTTGACTTTGTGCGGAGATATCTGAATGATGGTTGCAGCTACAGGCATCATTCAGATATCAGCTTTTTCAGCCGGCGATTCCCTACACCATGAGAACGATCATAGCAGCTGTTCCACTGCTTGATCGTTCTTACAGGAGGCGAGAGGGGATGTCCCCCCTCCCGCGCTTCTACCGACTCACCGCTACGATCGAAGCCAGGATCATTTTTTTTTTTTTTTTTTTTATTTCAGGCTTCCCAGCCTAGAGGTGAGATGTGGGGTCTTATTGACCCCATATCTCACTGTAAAGAGGACCTGTCATGCCATATTCCTATTACAAGGATGTTTATATTCCTTGTAATAGGAATAAAAGTGGTTTTTTTTTTTGGAAAAAAGCATCAAACTAAAATAAATAAAGTAAAATGAACAATAAAAAAAAAAAAAATTTTTTAAAGCGCCCCTGTCCCTGTGTGCTCGCATGCAGAAGCGAACGCATACGTAAGTCCCGCCCACATATGAAAACCGTGTTCAAACCACACATGTGAGGTATCGCTGCGATTGGTAGAGCGAGAGTAATAATTTTGGCCCTAGACCTCCTCTGTAACTCAAAACATGTAACCAGTAAAAAATTTTAAAGCGTCGCCTATGGGGATTTTTGAGTAGCAAAGTTTGGCCCAATTCCACAAGCGCGTGCAATTTTGAAAGGTGACATGTTGGGTATCTATTTACTCAGTATAACTTCATCTTTCACATTATGCAAAAACATTATTCTAACTTTACTGTTTTGGTTTTTGTAAAGCACAAAACTGTTTTTTTCCCAAAAAAAACGCGTTAAAAAAATTGCTGCGCAAATACCGTGCGAGATAAAAAGTTGCAACGACCGCCATTGTATTCTCTAGGGTCTTTGCTAAAAAAACATATATAATGTTTTGGGGTTCTATGTAATTTTCTAGCAAATAAATGATGATTTTTACATGTAGGAGAGAAATGTCAGAATTGGCCTGGGTGCTCCAGAACGCCTGAAGGTGCTCCCCTGCATGTTGGGCCTCTGTATGTGGCCACGCTGTGTAAAAGTCTCACACATGTGGTATCGCCGTACTCGGGAGTAATAGCAGAATGTGTTTTGGGGTGTAATTTGTGGTATGCATATGTGGTGTGTGAGAAATAACCTGCTAATATGACAATTTTGTGGGAAAAAAAAAGTAAAAAAAAAACCTTGATTTTGCAAAGAATTGTGGGAAAAAATGACAACTTCAAAAAACTCACCATGCATCTTTCTAAATACTTTGGAATGTCTTCTTTCCAAAAAGGTATCATTTGGGGGGTATTTGTACTTTTCTGGAATGTTAGGGTCTCAAGAAATTAGATAGGCCGTCAGTACTTCAGGTGTGATCAATTTTCAAATATTCGCACCATAGCTTTTGGACTCTATAACTTTCACAAAGACCAAATAATATCCACCGATTTGGGTTAATTTTACCAAAGATATGTAGCGGTATAAATTTTGGCCAAAATATATGAAGAAAAATTACTAATTTGCAAAATATTATAACAGAAATGAAGAAAAATGCATTTTTTTACAGATTTTTCGGTCTTTTTTCTTTTACGGCGCAAAAAATAAAGAACCCAGCGGTGATTAAATACCACCAAAAGAAAGCTCCATTTGTGTGAAAAAAAGGACAAAAATTTCATATAGATACAGTGTTGCATGGCTGAGTAATTGTCATTCAAAATGTGAGAGCACCAAAAGCTGAAAATTGGTCTGGTTAGGAAGGGGGTTTAAGTGCCCAGTTGTCAAGTGGTTAAAGTGAGCTAGGGGAGCAGCTTTTGAAAGGTTTATGCAGAAGACGCATAAGGCCTCTTTCACACTAACGATCCGTATGTCCGTTTTTCATCCTTCCGTTTTCGGAGGAAAAACGGACATACATGTATCTCTATGGAGCGTCGGATGTCAGCGGTGACATGTCCGCTGACATCCGACCCGCTCCGATCCGAAACGTGTAACGGAGGAAAACCCTACTTTTCCATCCGTTTACGGATCGGATCGGGCAACGACGGACACTACGGTCCGTCATCATCCGATCCCCCCCCCATAGGGGAGAGCGGCGCTCTGACTGGTCCGTCGCTGCACAGTGTGCAGCGATGGACCTGTCATCTTTCTGCTCAGCGGGGATCGGCGGAGTGATCCCCGCTGAGCAAGCGGATATTCACGGGGCGGATCATCACTGATCCGCCCCGTGAGAAAGAGCCCTTAGGGTTAAAAAACCCTTTTTCACTTAGAAGCACTTTAAATCAAATATGTTGCTGCATATGTACCTGTAAATGCCAAAAATGTGTATTCTGTTTAATAATTATTTGTTGTGTTTAGAGGGCAAGTTTACCTTTGGGGGCATGTTACATGTTCCACAACATGTAACATCATGTTTCCACTCCTGCAGCCTCTTGCTGATCTAGCCCCCATCCCTATGATAGGAGGCCCGGGATCTTCTCCTAGTACCCGCTGTCACATTTTGAAAAGCACGCAGCTGTGAAGAGCTCCACCCACATGACCGCATCATTCATTCACATTTCCCTGTGAATGAATGAACTACAAATACCAACAGCCTTTCCTGATGAATGCTCTAGGTAGTTCAATGACTCTTCCTGTCATTGTGTAACTGCCTGCCCCTACAAGGTGCAAGCAGACAGATACACCAACAGTCTGCAGTAGCCTCAGATGGCACCTGTGATCTGCCCATCGCCTGTGCAATGCTTCACAGGCGCCTAAAAAAAATAATAAATGCACAATTTTTACCTGCAAAAAAAAACATGCATAATGGATTTTTTTTAGAAAGGTGAACTTATCCTTTAAAGTGGAAATACAGGCAAAATAAAGTAAAGTACTGTCTGGCACTAGCAGCTCACAGTGGTCATCTTCTATTCACAAGGTTAAAACTTATTTTTTTTTGGAAAAAAGAAATGTTGCTGTAACTGCTTTTGAAGTGTTAGCTGGAGTTGTTCTTTAATTAGTTTTGTTTCTTACGTAAAGTCTGTTTAAAACTACATGGCCAACTAAGATTATTACCCTGTCAACAGGGTAACAATTTTTACTGCCAAACACACAGCATTGTCACCTGGGTAGTGGAATTGAGAAAATAATGGATCTCATGGCAGGATCAACAGGAAATAAAAACAACATATGTATATGAATGTCTGTCACTGTATTATAATTTTATTTTGCTCATATTTTTAATTTGAATAACATCTGCCAATTTCTATTTCAGGTTGACATCGATAAATCAATGAATCTATGGTGTTGTCACCCTTTCCTGAAAACATGGCCATAGCCAGTACAGTTATATTGTGATGTTACATTGCTGTTGCTGGAGCGAGCAGTGCAAGTAGAACAAACATGAGCAATATAGAAAAGGAAAAACTGTAGTTTTTCTTTTTTTTTTAAGCAAAAAAAAAAAATGGCAGCATTCTTGTACCTACAACGCTCTACAAAACAAAGTATTTCTTGGTGAGGGTTTACTTCTTTAATACACAGTTCTGAAAAGCAAGGACGGCAGCTGCTGTAGTTCAGAGTTCTTAAAATGTCCTGTAGATGGCAGCATTGACTATTGTTCATTTTGTGAAACTCATTTATGATCATTTGAGCTCATGAGCTTTGACCATGTCTGACAGAAATATTGTCATGTGTGTTTTTTTCAAACTATTTTAATGTAACAATTTTAAAACAGTTTTGGAATGACTAGCTTTACAGGTCTAGACGTATCCAGAGTGCCTAGTGAAAATTAAAGATGGTGCCTAAGGCCCCATTCACACTTGCAATTAGAGCTACAGTGTAAATTCCATCCACAAGAATCAGAGAATTCCTGCTGTCAGAATGATAGGTGCAGCTGTCCGTGGCTGTTCAGAAGTAATCAGACATCCACTGATTCCCTTTGGTTAGGGATAGATGGTCATGTCTGGACGCAGACAGACTTGCATCCATGAATGAACATTTGTCCCCAACCACAGCTAAGTGGATGTGCCAACAGCCACAGACAGCTGCGTCTGCCATTAGCCTGTCATTGCTTTGTACAGGCCGAGCGGCTGTTGGCAAACACCCGGCTTTCTGGTCACAGGACGCCTGTGATTCTAGCAGCCAGGATTCACACTCTAGCCCTAATCACAAATGTGAATGGAGCCTAAAGTGGGGTACACACACTATAAGAAAATCTGGCAAACGTTTGTCCGATTATTCACAGCAAATCAGAACCGATGAAAGAAAAATTTGTATGAAAAATTCTTATGGATATTCTTGTACGACAAAGGGCTTTTTTGTTGTTTATTGTTTCTGATCATGCGCAGTCTTTCTTTTCTGATTTTTCTTGTACGAAAATTGGACGAATACAGTACACATTAAAAACGAAAATCGTTCGTTCTGTTCCCATATGAGAAAAATTTAGAAATTTGTCCCTTCGGGAATTTTCATACAAAAATTGTGTATCGGCTGTCGAACGTTGTGTACACACTAGGGCTGTTACTGATTAAAATTTTTGTGTTCGATTATTCGTTTTTTTTAAAAATCGGTTAATCTACTAATTTCGATTAATTATAACGCACATACAGATCCAACTACTTTTAGCTGATTTAGCACCGTTATTATGACAATGGCCGAAGCCATCACACGTTATAAACTCAGCCTCACCGTGCCCATAATCTCAGACTTACCACGCCAATAATCGCAGCCTCACCGTTCCCATAATGCAGTCTCACCATGCCCATAATCGCAGCCTCACTGTAGTCAGTGCCTGTGTCTGGATTACACAGTCTGCGGGCATCTCCCGCTGTGTGTCTTGGAGCTGAGTGTGAAAACTTTGGCCGCGCTGTGAGAAAAGTCCCACCCTCCTCCTAGATCAGCTCGTGTGATAGACGCAGTGTTCTGTCTATCACACGAGCTGATCTAGGAAGAAGGCGGGACTTTTCTCACAGCGTTGCCAAAGTTGCCAAAGTTTTCACACTCAGCTCCGAGACACACAGCGGGAGATGCTCGCAGACTGTGTAAGACATATAGTGGAGGAGGAGGAGGGAGCAGAGCACTGCAGCCACAGCTTGGCTCAAAGAGGCCCCCAGGGCAGGCAGCCTACCGATCAAAAAAATTAACTAATTAATCGAGGAATTAATCTTTAATTTCCACAGCCCTAGTACACACTATACGAAAATTCTTGGGACTAAAATATTTGCCAGATTTTCTTATAGTGTGTACGAGCCTTGCCCCATACACACTATTAGATTTTCTGCAGATTTTTGTCTTCAGATTTACCAAAACCATGTAGTGCAAGGGCCTGCCTAATTGCATACAAACTGAAACTCTTAAATTGGATGTAAACCCACTCTCATCCTTTCTAAACTACTGCCATAGTGATCATCTATAATGGATATACATGCCTCCTGCATGTATTCTTACCTGTCAAATATCTCCCCTCTGTCTGTTATGAGACCCGAAACTGCTGATTCTGTGGGTGGGCCTGTTGTCTGGAGCTCGGTGGGTGGAGTCGTGATGTCAGTACACTCCCCGCCCACCTCTACACTCCCCTTGTCAACATGCATTTTCTCCTGTGTGTGTATTTCTTACAGTGAACTTCTGCTGTGATCACGAACATCCAGTCAAAACCCAGAAAAGGTCACCACATGACTTCAGCATGCCCAATCATGCTGAGGTGTGGAGCAGCCAATCCTGGGAGAGCTGGAGAAGAAAGGAGAAGGGGATCTCAAGTACACAGAATGCCTGGTGCATGCGATATGTATGTAGCACTAACTCTTGGTGGAGCTGCTGGTTTAAAGCGGGCTGTTACCTTCACTCTCGATACCTCTGTTTCACCGGCACCGGGTCTAGGGTCCCGTTGAGTTTACCTCTGGACCATATAAGCACCAAACACTTGAGTATATTTTCCAATGCTTTAATGAACAAGTAATAAAGGAAGTCACAGGAAAGAGGCAGAAGGAAAGTTGCAGGGAAGCTCTAATACCTTTCCTTAGTATTCTTTAGAACATTCTTTGGAATTGAACACTTGTAGTTGAATGCACTCCCCTTGTAGGATTCAATCTTTGCCCGCCTGGATAGGCCTCTCTCACTTGCCTATCAGCCAGTACTAGCACGAACAAAAGTCTCTGCCACAGACTTGTTTGGAATAAAACCCCTACGATCCTCTGCCACAGGATGTATTGGTTTGCGATGAATGTCAGACACAGTACTTGAACCTTTAAGCCAACCCGGCATTACTATGAATATTACTTCAGGATACGTCCTCCAACCGAGTCACCAGGCCCCTCTCCAGACCAGCACTACGCATGATCCTTCCATGACGGGTCCTCCCCTGGGATCTCCTCGGTTGTCCAGCTTCTTCACTCAGGATAGACAGCTCAGGACTATTCCTCTGCTGCTGTGGTAGGCCCCAGACAGGCTTCTGGGCCCACCCACACGCCACAGCGACGTGGGCCTCCGGAACGGAGGACCACGAGGTGGTACTCTTAACGCATACCTGTCGGCCAGGAGGGCCAGCAGGTGGCTGAAAACGAACCCCTAAACATGGCGTCTGTCCCATAAATACCCTCTCCCAGAATGCAACTTCGGGGGACCACCTCCACCGAGTTGTCTCCGGGACAGAGGAGCACCCATACACCTCAACACGTTGCCTTTCCAACACCAGCCCATGGTGACAACGACACCCAGAGAAACCGAGGAAAGCTGGAAGCCGCACACCGGTCTGATAAGTGCTTTTATTGATGAAAAGCTGGATCATAAAAGAACACAAAACACTACAGCAGAAGTGTACAGGGAACAGCTAACGACACCCACCGGCACAGTGTGGAACTACACGCAACTCAGCCAAGTTGAAACAGAGGCAAATCTAACTTCCTCTAACAAGTAACCCACAAGATTTACCTATCAGCGGTAGATTAAAAATCTACCAGCGCTACATGTAAATCACCTGTCACTCACAGGAAGGGGGAAGAACTGACTCCTATTTCTCTGTGTGTTTTTATCTCACTGAAAAAAAATAAGACGACTGCTCAGAGCTGGATTAACTCTTCGTGGCAAGACTGGGCACAAATTAAATTAAATCCTATACTGTACAAGGTGCAAGCCTTATGCCCCGTACACACGATCCAAAAATTGGACGACAGATCGCCCAACTCTTTTCGCTCACTAGTTGCAAGTAGAAATTGAATAGGTTACTTAAGTCCCAAAAATTTTCCTACGACAGGGAAAAAAAAACAGAAGTGATGTGATTAATGTGTTGTAATGTATTGGTATTATATTTTCGGACAACTGTACTGACTAAAAGAAAATCGTACGATGTGGTATCGTACGAGGAAAATTTTCATGCTTGTCCGATCAAATAATATCAAATGAACTGTCGTGATAAGCTCTTGAAAGCTCTATACTAACGATCCGATTATCGTACGATCGCAACGAAAGCGGTATTTTTCATCCGATTTTCGGATCGTGTGTACGGCCATTGATTTAAAAAATTTTTTCGGGTTTACATCCACTTACATCCAACAAGAAACTTTTGAAACTCCATCTGCAGCCATGAGGAATGGTTTTGAAGGTATGTTATCTGGCACATTCAACAAACATTCTGTAAACTGATTACATGTTTGAACGTGCATTCGCCTTAAAGTGAATCTTTCTTGTATCAAAGTTCATGAGATTGGAACGCAAACCGGCATTTTTAGAGATACAATTCTATGCTTGATTATACTTTGAACAATATACAGTAAGTGTAATTTTAATTGCTTTTTAATAAAAAAAAAAAAACAACTATACTACACTCTAGAGAGTGCAAAATTTTGTACAGCTATGCATGGTATCCAATCAGCTTCTAACTTCAGCCAATTAACCACTTGTCGACCAGCCACCGTAGTTATGCTGCGGCAAGGTGACTCGGCTGCATGAATCTCCTTTCTGGTACGGCAGTTCATGCACTAGCTTCTGTGGGCAAGCGCACGCCAATTGGCCAGCGGGGGAGCCAAACAGCGGGTCTGATGGGCTCAATGTCCAGCGGCCGGCCGTGATCATTCTCCGCAGAGACAGAAAGGGGATCTGCCTTAGTAAACAAGGCAGATCTCCGTTCTGACAGGGGATTACACTGAGATCCTGTCTTTCTGCTATGCAGGAAGATGGATCTCTGTGTTATCCCAGGCAGCCCATCCCCCATACAGTTAGTAAACACACCCAGGGAACACAGTTAACCCCTTGATTGCCCCTGTTAACCCCTTCCCTGCCAGTGTCATTAGTACAACGTCAGTGCATGTTTTTAGCACTGATCACTGTAATAAATGTCACTGGTTCCCAAAAAAGGAGGCAAAAATGTCAGCTGCAATGTTGCAGTCCTGCTAAAAATCACTAATCGCCGCCATTACTAGTAAATAAAAAAATAAATAAAAAATGCCATAAATCTATCCAATATTTTGTAGATGCTATAACTTTTGCACAAAATCAATCAATACACAAATATTGTTTTTGTTTTTTGTTTTTTTAACCAAAAAAACGTAGCAGGTCACATATTGCCCTAAGTTGATGAAGAAATTAGATTTTTTTTTTTTTATTGGGTATGTTTTATAGCAGAAAATGAATAGTTCTTTTTCCAAAATTGTCGCCGTTTTCTTGTTTATAGCGCAAATAATAAAAACTGCAGAGGTGATCAAATACAACCAAAAGAAAGCTCTATTTGTGGGAAAAAAAGGACATCAATTTTATTTGGGTACAGCGTCGCACGACTGTGCAATTGCCAGCTAAAATAACGCAGTGCTGTATCGCAAAAAAATGGCCTGGTCATTAAGAGGGCAAAACTTTCCAGGGCTGAAGTGGTTAAGCTTTGACAAAAAATGCTGAAGCGGTTTCTATGCAGAGCTGTACTTGATTTCTCACTCTGCAGTTTTAGTAAAAAAAGAAAAACCTCTGAGAGATTCTTTTATATCTTTCCCTTGTGAAATTAAGTTATATACAGGATCTCTTAAAGGCACAGGAGCACTTTACAGACTATATTCAACTGTCCAAATGCTTAGGATATCTGTGACAGATAGAGGGCCGAATCCTATTTTCACCCGGGCTGTGAAGGCTGAACTGTCAAAGGTGTGTCAGCAGGCAAGCAGAGAGATAACATCATCTCTCACAGCCGGCCCCGTATCTCCTCTGTTCCACCTCACAGCCAGGCTGCGAACGCTACACTGTTGGAGGTGCGGTGGGTGAGCAGAGAGATGACATCTCTCACCGCTCACCCTGCATCACCACTGTTCCGGAACCCACCACTGCACCAAGGCCTGCCTCTCTGCTCAATGGACCAGTGCGCACGTCTGTGCTGCCACCAATGCAGTGACAATCAGCATCTGGTGGCAGGTGACGGTGGCAAGTGACAATCCGTGTCTGGTGGCAGGCGACAGTGGCAGGTGACAAGCAGCATCTGGTGGCAGGCGACGTGGCATTTGACAATCCGAATCTGGTGGCAAGCGATACGGCAAGTGACACACACAAGTGACATGCCTTTCACAGATTCTGCATTATAGTGAGTTGTACTATTTAATTTTATCCCCTTCCCGCCGACCGTACGCAGATATGCGTACTCGGCTTTCCGGGGTTATACCGGGATGATGCCTGCAGCTGCAGGCATCATCCTGGTACCGTCGTTTCGAGCGGGCGATCGGCTATCTGTATATAACAACCGATGCGGCTAAAAGCCGATCGGCTGTTATACCGGAGGAGCGGGAGGGGACATCCCCCCCTCCCGCCGCTCTTACCGGGCCTCCCGTGCGATCGGGAGGCCCGATGTCCAATCGGGTGACTCCGGCAGCTGTGGGCGGGCTGGAACGAAGCTGTGGGCGGCTTCGTTCCAGCCTTCTTAATGTAAACGCGGAAGCGACGTCATGACGTCACTTCCCGTTTACTCGGCTGCCAATGGCGCAGAATTTAAAAAAATACACAGTATTCAGAATCGCCATTTTCGGTGATCTGAATACTTTGAAGTGCAGAGGAGGGGTCGGGTGTCTTTTAGACCCCTGATCCCTCCATAAAGAGTACCTGTCACCACCTATTACTGTCACAAGGGATGTTTACATTCCTTGTGACAGCAATAAAAGTAAAAAAAAAAAAAAAAAACATTTTTTTTTTTAAACACAATTTATAGGTATAAAAATAAATAAAAAAAATAAAAAAAACTAAAATTTTTTTTTTTAAAGTGCCCCCGTCCCCGCGAGCTTTCGCAGTGAAGAAAACGCATACGGAAGTCGCGCACGCATATGTAAACGGGGTTCAAATCACACATGTGAGGTATCGCCGCGATCGTCAGAGCGAGAGCAATAATTCTAGCCCTAGACCTCCTCTGTAACTCTAACCTGGTAACCGTAAAAAAAATTTTAAGCATCGCCTATGGAAATTCATAGCCACCATAGTTTGTCGCCATTCCACGAGTGCGTGCAATTATAAAGCGTGACATGTTTGGTATCTATTTACACAGTGTAACATCATCTTTCACATTATACAAAAAAATTGGGGTAACTTTACTGTTTGGATTTTTTAAAATTCATGGAAGTGTCCCTTTTCCAAAAATTTGCGTTTAAAACACCGCTGCACAAATACCGTGTGATATAAAATATTGCAACAATCTCCATTTTATTCTCTAGATTCTCTGCTAAAAATATTATATATGTTGTTTGGGGGTTCTAAGTAATTTTCTAGCAAAAAATATGGATTTTAACTTGTAAACACCAAATTTCAAAAATAGGCTTAGTCATAAAAGGGTTATATTACAATATAATACTCTTCAATCATCCCGACACCATATCAACCATGGTGTCGTGATGATTAAAGCACTAACACCAGCTATTGCTCTGACAAATCGCCCATCCCCCGGTCCTTGGCACAATTTTCTTCCAGGAAGCCACCCCCCCGGTGCAAAAAAGGTTGGGGACCACTGGAGTACATGATACTCATTTTGAGGATACACTTACCATAAGCGTTTGACGTTCTTTGAGAAAAGAGGTCATGTATTTCTGGTGAGTGCGGAGTGTTTCTATCTGGGAGAAGAGGAAGAGCACTGTTTTTTATTTGGGTGTCACTTCTTTTCCAACACTTAATCACTTTTTGGGCTTTCGATTTTACAGCAAGCGCTTTACTGGGATTTCTTGATGAACTTTGATACACATATGAATTTGTGAATTATTTGATTTGCAGAATGCACTTTGATTGGGGCTTTCATGGACTTTAAAAGCATGTGTTAATTTGTGATTTAGGTGTTTTGTATGAGACCAGCTTCTCTTATATACAGTGCCTTGAAAAAGTATTCACACCCCTTGAAATCTTCCAAATTTTGGCATGTTACAACCAAAAACGTAAAAGTGATTTTTTTGTGATCGACCAACACAAAGTGGTACATAATTGTGAAGTTGAAGGAAAATGATAAATATTTTAGAAATAAATATCTGAAAAGTGTGGCATGTATTTGTAATCAGCCTGATACCCCTAACTAAAATCTAGTGTAACCAATTGCCTTCAGACGTCACCTAATTAGTAAACAGAGTCCACCTGTGTGTAATTTAATCTCAGTATAAATACAGCTATTCTGTGAAGCTCTCCAAGGTTTGTTACAGAACCTTCCTGAACAAACAGCATCATGAAGGTCAAGGAACACACCAGACAGGTCAGGGATAAAGTTGTGGAGAAGTTTAAAGCAGGGTAAGATTATAAAAAAAATATCCCAAGCTTTGAACATCTCACAGAGCACTGTTCAATCCATCATCCGAAAATGGAAAGAGTATGGCACAACTGCAAACCTACCAAGACAAGGCCAGCCATCTAAACTGACAGGCCGGGCAAGGAGAGCATTAATCAGAGCAGCAGCCAAGAGGCCCATGGTAACTCTTGAGGAGCAGCAGAGATCCACAGCTCAGGTGGGAGAATCTGTCCACAGGACAACTATTAGTCGTTCGCTCCACAAATCTCGCCTTAATAGAGGAGTGGCAAGAAGAAAGCCATTGTTGAAAGAAAGCCATAAGAAGTACCGTTTGCAAGAAGTCATGTGGAGGACACAGCAAACATGTGGAAGAAGGTGCTCTGGTCAGATGAGACCAAAATTGAACTTTTTGGCCTAAAAGCAAAACCCGATGTGTGGCAGAAAACTAACACTGCACATCACCCTGAACACACCATCCCCACCAGGAAACATCGTGGTGGCAGCATCATTTTGTAGGAATGCTTTTCTTCAGCATGGACAGGAAGCTGGTCAGAGATGATGGATGGAGCTAAATACAGGGAAATCTTATAAGAAAACCTGTTGGAGTCTGCAAAAGACTTGAGACTGGGGTGGAGGTTCACCTTCCAGCGGGACAACGTCCCTAAACATACAGCCAGAGCTACAATGGAATGGTTTATATCAAAGCATATTCATGTGTTAGAATGGCTCCCTCAAAGTCCAGACCTAAATCACACTCACAATCTGTGGCAAGACTTGAAAATTGCTGTTCACAGACGTTCTCCATCCAATCTGACAGAGCTTGAGCTATTTTGCAAAGAAGAATGGGCAAAAATGCAACTCTCTAGATGTGCAAAGCTGGTAGAGACATCCCCAAAAAGACATATATAAATTGCAGCAAACGGTGGTTCTACAAAAGTATTGAGGGGGCTGAATACAAATGCACGCCACACTTTTCAAATATTTATTTGTAAAAAAATTGGGAAACCATTTATCGTTTCCCTTCCACTTCAGAATTATGTGCCTCTTTGTGTTGGTCTATCACATTAAATCCAATAAAATAAATTGACGTTTTTGGTTGTAACATGACAAAATGTGGAAAATATCAAGGCACTGTAATGTCTGAAACAATTTAGCTTTTTAAGCTTGAAGACGCGCAGCTCTTTTTATGGTTTTGTGCTATTAGTATTGCAAAACTACAAAATTTATTTTGTGTAGAGGTTTATTATTGTTTTTAAGCTGAAGTTAGAAGCCGATTGGCTACTATGCACAGCTGCAGCAGATTCTATGTGACCCCAGCTTTATTAAAACTCCCCCTTTATGTCTTAGGATGACAACGTCACTCACAGTACTGTATCTCTGTAGGTGAAGTGTGGTCACCCTATGACAGGAAGTGTGCTAGAGCTACACACCTCCTCCCGCCCTTTAGCTCCCTAAAATTGGGAGGGGGGGGGGGGGGTGTTCATAGAGAGAACAATGCTAAATATTCAATATATAGAGGATAAAAAGAGAGAAAAAAACCTCAATTGATTAGGAACCACAACATGCATATAAAGCCACAAGGTGGCAGTAAATTCTCATCATCAGGAACATAGTGACATTTCCTAATCTAAGCCATTAAGTTGGCCTGTGTCCAAGGCTACAGATAAGGAAGTCATATACACACTATAAAATGGGTCTGTCAATATGGTTATTGTCATCTAAAAGTTAACATTTACAATACAGACGGAAGCTCCTCGCACTTTGCCCAGTAACGTGGAAAGATTTGTCATCATCTGAAATGATGGTGGGGCAACTCTAATTGTTAGCTGGAAGTGTGGTGAAAATGTATTAGTAATATGCCGCTTGTTTGCTGTATGAAGAAGAGCTGAACATAATAAAAATATTGATTGTATAAGATCCTAACACCTGTAAGTTTTCATTGCTGCATCCCCCACAGGGGAAATTCACCCTTCCCATTGTTCCTGGTGACCATTGTTGTTGGTCCAGAAAGTGAGGAGAAATGCAACATTTTTGAGTTGCCACAGAAAAAATAATAGAGAGGACATCTTTCAAAAGGAGAAAAAAACGTTCCAAGAGGTAATATCTCAATTCGGAGAGAATCAGAAGAGAGGTCACTCCAAGGGCAGGATCCAAATCAGGTGCCAACATCCCAGTATATACTCTATAGAGTACAAATGGGTAAATTAGACGTTAAGGGCACCAACAGAAAAATACACCAATGTAACTCTTCTTCAAAGGACAGAGATGGAACAGCTCAATGAATGAAAGATTAATGATCAAATGGAAGATTAATATATTGATACACAATAAGATCATAAATGCCCTGCACATAGATAAAGGGTAACTCCACTTTCGTTGGCAAAAGCAAATAAAAAAAAATATAGCATATACAATTGCGACTCAAGTCATAATATTGAATGTTACTAAAAATGACCTTTCCTTTTCAATCTGTAGTGCTGTCATTTTCTGTAAAATGTAATGCAATATGGCTACCTTGTAGCGTTCTGTACACAGATGGCGTACAGAACTCCACCCAGAAATGAAATTTCCTGCTTGTGTGATTGGCTTACGGATTTTCCCAGAGGTCTGCACTAAGATACAAGTCAGATTTTGAGCATCCTCTGCAACAAAAATGTCATTTTTGGTGAGATAGTCCCAAAGTATAATCACATCTAAAAAGGGATGAGATCGTGCCACTTTCCCCATTAGATCCCTGCAAGTGCAGCAGCTGATTGGTACTTATAAAAACACTCCTATACAAATTCACTTTGCACATGGACACAGGCAAACCGCTATTTCTTCAGAATAACAAAAAGTAGGAATTCTGCAACACAGTTTGTTAAAATCCCTGCAATGTACATAGATCACGGAATTTTTTTTCTCAACAAAGGTGGACAAAAACAAAACAAACTCTAAATGTAATCATCTAAAGCAGGGATCCTCAAACTACGGCCCTCCAGCTGTTGCGGAACTACACATCCCATGAGGCATTGTAAAACTCTGACATTCACAGACATGACTAGACATGATGGGAATTGTAGTTCCTGAACAACTGGAGTACCGTAGTTTGAAGACCCTTGATCTAAAGGGTCCAGTGCCCTGGTGGACAAGTTTCCATTAGGACTCTGTCATGGCTGAGATACATCAAAATATTATATTTTTCATATAGCCTTCAGTTGAGGAGTCATCACTTCAGAAGAGCGTCCCCACAACAGAACAAGCTGATTAAATCATCACTCCAGGAGAGCTAGAAAATGAGTGGCCTCACAAAGTAATATAAGGTATATACACATTCTTTGGAGAATGTAGCATCATGTACCCCCCCTCTTCCCCCCCTCTCTTCCTCCCCCTGTTCTTATCACCTTCACTTCTTCCAACCACTCCCCATACTCTTTCCTTTTTGGTTCCCCTTTTTTATGGTTCACCCCACTTAATTATCCTCTCACTATGGCGTGTGTCCATCACCCCCTCACACTCGTATTCTTTTATGACTTTGGGCATTTGCCTGACATTATCCATCCTCCACACTGTTTTTACCCAGATGCTAATTAGCTGGTTACTGCTTACACCTCCTTCCCAATCGCCGTGGGAAACCTCTCCGGGTCGCTTTACGCTGTGCACCAACAAAGGCATGAGTAAGATGTTCCATATAATTATTACTTGCTTATTCTTTCCCCATTTTTTTGATTGTGTAAACATTGTCCGATTTGTTATTTCTATATTATTGTATTTCTATTTTCATTTTCACAGATGTATTTCCTGATGAAGCGGTAATACCACGAAACTAGTAGAAATACTGAAACACCATGTCATCTGCGTTTCTTTTAGTGGAAATGGTTGTTTTTGTCATTTTGTACTAAGAAATTTTGGATATTTTTATCAATGTTCTGTAGTACCTATGTGCACTTTCTTTATATGTACCGCGATAGTCCACTTGCCCTTTTTCTATGGTGAGTTTGGGGTGGGACCCATACTCCAGGAGAGCTGTAGTCAAGAGACAAATCTTATGTTGAAACAGAGTAAACTTGAAGAATAATGCTACCTTACACGAAACCAGCTGACAATGGTCACATTTGTGTTTTCAGATCCAAGTAACAAAGCCTTTAATTAAAGGAAAAGCTTGAGTAAATAACCCCATTGTTTCAAAGGGTGAGATTGCCTTCCCCAATAAGAACCCAATGTTGACTCAGTTTTCCCTCAGACAATGACTGAGATACAAGGTTAATGATACATCAGAATGACAACAACAGGCACAAATATCTGAACAGTCGATAATGAATATGTGTCTAATGTGCCTGAAAGGAGGAATTGTTTGGACAGCCAAACGCAATCTTCATTGAGCCTGTCCAAGGTTCATCTCAAATGCTTTAGGACAGGGATATGCAATTAGTGGACCTCCAGCTGTTGCAAAACTACAAGTCCCATCATGCCTCTGCCTCTGGGTGTCATGCTTGTGGCTGTCAGAGTCTTGCTATGCCTCATGGGACTTGTAGTTCTGCAACAGCTGGAGGTCCGCTAATTGCATATCCCTGCTTTAGGAAAACACTTAAAACCTGTATACATGTGGTATTGTATATATATGTGATTATAAGAAATTCAAAATTCTATATTAGATTCCATGTCACAGGTACAACCATGATTTTAGTATCCACTGACCCAATGAGTAATCTATCATAGAAAGTAGAAATATAATATTTTAATACAGAACAAATTAAGAATTGTGTAAAGATAACCATCATTGTTATAAAGACATATAAATCATGACCACATCTACATAAAAATACCCATATAACCTGTGTTGTCCCAAAATAAATAGGTCTTCACAGAATATGCAGGAGTCATACATTTACCCATATTGACAATCATTTTGTGTGATAGATTTATTGGAATTATACTGAGTGTATTGTATATTGTATCAGTTGCCAGAGTCCCTGAATAATATAGATATATATTCATCAGCCCCAATATATGTGTAGATGCCCATCATGAAAGAGAACATATTTTCTTTTAACAAATAGTTTAGAATACATTCTCTGTCCTCAGACACACCTAGTGGCTGAAGATGATATTACCTGAGCTTGCCAGGTAAATCAGAGTTCTCCAACCAATGGAGAATAAGCCAAACCTTCTGGACTGAGCTTATAATTTTATGGGCTTATTGTCCCAGATGGTATAAAGGATGTGAGGGCCATAGAGAGGGATCACAGACCCACACGCCGGATACACCCCTTAGACGAACAAGAGGCCTGCTGATAATTGACCACTCCCCATCTTGCTGGAAATTGTTACTGGAGCCACTCGAAGTACTTATAATTTGTCGGATATCTTCCCCTTTTAAACTATTGGTAAGATACAGACCATACAAATATTAATCAATTTTTTTCTCTCAAAGTTGAAGGGATTGTATTTTGCCGTTTAAGTGGTAACCTTATGTACAGTGTGTAGGGTAGTCTTATAAGTAAGCATTTGCCCATATTGATTGTCTAGGCTGTGTGTATTGAAGCCATGTTTGGGGGAATTCAGATATAAACCCGTATTTACAACAATTTAAATTACTGTGGTCCCAGGGAAAATATTCATCGCCCCATTCAATTTAGTAGCTCTGTTAGATTTTGTCAATTTGAAAGAAATATTAATCCATCTGTTGACTCTGCGAGACATACTTTGGATTACTTCCGTCCGGAGAAATTCAGAGGATTGTTTCCCCGAGCGACAAGGGATATTGTGTTCTTGAACGTAAGGCGTGATTACCGCAAATATTTTTTTTTTAACACAACCATTTGGGCTCTCCTGAGTTATTTGTATATATTAAGAAAAATAGTTTTATTGCCGTGTGGATGTTTTTGATAATGTGTGTGTAAAATATTGATCACCAGAAATCCCGGTTCTGTATGAAATTGTGTAACTATACTTGTTAATTAATAAAGTCAAATTATTTACTTATTAATTTTACTGGGAGATATTTATGCATTGGTAAGAATTCCCCATAGATTCATGAACTCAGGAATTTATTGTGGTATGTACTGATTACCTGAACAAAGTTCACAATTTTACCTTAAGGTTGGAGGCACTGAAAAAAACACACACTGAGATTTTAATTCAAATTCCCCATATATATTATTAAGATTCCATACCACACTCACAACAACTCGATACCTGGACTTGCCCCTGGCTCTCTGCTGGTTACCATGGCTATCTGAAGAACAAACAGTCACTCCGAGATGGCCACTATCTGCTGATATCATATGGAGCAGGATGACGTCACTGTCATCTTCCTAAAAAGGATCTGTGATTTAGAACTACAGTGGAACCAATTCATTTAAGGCCAAGGGGGAAATCTTCAATTTCATATATTTCGAATTTTGCATTTGATTTGCTTCCATGTCATTCTATGTATATTTTCATTATCCTGTATATTATCCAGAGCCAGAGGAGAATTGCACCACATATTGCAAGTGTTCAAGGACATTTACAATTTTTATAAACATTAAACCCATCTAAAACCCTCAAAAAGTTTTATATATTGCAGCTTACCTGTGCTTAGATGTGGTGGCTGCATTAGTATTTTTTCTACGCTTCTTTACTTTATTTTTACCTGGTGATCCTGTCAGTAACACCCTTCCTGACCTAGGGAGACAACTCTCACTGTACTGCATCTGTTCATGAATTTTGGTAGAGTTTTATTAATTATCTAGAAAAACTAAGAGAATAAAGTTCTCTTAAGAGGGCAAAAAAACAAACATTATAGGGAGTACAAAAAACTTGCTTTATTAGTACAAAAATATACACCACACTAATTGACCTAAATAAAGGAAAAAGGAGGGCAAAGATACGTGGCTAACACAAACCAATTAAAATAAACACAACTCTGTTGATAATTAAAAACATGAGGAGCCGCGGCTACACATCACACATACCGCAGTCACCACATACAGACTCTAATAATTGAAGAATATGATGGATTTAGGAATGAAGGCTGAACTTAAGTGATAGATCAAAACTAAGTGATTTTGATAAAACAGGCCCCTAATAACATAGGCTCCTAATAATTAAATTCCTTCAATCGTCGGCCATAAGCGTGGTATACTGAGTAAGTGGATGGATGATTAAAGTGTGCTGAACAAGATTAAACAGAGTGTAGCAGTTCATCAGGGTCTGTCAGGTGTTTTAGGGGGAGTGCTATGGGCTGAAAGAGCGCATATATATATATATATATATATACATATACATACATACATACATACATACACATACACACACACACACACACACATACATATACACACACATACACATACATATATACACATACATACATACACACTTATTGAATGCATCAATGCTTCTCTCACCAGCTAGGCGATAACCGTCGTCCTCCTGTAGCGTTACTCTATCCCTGAAGAGTTGTGGCTAAGAGTGCCAGTCCATATTTAGCCAGTAGATGTGTTGCTGCCAGGTAAAAGGATCCCTAGCTGTATATTCATTACCTCACATATGGTCCCGCGACCATCCGGAGAAAAAAGCCGGCCGTCAGCTGTTTATCAGCGTGCTGCCGTCACGCTGTTGACGCGTTTCACCAGTCAATAGACGCTGGTTTCTTCAGAGCAAGGAGGAGTCCGTGGAATAGATTTAAATAGGCAAAAATTAATGATGTAGTTACTATTTCATACCGCTAGATGTCACCCGGATCACCTCTCGTTAGGAACATTCAGCAAAGAAACTTAAAGAGTGCAATGGCACTATATAGTCATAGAAAGATATTTTTTAAATATTTTAACACGGCAGAAGGTGGAGAAAAATGGAACCTCATCATTAGGGATGGCGGTATCTTAGCAAAAGGAAAAAAGAAGAAAGAAAAAGGAACAAAGAAGGGGCAAATCCGATCCTCATAAGATAGGAGACACAAGCATCTATTATAGATTAATTAAGAGGCATAGGTTAAGTAAAGACAGAGGATTCAAATAGCAGAAGAACAATGTTTTATAAAAAGTAAGTTACAAAAATAATTACTTTTCTAGGAAAGGCTGTAAGCTACATTCAGTATTTAACCCTTTAGGAACCATGGAGTCCAGGTAGTATGTCCACATTTTTTCTTTTTGGAGGAGAATTGTATCAAAATCTCCACGTCTAGGGGGCAAATTTGGCACATAAATTCCCTTAACAGTCAGGCCTTTGGGATCACCATTGTGAAACATAGCAAAGTGCAAGGGGATTGGACGATCATCATCTTTTATCTTAATACCACCGATGTGCTCACCAATCCTAATGCGGAGTGATCGTTTAGTCTTGCCTATATAGATTTTATTGCACAGGCAAATGAGCATATAAATAACTTGTGTAGTTGGACAGTTAATAAACTGTTTATTTTATAGTTTTTTCCTGCACATGGATTGGCGAACACATCGGTCTGGTGTATATACTTGCAGATGTTGCAGTGTCCACAAGCATGCATACCTGGGGGAGGTTTAGACCTAGTGAGACAATTCTCATTAATTGTCCGCATATACTCAGAGTGGACCAAAGAGTCACCCAGGTTGCGTGCTCTTCTGGCCGTTAGCAGGGGTCTTGGGCTCACCAGATTAGTGATTAACGGGGCTGACTTTAAGATGTGCCAATGCCTCTCGAGAATCTCCTGGACCATAGTCCACTGGGAACCAAATCTAGTAATGATCCTAGGGAAGTTCTGCTCAGTGTTCTTCAACTGCTGGGTTTTAGATGTAGTGAGGAGATCTTCATGTTTTCTCATCATTGCATTCTTTTTGGCTTTTTTAAAAGGGAATGATGAGAATATCCTTTTTGTCTGAACTGATGATACATATCTCGTGCCTCTTTCTGGAATTGTTCATCCTCAGAGCAGTTCCGCCTTATTCGCAGAAACTGTCCCGTGGGTATCCCATTAATGAGTGGCTTAGGGTGATGGCTCTATGCCAGGAGAAGGGTATTGGCGACTGTCTCTTTGCGAAAAGTACTAGTGGTAATTCTGCATCCAGATCTGCTGATTTGCAGGTCAAGAAAAGGAAGTGTCTCGGTATGGTAGGAGTAGGGCAGCCGTATGTTCCTTTTATTAATATTCAATTGAGACAAAGTCCATAAGTTGTTCTGCTAAACCCACCCATACCATGAGAACGTCATCGATGTACCTCAGCCACAGCAGACAGTGGCCGAGGTACATCAGGGATTTGTAGACAACTTCCTCCTCCCAGAGGCCCAGGTGGAGGGACGCGTAAGATGGAGCCCAAGGTGCCCCCATACTGGTGCCTCTCACCTGTTGGTAATATTTGCCCAAAAATTGAAAAAAGTTATTATTCAGCATGAATTCAGTTAACTCTATAATAAATTCATTTTGGGCACCAAGCAGGGGATAATGGTCCAAAAAAGACATAGTGGCCGTGATCCCCCACTGGTGGCATTGGCACATCTTAAAGTCAGCCCCGTTAATCAATAATCTGGTGAGCCCAAGACCTCTGCTAACGGCCAGAAGAGTAAGCAACCTGGGTGACTCTTTGGTCCACTCTGAGTATACGCGGATGATTAATGAGAATTGGCTCACTAGGTCTAAACCTCCCCCAGGTATGCATGCTTGTGGACACTGCAACATCTGCAAGTATATACACCAGACCGATGTGTTCGCCAATCCATGCGGAGGAAAAAACTATAAAATTAAACAGTTTATTAACTGTTCAACTACACAACTTATTTATATGCTCACTTGCCTGTGCAATAAAATCTATATAGGCAAGACTAAACGATCACTCCGCAATGGGATTGGTGAGCACATCGGTGGTATTAAGAAGAAAGATGATGATCGTCCGATCCCCTTACACTTTGCTATGTTTCACAATGGTGATCCCAAAGGCCTGACCGTTAAGGGAATTTATGTGCTAAATTTGCCACCTATACGTGGAGATTTTGATACAATTCTCCTCCAAAAAGAAAAAATGTGGAAATACTACCTGGACTCTATGGTTCTAAAGGGTTAAATACCGAATGTAGCTTACAGCCTTTCCTAGAAAAGTAATTATTTTTGTAACTTACTTTATATAAAATATTGTTCTTCTGCTATTTGAATCCTCTGTCTTTACTTAACCTATGCCTCTTAATCTATAATTGATGCTTGTGTCTCCTATCTTATGAGGATCAGATTTGCCCCTTCTTTGTTCCCTTTTCTTTTTTTTCCTTTTGCTAAGATACCGCCATCCCTAAGGATGAGGTTCCATTTTTCTCCACCTTCTGCCCTGTTAAAATATTTTAAAAATATTTTTCTATGAATATATAATGCCATTGCACTCTAAGTTTCTTTGCTGAATGTTCGTAACGAGAGGTGACCCGGGTGACATCTAGCGGTATGAAATAGTAACTACATCATTAATTTTTGCCTATTTAAATCTATTCCACGGACTCCTCCTTGCTCTGAAGAAACCAGCGTCTATTGGCTGGTGAAACGCGCCAGCAGCGTGACGTCAGCACATCACTCAGGAGCCGCGCTTCTCAAATTGAGTGTCAGCAAGGAATGAACAGCTGATGAACAGCTGACGGCCAGCTTTTTTTCTCCGGATGGTCGCGGGACCATATGTGAGGTAATGAATATACAGCTAGGGATCCTTTTACCTGGCAACAACACAGCTACTGGCTAAATATGGACTGGCGCTCTTAGCCACAACTCTTCAGGGATAGAATAACGCTACAGGAGGATGACGGTTACCGCCTAGCTGGTGAGAGAAGCATTGCTCCATTCAATAAGTGTGTGGAGGCGCTCTTTGAGCCCATAGCAGTCCCCCTGCTGATACTTGCATATTAATTCATCTAAATGCCATAGCCCCGCTGTACCTTTGAACATTCAAGTCCAGCTGTTTGTTACATTTGCTGCAATCCTGCCTACTAACAATGATGGTCTGTGTTTCTACACCTGACAGACCCTGAGGAACTGTTACACTCTATTAATCTTCTTCAGCACACTCTCATCATCCATCCACTTAGTATACCAAGCTTTTGGCCGACGATTGAAGGAATTTAATTAGGAGCCTGTGTTATTAGGAGCCCGTTTTATCAAAATCTCTTATTTTTAATCTATCACTTAAGTTCAGCCTCCATTCCTAAATCCATCATATTCTTCAATTATTAGTGTCTGTATGTGGTGACTGCGGTATGTGTGATGTGTAGCCGCGGCTCCTCATGTTTTTAATTATCGCCAGCGTTGTGTTTATTTTAATTGGTTTGTGTTAGCCACGTATCTGTGCCCTCCTTTTTCCTTTATTTAGGTCAATTAGTGTGGTGTATATTTTTGTACTAATAAAGCAAGTTTTTTTGTACTCCCTATAGTGTTAGTTTTTTTGCCCTCTTAAGAGAACTTTATTCTTAGTTTTTCTTGTATGCCTATAGGGCGACCAGAACTGCATCCTACGTGGTTCGTTTGGATGAATGGTTACATACACTTGCTAATATTTTCTATAACTCTATTTAACTACGGAGGTTGATCCAGGCAACTAATATATTTATTAATTATCTAATTCATGAAGGATGTCCAAAATGAAATGGGATGGAACCCATTGAGGGTTCAGTGGAAACATTTCTGTTATAATGTAACAGCATTTCCTCTAAGGACAGAATGAACTGAAGGTTAGACATTTATTACAGGTACTTATAAGGCGCCGACAATTTATGCAGTGCTTTACATATACATGTGTAAGAATATTAAAGCACTGCTATGTGTGCAAAGACTAATGAAGTGAACACAGAGCAGCTGCACCATTCAAAATGATCTCAAGCATGAAGGTAATAAATTCTTAAACAATGGAGCGCTTGCTCTGTGTATAGTGTGCATAAATCAATCAAAAATAAATCCATGGATAGTGATAATTTTCAAACATAAATTAAGAAATATAAATTAAAATATAAAAAGTCCAAAAAATACAGTCAATATATATATTAATAAAGTGCTTCTCCAACGTGTAATAGTCGGTTATTATATCAGTGTCACCACTTCCACCAACAGGTGCAATGCCTGCTCACCTTCGGAGGTGACTCCCTTGGGACATACAAAACTTTTAATAACAAATTTTAAGATGGTCCAGCTGTTTCTTTAGGAGACCCCCTTGGGTCATGCAAAGCTCTAAATAATATATATGTTTTAAAGATGGTCCAGCCGTTTTCTAAAATGACTCGGAGAAAGAAAAACAGCCTTACAATGTAATAACATCAGGGCCATAGATGAAAACATATAGCAATATCCCACTCACGTTACATCATCTTGTATACAGCTTGTATTATGTAAGGCTAATCAGGGAGACACTGCTCTCCTCCTCACCATTACAACCGTGTAACAGACTCCAAATGGACACGTCACCAATTCCTTCTGACGCGTTGAGTCACCGATCACGTGACTTTTTCAAGGGATAAGCATATCCTTTGAAAAAAATCATGTGATCGGTGACGCAACAGTGGTGGAAGTGGTGACACAGATATAATAACAGACTATTACACTTTGTATATTTATAAACTTTATATATTTTGACTGTATTTTTTGGACTTTTTATATATTTTTGTTCTTATTTTAGGTTTGAAATTTATCACTATCCATTGATTTATTTTTGATTGATTTATGCACACTATACACAGAGCAAGCGCTCCATTGTTTAAGAATTTTATACCTTCATGCTTTACATATACAGCATCTCACAAAAGTGAGTACACCAATCACATTTTTGTAAATATATTATATCTTTTCATGTGAAAACACTGAAGAAATTACACTTTGCTACAATGTAAAGTAGTGAGTCTACAGCTTGTATAACAGTGGAAATATGCTGTCCCATCAAAATAACTCAACACACAGCTATTAATGTCTAAACCGCTGGCAACAAAAGCGAGTACACCCCTATGTGAAAACGTCCAAATTGGGCCCAAAGTGTCAATATTTTGTGTGGCCACCAATTTTTTCCAGCACTGCCTTAACCCTCTTGGGCATGGAGTTCATCAGAACTTCACAGGTTCCCACTGGAGTCCTCTTCCACTCCTCCATGGCGACATCACAGAGTTGGTCGATGTTAAAGACCTTGTGCTCCTCCACTTTCTGTTTGAGGATGCCCCACAGATGCTCAATATGGTTTAGGTCTGGAGACATGCTTGGCCAGTCCATTTTTACCCTCAGCTTCTTTAGCAAGGCAGTGGTCTTCTTGGAGGTGTGTTTGGGGTCGTTATTTTGGAATACTGCCCTGCGGCCCAGTCTCCGAAGGGAGGGGATCATGCTCTGGTTCAGTATGTCACAGTACATGTTGCCATTCATGGTTCCCTCAATGAACCTGTAGCTCCCCAGTGCCGGCAGCACTCATGCAGCCCCAGACCATGACAATCCCATCACCATGCTTGACTGTAGGCAAGACACACTTGTCTTTGTACTGCTCACCTGGTTGCCGCCACACACACTTAACACCATCTGAACCAAATAAGTTTATCTTGGTCTCATCAGCCCACAGGACATGGTTCCAGTAATCCATGTCCTTAGTCTGCTTGTCTTCAGCAAACTGCAGGCTTTCTTTTGCATCATCTTTAGAAGAGGCTTTGTTCTAGGACGACAGCCATGCAGAGTGCGGAGTGGAACCTGTCCTGTTAAACTGCTGTATGGTCTTGGCCACCGTGCTGCAGCTCAGTTTCAGGATCTTGGCAATCTTCTTATAGCCTAGGCCATCTTTATGTAGAGCAACAATTCATTTTTTCAGATCCTCAGAGAGTTCTTTGCCATGAGGTGCTGAACTTCCAGTGACCAGTATAATACCAAATTTACCACACCTGCTGCTCCCCATTCACACCTGAGACCTTGTAACACTAACGAGCCACTTGACACTGGGGAGGGAAAATGGCATATTGGACCCAATTTAGACATTTTCACTTAGGGGTGTACTCACTTTTGTTGCAAGCGGTTTAGACAATGGCTGTGTGTTGAGTTATTTTGAGGGGACAGCAAATATACACTGTTATACAAGCTGTACACTCACTACTTTACATTGTAGCAAAGTGTCATTTCTTCAGTGTTGTCACATGAAAAGATATAGTAAAATACAAAAATGTGAGTGGTGTATTCACTTTTGAGAGATACTGTATAATGTACAATCCCATCAGTCCCTGCCCTCAAGGAGCTTACAATCTGAGGTCCCCAACTCACATTCATACACATACTAGGACAAATGTAGACAGGAGCCAATTTACCTACCAGCATGTCTTTGGCATGTGGGAGGAAAGCAGAGTTCCCTTTAGTAGTTGCAATGTCAATTAGCAGACTTCAAGATTATTTTAATTCCTTACCCCAATCTGTCAGTCTCTCTCCTACTCTATTAGCTTTAGCTACCTAACAACTGTATTTTCATTTTGTCCATCTGATCATCCCCCACAGCTACTACCCTTTGTTCGACTTGACCCTCCCTTATAGATTGTAGGCTCTAACGAGCAGGGCCCTCTGATCCCTCCGGTATTGAATTGTATTAGAATTGTACTGTCTTCCCCCATGTTGTAAAGCACTGCGCAAACTGTTGGTGCTATATAAATCCTGAATAATAATAATATTATAGGTGGACAGCCATGCAGGGAAAAGCACCCAGCCAGACACCACATCTGCATGTGTAGACACGCTGTCTCCTATGGTAACAATCTTCAACAGTTCCCAACAAAAGGTTACAATGAACTATTTCACGTCCTTTACAATCTCCTCTTGTAGATCTTCACTCAACTGAGCTCCCAGTCTCTCTCACTAGACTTGCTGATCCACTGCCACTGAATCTCCTGAGCTCTTCCAAACTTCTCACTTGGTATCTTCCCTCAAGCGTCACCCCCGCGTCCTTGCTGGGTCCCTAGCTTGGCATTCAGGACACTCCTCAAGCGTCACCCCACTGGCCTGCTCGGTCCCTGGTTCCACACACAAGGCTGCTTCGCAAGCGTCACCTCTGCTGGTTGAGTCCCTGGCTTAACACCTGCTGAAGTTTCCCAATTCTTCACCATCCCCGGTTGGTGAGAATACTGCTCTGGTACTTTCTTCAGCTACTCCCTGTGGTCCCTGGTAATAAGGTGGATGGTCCCTTAGTGGCGACAGCTTCGCTTCTACCTCCGACCACGTCAGGTTCTCCAGCAGGCAGAACAGTCACTGCTGGTTGCACTGAAAGCCGCAGTCCCAACCCTACGCTGCTCTCTTGCTTCTGGATAGGTCCTCAGACAGCCTAGCAGCCAGATGGCACCGGGATAGGGCTCAGGCTCCGGCCTAGCAGCCCGGGGCAGCACAACACACGTCCACCCAGACAGCCGTCCAGGTGGCACAGAACCCCAATCACCTGACCTCAACCAAATAAATAGGCTCTCCCAGCAGGCCAAGGGACCCAAGAAGATCCCTGCCCATTGGCTGAGATACCCCATCTATTCCTAATCTGTCCTTGCAATGCCCTTGTCTTATCTAATGCCACCGGATACCCGGTCACCTAGTGACAGAAGAGAGAAGCGCAGCAATTCCACAATTGGAATCAATTGATCTATCAATTGGCCAAGGCAACTATACTTGGCAGGTAAATTTACTAACAACCCTGCCTAAACATCAGGGTGCTACACAGGGCAGACCGACAAGTGAGAAGATAAAATGTCTCACTAATCCCACCCAGATAATGAAGGTAATGAACCCCTCCATTTGTCTTTTACAATGAGTGATATTCAGCTAAGAATAGGCAAGTATATAAAATGAAATTCATACTAGATTGGGGCGACGTCAGTTTTTAAACCAGAATTCAGTAATAAATGGTTCCATAAAGATGTTAGCCTGGAGCAGGAAATGAAGCCCGTCGCGAATGATGTCCTGCCTCAGTTCTGCACAACATTATAGCCATTAGTCACAATGTATCTTGATTCATAATTCAATCCACCCCATTTCACTTGGCTAGTTAGCTCACAACAGAGGTATATTGATGACTCTTTCTTCCTGCTACACAGGCAAATGCAACTTTCTTAAAGCTTAACTCCGGGCACAGAAAATGTGTTCAAATGTATTCCTTAGCCAAAAAGACTATAAATCCACCAAATGCCTTTGCACACCCAGATAGTACTTAGTAAACAATGATTACATAATCACTGTGCAAAAAGCAGAGCAGTGGGAGGGACAGAACATGCCCACCCACTACAGGCTGTCTGCAGAAAACTACAGGAGGGGCGGAGACAAGACCAGTCACTCTGCACAAGGAGAGAGCACAGCAGTGACCGGTCTTTATTACAGGAAGCTCATACACAGTGGAAAAGTTTCACACTGGACTACTGCACAGATCCGAAAGGAATACACAAGAATACACACGTCTATTGTATTTAGACAATGTTAGCTTATATTGGAGTCCAGCTTTAACCACTTCAGCCCCGGACCATTTGGCTGGCCAAAGACCAGAGCGTTTTTTGCGATTCGGCACTGCGTCGCTTTAACTAACAATTGCACGGTCGTGCGACGTGGCTCCCAAAAACAAAAATTGATGTCCTTTTGTCCTCACAAATAGAGCTTTCACTGTATTTGATCACCTCTGTGGGGGTTTTTTTGCGCTAACAAAAAAAGAGCGACAATTTTGAAAAAAAACAATATTTTTTACTTTTTGCTATAATAAATATCCCTCCAAAAAAATATATATAAAATTTTTTTTTTCCTCAGTTTAGGCCGATACGTATTCTTCTACATATTTTTGGTAAGAAAAAAATAAATAAATAAATTGCAATAAGCGTTTATTGATTGGTTTGCGCAAAAGTTATAGCATCTATAAAATAGGGGATAGTTTTATGGCATTTTTATTAATATTTTTTTCTTTACTAGTAATGGCGGCGATCTGTGATTTTTATCGTGACTGCGACATTATGACGGACAGATCAGACACTTTTGGCGCCATTTTGGGACCATTCACATTTATACAGCGATCAGTGCAATTAAAAATGCACTGATTACTGTGTAAATGTGACTGGCAGTGAAGGGGTTAACCACTAGGGGGCGCTGCAGGGGTTAAGTGTGTCCTAGGGAGTAATTCTAACTGTGGGGGGGGATGGGCTATGTGTGACATGACACTGATCACCGCTCCCGATCACAGCGAGCTGTGATCAGTGTCCTGTCACTAGGAAGAAAGGGGAAATGGTTGTTTACATCAGCATTTCCCCGTTCTTCCTCTCTGTGAGACGATCGCGGGTATCCCCGCAATGCTGCATCTTAAAGGGCAACGTACAGGTACATTAATATGCCTGTACATGCCCTTCTGCCGAGTTATATCGGCATGAGCCGGTCGGCAAGGGGATAAAGTGAATGAGAACTCATACACTAATGTTTTGAAAATGGCTCTCTTGCCTTGTAAATTTAGTTGTAGGTTTTTTTTTTTTTTAAATACCACCTCTCTTTCACTCTTTTTGAAGCCTTTATCAGTAGGGCGACCACCAACTCCCAAATCTGCAGGATGGGGGTCACCCTGTGCTTTGTGCATTGTTGCTGCTTGAGCGATTGTGAGCATGAAAAGTGAGGCAGCGATTCACAGATTGCCAACTCATTTTCTGTTTAGCTGCCAGAAGTTAAACAGCCATCACGTAAGCGCTGCCTACCTCTGCTGCTGGGAAAATCCTGCAAAAGACAGACTTGTCCGTGACACCGTACGACTGACGTCACTTCCGGTTTACGGGGCTCGGGCGGTGGAAAGCACACCGAGCTGCCATCCTGCAGTGGGGTGGACGGTGACAGAGATTAACACACGGCTGGATCCTGCTGGTGTCGGCTTCAAACAAACGTGTGTGAACATCTATACGTTTTTTGTGGATAGACAGTATCTCACAAAAGTGAGTACACCCCTCACATTCTTGTAAATATTTTACTCTTTTCATGTGACAGAAGAAAAGGGGACACTCTTAGGAGTACAGACAAGGAGGCTGCACGCCCTTATAATGAATTAGAAAACGGAAAATCCCCCTAATGGGGCTTTAAAGCAGCCAGTGGTATATGATGAGCAAAATACAAAAGGAGTGGTAATGGCCATTTTATTAATACAGCAAGTACTGACAAAAGTTGGGACATAAGCTAAAATCCAAAGATGAACAAAATGAAAAAACAATGTCAATAACAGAGGGCAGTGTGCGATAGGGTTACATCATAAGCAACAGTAATACAATAAACACAGAGATGTTGATTGTGTGAAATCCTGAGGCGTTTCGACCCCAATGGGTCTTCTTCAGAGGATAAATATATAGAAAAATGTAAGATATAGAAAAGATGTAAACATGTGTCAAACGATTTAAAGCCAAGAGAAAAAGAATATATAAACAGTTCCATATGGTGCATCTTTACCAGTCCTGATGTACTCGATGGTTACAGGAGGCCTTAGTGTGAAGGAGTTTCCCTCTTATTGTATCCCCGATCTCCTAGTGGGTGGGCCAGTCACAAGGGGAGTGAGTGCCACCCACACATGTCTTACAGGGAATCACACACTAGGTATCCCCAAAGGGTAGGGGGAGAGGAGGGGGTGTACACTGCACCTGCGATAAAATCACAATGTATATTAAGTAACGGATTCCAAGATAGGGTTTATAAAGGCAAAAAGGACAAAAGGAAAATATATCTATGTGTGGCTGTTTAAATTATAATAGGGTTAAAACTGAATATGGGCGGACGTGAAGGGATAGTGGGTCCATACAAGAGGGAAGACATAAGGGATAACAAAAAGTGAGGAAAAGGGTGGAGGAAGGGGGGTGAGGGGGAGGAAAGAAGGGGAGGAAAGGGAGATCAGTGATGAACGGGGATGGGATGGAAAGGGGGGGGGGGAGGAAAAAAAAAGAATAAATAAATATAATTGGATATGGGAAAAACATATATATTGTATGGGCCAACTCCCAAATCAGGTCCATGTTTGTGGGTGAGGAGGCTGAGACACTGGGGTGCAAGTGTATAGAGGCCAGAAAGTGTAGGGGAGGCCCATCAAGTGGCCACCAAGGGTAAATGGTGAGAAAACGATGATGAACGTGAGCAAAGCAAAAGACCCCATGCAGGTGTAATAAGTGAGTGACATGTGAGAAAAGCGTGTAAGGTGGGAGGGTAAGGGGGGCATTAATTGAGTGTAAAATCAATACATTCGGTCACAGGGCAAATAATCAAGAATAATCTATAATGTCACAAAGTGTTGAACGGGTAGGTCAAAATTATTGACAAAATTAGGAAAAGTATCACAGTCGTGGTGTGGGCCACGCATCATGAACGCAGTAAAGGGGTGTATGAATCAGTAGGGAATGTGTACTTACCACCAAGTTGAATATTAAGGCAGCACGGAAGCGTCCAGTGGAAACAAGTAATGCCACTGGAGCTTTCCTAATGCAAACGTAATTTATAGAGGAACTAATTTGCCTAAATGTCTCGCAGGTGCAGGTATCCCTCCCCCTCCATCCATTCCCCCATGAGGGGAGAGCGACGCAATGGTGGCGCTCTTGGTGCGACTCCCTCGGTGTTCTTTCCTCCCCCTCACCCCCCTTCCTCCACCCTTTTCCTCACTTTGTTATCCCTTATGTCTTCCCGCTTGTATGGACCCGCTATCCCGTCACGTCAGCCAACATTCAGTTTTAACCCTATTAGAATTTAAACAGCCACACATAGATATATTTTCCTTTTGTCCTTTTTGCCTTTATAAACCCTATCTTGGAATCCGTTACTTAATATACATTGTGATTTTATCGCAGGTGCAGTGTACACCCCCTCCTCTCCCCCTACCCTTTGGGGATACCTAGTGTGTGATTCCCTGTAAGACATGTGTGGGTGGCACTCACTCCCCTTGTGACTGGCCCACCCACTAGGAGATCGGGGATACAATAAGAGGGAAACTCCTTCACACTATGGGCACCTGTAACCATCGAGTACATCGTGACTGGTAAAGATGCACCATATGGAACTGTTTATATATTCTTTTTCTCTTGGATTTAAATCGTTTGACACATGTTTACATCTTTACAGTTTTTCTATACATTTATCCTCTGAAGAAGACCCATTGGGGTCGAAACGCGTCAGCATCTCACACAATCAACATCTCTGTGTTATTGTATTACTGTTGCTTATGATGTAACCCTATCGCACACTGCCCTCTGTTATTGGCATTGTTTTTTCATTTTGTTCATCTTTGGATCTTTGGATGTCCCAACTTTTGTTGTCAGTACTTGCTGTATTAATAAAATAGCCATTACCACTCCTTTTGTATTTTGCTCATCATATACCACTGGCTGCTTTAAAGCCCCATTAGGGGGATTTTCCGTTTTCTAAATCTTTTCATGTGACAACACTGAAGAAATGACACATTGCTACAATGTAAAGTAGTGAGTGTACAGCTTGTATAACAGTGTAAAATTTGCTGTCCCCTCAAAATAACTCAACGCACAGCCATTAATGTCTAAACTGTTGGAAACAAAAGTGAGTACACCCCTAAGTGAAAATGTCCAAATTGGGCCCAAATGTCAATATTTTGTGTGGCCACTATTATTTTCTAGCACTGCCTTAACCCTCTTGGGCATGGAGTTCACCAGAGCTTCACGGGTGGTAACTTCCTCTTATAGTAAATGGCATAAGGATTCAGTCACATATTACTAGCTACAGATCAGACAAAAAAACAAAAACAAAAAAAATAGACGCAAGCAAATGTCGGTTAAAAAGGTAAATATAATTAAATTTTGTGTTTGTTATTACAAAAAAGCAAAATGCAATCAAGACTATGGACAACCCCAATTCCAAAAAAAAGCTGGGATGCTGTGTAAAATCTACATAAAAACAGAATGCAAACAGATTTGCAAATCTCATAAACCCACATTTTGTTTACAATAGAATACTTATCTAATGTTTAACCACTTCAGCCCCAGGTGGTTTTACCCCCTTCATGACCGATACGAGCGATACGGAACTGCGTTGCTTTAACTGACAATTACGCAGTCGTGCGACACTGTGCCCAAGCAAAAATGATATATTTTTTCCCACAAATAGAGCTTTCTTTTGGTGGTATTTGATCACCTCTGTGGTTTTAATTTTTTATGCTATAAACAAAAAAAGCCCATCCCCCCTACAGTTAGAACACGCTGAGGGAACACACTTACTGCCTTGATCGCCCCCTAGTGTTAACCCCTTCCGTGCCAGTGTTATTTTTACAAGCGTCGTTTGGGGTCAGATTTGTCCACTGCAATCCTGCTAAAAATCACAGATCGCCCCCATTACCAGTAAAAACAATTAAAAAAAACAATTAAAGTCCCTAAATCTATCCCGTAGTTTGTAGATGCGATAGCAATATGCGCATATTGAATGGTTTGCGCAAAAGTTATTTCTTTTACCAAAAATATGTAGAAGAATATATATCGGCCTAAACTGATGAATAAATTAGTTTTTTTATATTTTTTTGGATTATGTATGTACTTTCTTCTAACCCTGCTTTAAACTTCTCCAACTTTATCCCTGACCCGTTTGGTGTGTTCCTTGGCCTTCATGATGCTGTTTGCTCACAAAGATTCTCTAACAAACCTCTGAGGGCCTCACAGAACAGCTGTATTTATACTGAGGTTAACCACTTCAGCCCCAGAAGGATTTGCCCCCTTAATCACCAGGCCATTTTTGCGATATGGCACTGCGTCGCTTTAACCTCCCTGGCGGTATGATTATTTCTGATTTTAGGTGCTGAAAGCGGTACAATTATTTTGCACAGAAATTTGGCGTTTTATATTGTAGGCCTGTAATTCTTAGGAATAGTTCACTTAAATCTGTCCAAACAAGAGTCTAGTAGACATCCCGGGTATGATAAAGTTTGAAAAACGAAATAAAAAATTATAATATAATAAATAACTATAAATAATTATAACAAATAATAATAATAAAAATTATATAATAATGTAATCAAATCAAAAACACTGAAATTTGCTCAGTTGCAGAATTTTAGCTTTTGTTACTTTTAGTGTTTGATGATGGATCTCCTCACAAATCACTATCGCTCAATTCTGCGAGTGATTCTAATTTATTATCGCTTTTTTCTAGCTGCTCTAAAACCACTTTTGATGTAAAGGGACAGTTTTGGTTGCTATGGGCAATCTCCAGTTTCCTGGCAGAAAGAACAGTTTTATATATATAAAACTGCATGGAGGACACTGGGCAAACCACTAGGGACAAAGGGGATGTGTAGTTATTTGATACAGTACTGTAATCTGTAAGATTACAGTATGCTGTATCTATACTGTGTGTTTCACTATTTGAATTTACCGCCGAACTCCGTCCCTGTGCGTCGCACCGCTCGCAGGGAACGGAGCTCGGCACTGTGAATCGAGCGAGACACAGCGGCTCGCCGATCACAGCGGGGAGACATCGCAGGATCCAGGGGACAAGGTAAGTATACTCTTCCTGGATCCTGCGATGCAAGCCCGAGTCTGGCTCGGGGATACCGCTTTTGGTATAAAAAATCCAACCCGAGCCAGACTCGGGATTACCGCCAGGGAGGTTAACTGACAATTGCGGGGACGGGTGACACTGTACCCAAACAAAATTGACGTCCTTTTTTACTCACTTTTTTGATCACCTTTGCCGTTTTTATTATTTGCGCTATATACAAAACAAAGCGACAATTTTGAAAAAAAAAAAAAAATTTTTTTACTTTCTGCTATTTTTTTTTACTCCTGCGTAGGGTTAGCAGAAAGTTAAACTTTTTTTTAAATTGTCGCTTTGTTTTGTATATAGCGCAAAAAATAAAAACTGCAGAGGTGATCAAATAACACCAAAAGAAAGCTTTATTTGTGAGTAAAAAAGGACGTCAATTTTGTTTTGGTACAGTGTCACCCGTCCACGCAATTGTCAGTTAAAGCGAAGCAGTGCCGTATCGCAAAAATGGCCTGGTCAATAAGAGGGCAAATCCTTCTGGGGCTGAAGTGGTTAACCTCAGTATAAATACAGCTATTTTGTGAGGTCCTCAGAGGTTTATTAGAGAATCTTCGTGAACAAACAGCATCATGAAGGCCAAGGAACACACCAGACAGGTCAGGGATAAAGTTGGAGAAGTTTAAAGCAGGGTTAGGTTATAAAAAAAATATCCCAAGCTTTGAACATCTCACGGAGCACTGTTCAATCCATCATCCGAAAATATAAGGAATATGGCATAACTGCAAACCTACCAAGACATGGCCGTCCAACTAAACTGACAGACCAGGTAAGAAAAGTATTAATCAGAGAAGCAGCCAAGAGGCCCATGGTAACTCTGGAGGAGCTGCAGAGATCCACAGCTCAGGTGGGAGAATCTGTCCACAGGACAACTATTAGTCGTGCACTCCACAAATCTGGCCTTTATGGAAGAGTGGCAAGAAGAAAGCTATTGTTGGAAGAAAGCCTTAAGAAGTCTTGTTTGCGATGTTGGGGGGACACAGCAAATATGTGGAAGAAGGTGCTTTGCTCAGATGAGATCAAAATTTAACTCTTTAGCCCAAAAGCAAAACACTGTGTCGGAAAACGAACACTGCATATCACCCTGAACACACCATCCCCAATGTGAAATGTGGTGGCAGCATCATGTTGTGGGATGCTTTTCTTCAGCAGGGACAGGGAAGCTGGTCAGAGTTAATGGGAAGATGGATGGACCCAAATACAGGGCAATCTTAGAAGAAAACCTGCAGGACAACGACCCTAAAAATACAGCCAGAGCTACAATGGAATGGTTTAGATCAAAGCATATTCATGTGTTAGAATGGCCCAGCCAAAGTCCAGACCTAAATCCAATTGAGAATCTGTGTCAAGACTTGGAAATTGCTGTTCACAGATGCTCTCCATCCAATCTGACAGAGCTTGAGCTATTTTGCAAAGAAGAATGGACAAAAATGTCACTCTCTAGATGTGCAAAGCTGGTAGAGACATCCCCAAAAAAGACTTGCAGCTGTAATTGCAGAGAAAGGTGGTTCTACAAAGTATTGACTCAGGGGGGCTGAATACAAATGTACCCCACACTTTTCACATATTTGTAAAAATTTGAAAACCATTTATCATTTTTCTTCCACTTCACAATTATGTGCCACTTTGTGTTGGTCTATCAAATAAAATCCCAAGAAAATATATTTACGTTTTTGGTTGTAACATGACAAAAGGTGGAAAATTTCAAAGGGTATGAATACTTTTTCAAGGCACTGTACTTGCAAATGGAACCCTCCAGCACAGCGCTGTCACAGGTCTCCCAGCACTTCCATCTTCACCCGATGTTCCTTCTGGGTTGGTGTCTTTGGTTGCTTGAACAGCCGGCCTGCGGAGACGCACTGCGTCATGGAGTCACATTGCTGCAGCACCGGTCACATTACCCACTGACAGGCAGGGGGGACATTTATGACAGAATAGACCACTAGGGTCTCTTCTGTTATAAAAAACCTGCCTGTCAGTGGATACAACTTTAACCACTAGCCTACCGCCCACCGTCATATGACGGCCGGACGGTAAGCCTATTGTTCTGAGTGGGCGTCATATGACGTCCTCGCCCTCCCGAGCCACTAGGGGGCGCGCGCGCGCGCCCGCTGCGTCACTCGGGACCCGGTGCGCGTGCCCGGCGGCCGCGATGTCCGCCGGGCATCCGCGATTGCCGGGTAACAGAGCAGGACCGTGGATCTGTGAATGTAAACACAGATCCACGTCCTGTCAGAGAGGAGAGGAGACCGATGGTGTGTCCCTTGTACATAGGGACACCGATCGGTCACCTCCCCCAGTCAGTCCCCTCCCCCCACAGTTAGAATCACCTCCTTAGGTCATACATTAACCCCTCGAGCGCCCCCTAGTGTTAACCCCTTCCCTGCCAGTCACATTTACACAGTAATCAATGCAATTTTATAGCATTGATCGCTGTATAAATGTGAATGGTCCCAAAAATGTGTCAAAAGTGTCCGATGTGTCCGCCGCAATATCGTAGTCACAATAAAAATTGCAGATCGCCGCCATTACTAGTAAAAAATAAATAAATAATAAAAATGCTATAAATCTATCCCGTATTTTGTAGACGCTATAACTTTTGCGCAAACCAATCAATATACGCTTATCGCAATTTTTTTTTACCAAAAATATGTAGAAGAATACGTATCGGCCTAACCTGAGGAAAAAATTTGTTAAAAAAAAAAAAAAAAAAATGGATATTTATTATAGCAAAAAGTAAAAAATATTGTGTTTTTTCAAAATTGTCCCTCTTCTTTTGTTTATAGCGCAATAAATAAAAACCGCATAGGTGATCAAATACCACCAAAAGAAAGCTCTATTTGTGGGGAAAAAAATGCAAAAAATTTAATTAAGGTGCAGTGTAACATGACCGCGCAATTGTCATTCAAAGTGCGACAGCGCTGAAAACTGAAAAATGGCTTGGGCAGGAAGGGGGTGTAAGTGCCCTGTATTGAGGTGGTTAATACACATCAGATATACAATATATGTCCAAAAGTGTATGAACCCCCAATAACCAAACCAACACTATATGGTCAAAGTGTGAAGACAATCTTTTCTATTATTGACTTCATGTGTTTTATAGTGAAGGGTATATCGTTAGTGCTCATTCATACCAGCCTTGTCCACTGTGTTGTGTTACCTGCATTTTGTCAGGGCAGCCCAATGGATGGACTGCCCAATGCACCACAAAGGTCCAACAATCATATATGGAGCATTTTTGGCAGTGTGTTAGTGTGCCATTCAGAACAAAAGGCACCGCACTGCATCAACACGTGTAACATACATTGCCTTAATGGGCGCTTTACTGCAGCACGATAATGTGAATGGACACCTAAATGCTACAGCATACAAAGACATTTTAGACAATTGTGTAACCTTGTGAAGACAGTTTGGAGAAGGCCCTTTTCTGTTCCAGCATGTCTGTGCCCCTGTGCACAAAGCCAGCTCCATGACATGTTGGTGTGGAACTTTAGAGTTCTGCACAGGAACCCTGACCTCAACCCTACGGAATACCTTTGGGATGAATTAGAACCCTGATTGCTAGCCAGATCTTCTCATCCAACATCAGTATCTAACCTTGTTTGCCTGAATGGGCACAAATCTTAGAGTATAGCTAAAGGCAAAACTTTTTTTCTTTAGTTTTGGATAGAGTGAAGATGGATTAGAACACCTGTGAGGTTTTTATTGCTGTCTGTACCCCCATTAGGGAGATTCTCCTTCTCCATTTGTACTGTTTGCCATTATTATTGAAAGTGAAAGTAAAAGAAAATCACAAATTTTGGGTTGTCCCCAGAACAGTAGTAGAGGAGAAATCTTCCAATAGTGACACTAGTCCTGGTGACCTGGGGGTCCCCAGTAAATGCCCTTAATTTGCAGTGATTTCCTCACTTCCTGCTTGGCTGTGGGACAGGAAGTGAAGAGAAATCTCCGCAATAGGACACAGCTGGCGAAAAAAAAAATCTGACAGGGGTTATAAACCTCCCTTGCTTTATCCAACATGAAAAAAAAAAAAAAGAAAAATGTGCCTATAGTTCTACTTTAAGAGACTGCAAAATATTGTGAAAAGCCTTCCCAGAGAAGCAGGGGCGGTTATATGTGACCCCAACTACATATTAACCCCTTGCTGCTGGAAGAAAATAGGATTTTTAAAACAGCTTACCTGTAAAATACTTTTCTTTGAAGTACATCAGGGGACACAGAGCCATAGTAGTTACTATGTGGGTTATAGGCCACCTTCAGGTGATGGACACTGGCACGCCCTAAGACAAAAAGTGCACTCCCTATATAACCCCTCCCACTACTGGGAGTACCTCAGTTTTGTAGCAAAGCAATACACGTGTATACCAAGAAGGGCGGGACCTCTGTGTCCCCTGATGTACTTCAAAGAAAAGGATTTTACAGGTAAGCTGTTTTAAAAATCCTATTTTCTTTTCATACATCAGGGGACACAGAGCCATAGTAGTTACTATGTGGGATGTCCCCATAGCAATACCAACTGAAGGGAGGGAGACAACAAAAAGTAGGGCACCAAGAGACTAGAGGACTTCTACTGCAGCCTGCAGTACACTGCTCCCAAAGGCGATATCCTCATGACCTTTTACATCTACTTGATAGAATCTGGTAAATTTTAAGGATTGAAGACCAGGTTGTGGCCTTGCAGATCTGAGCCATAGAGGCGTGGTGATGCACTGCCCAAGAAGCACTAACAGCCCTGGTGGAATGCGCTTTAATATGAAAAGGAGGAATTTTCCTCTTTAAACCATAAGCTTGAACAATTACTTGACAAATCAATTTAGAAATGGTAGATTTCTACGCCGCCTGTCCTCTTTTAGGACCATCTGGCAACACAAACAAAGCATCTGTTTTACGAATCTGAGCAGTCTCTTTTAAATAGACCTTGACCGCTCTCACCACATCAAGAGAATGTAGTGATTTTTCTTCCACAGAACGAGGTTCTGGAAAAAATGAAGGCAGAACAATATCCTGGTTTAAATGAAAACCTGACACTACCTTCGGTAGAAAATTAGGATGAGGCTGCAAGACAACCTTATCCTTATGAATGATCAAATATGGCTCTTTACAGGAAAGAGCAGCCAACTCTGATACTCTCCTTGCAGAGGATATGGCAACCAAGAAAACCATTTGCCTCGTCAAGAGGAGTAAGGGAATATCTTGAATCGGTTTAAAAGGCTATTTTTGTAAAACCGACAGGACTAAAATTAAGTCCCAAGGGTTCAGGGGTGACTTAACTGGGGGATTAATCCGCGTTACCCCCTGCATAAGGTTACGAATCAGAGAGTGTGAAGCAACTGGTCGTTGAAACAACACAGATAAGGCCGACACCTGGCCCTTGATATTGCTCAAGGCCAGCTTCATTACTGATCCCATCTGTAGGAACTTAAGGATCCTACCTATGATATATTTCCTGGTGGTGCCAACCCCTGGATTCACACCAGGAGACATATGCCTTCCAGACTCTATAATATATGATTCTGGAGGCCGGCTTCCTAGCATTAACCAAGGTAGAAACTACTGAAGCTGACAGCCCACTGTCCTTTAGAATGTGGGTCTCACTAGCCAAATCGTAAAATTTAGCGTTTGTAAGGTAGGATGGAACACTGGACCTTGCGAGAGAAGGTCTGGCGACAGGGGCAGGGTCCCCTACCGTCATCCTTATGATCTCAGCAAACCAAGATCTCCTGGGCCACCAGAATCACCTCCTTTCCCTCTTGCTTGATCCTGCGTAGGAGACGCGGAAGCAGCAGAACAGGAGGGATTGCATAGATCAGTGAAAACTGACCCCAAGGAAAGACCAAGGCATCTGTTCTGTATGCCATCAGATCCCTTGTCCTTGATACAAAGTTGTCGATCTTGTTTTTGAACCTGGACGCAAACAGATCCACGTCCGGAACTCCCCGTTTTTGGCATATTGACAGAAAGATGTCGGGGTGAAGGCACCATTCTCCCGGGAACAATTGTTGGCGACTCAAGTAGCCCGCCTGCCAATTCCCCATCCCTGGAATGAAAACTGCTGATAGGCAAGGGATGTTGTTTTCTGCCCAAGACAGAATATGATTCACCTCTCTCTGGGCCGCACAACTTCTCGTACCCCCTTGGTGATTGATATAAGCCACAGCTGTGGCATTGCCGGATTGGATCCTGACAGGATAATTGCGTAGTCTGAGCGTCCAGGCCTTTAGAGCCAGGCGTACTGCCCGAATCTCTAGAATACTGATGGGCAAGGTCAACTCTGATTTGGACCACTTCCCTTGGACAGACGCTTCTTCCAGGACTGCTCCCCAGCCCAAAAGGCTGGCATCTGTTACTACTTTCCAGGTAACCAGTAGAAAGGATTTTTCTTTTTGAAGATTTTTGGATATTAACCACCAATTGAGGCTCTGACGCACTTTGGTGGATAAACGCATCGGGAAGTCCAGAGTTTGGACCTTCTTGTTTCAAGTTGACAGGATACTGTTTTGCAGCAGTCTTAAATGAAACTGAGCATAAGGAACAGCCTTGAAAGAAGCCAATTTTCCCAAAAAACTCATGCAAAGATGAAAAGAAGGATTCTTCTTTGTTTTGACCAACCGAATCAGTTCCTTTCAGGAACCGATTCTTTCCCGTGGCAAAAATACCCTTTTCTGGACTGTATCTATGATCAGCCCTGCAATCTCCTTGATGGTTTTGAGGAGGATTTTTCTAGGTTGAAGATCCGACCTAAAGTATTCCAGGTAGCTGACTGTGGTGACCAGACTTTGGTTTAAACGGGCTACCGTTTGATCTATCAAGAGTAGATTGTCTAAGTAGGCTAGCATTGTTATACTTTGAGCCCTTAACCTAGCTAAAGGAGGAGCCAGGATCTTTATAAACACTCGAGTTGCAGTAGTTAGCCTGAAAAGGTAGTGCTACAAACTGTAAATGAAGATTTTTTACCTCGAAGCGTAGAAATTTCTGGTGAGCAGGAAAGAAAGAGTTTAGATCTTTGAGAACCAGAATGTCCATTTGGATTTAACCAAACCCCAAACTCTGCTCTTACATGGGGACCACCATGACCACTTTTGCCAAAAAAAATGGTCCAATGCTTGAGAGAGACTTTTTTCTCTGGATCCTTAGGAACGTTTTGATCTGAGAAAAAATGAGAAGTTAGGAATTCTTGGACCTCCAGCTTGTACCTTGGAGCTATTGAGAAAGTCCCCTATTCGTCTTCCTGTCAGATCCTGGAGAACTGCAGAAGAATTCCCCCTATTGAGCGAGCGGGGTGCCTCCTCTTAAGGAGGCTTCAGTATCTTGTAGGTTTCCTCCCCCAAGACCTCTTTTGTCCCTGGGGTCAATTCTGAGGATTACCTTTTGAACCTGACAGTGGAAGCCATCGTGACTGCTTGGAGGCTGATGCCCCTGGCACAAAAGAAGGAGCTTTAAAAATGAAAATATATTTACTTCTTACTTAAATGGCAAGAAGGGGTACTTTTCCCACTAGAATTTCTTTGGATGATTTATCCAAACATTCTCAAATAGCTGTTTCACCGCAAAAGGAAGATTAGCCAGGAGCTTCTGCATGGTGAAAGGAAGTTTATCCTCCGCTGACGTGTGTTCCCGCACTCATACGTTTAGGTGTTTGTGTTAGCAACAATGTGCACAGAACCGTTTATAGCACCTGGTATTCCCAGGCTGTCTCCCATACAGGTACTAACCAGGCCTGACCCTGCTTAGCCTCTGAGATCAGACGAGATTGGGCACTTTCAGGGTGATGTGGCCGTAGGCATCTCAGCAGTTGTGCGTTTTGCTAGTTTATAAGCAAGCACCTGCATGAGGACCTTGTGGAGGTTCTACACTAGAAACTTAAAAAGCAATTATTACAAACATAAAGCTGCCAGATCCTGGGCCTGCTGAGCTGGATACCTGAACACCTGTTAAACTGGCCTCACAATGATTAAGCAATTACTGTCAGCGCAGGCTGCTCAATCTGCCAGAGAAAAAAGTTTTTTTTTTTGTTTTTTTTAACAGAAATTCCAACATTTTATTCGTTGGATGCCTAAGCATTTGAGCATTGTCTGCCGAACAAAAGCTCTTATTCACAGAGGCTACAGCAGCGTTAATTGCTGGTATACTCTACTTGGTGAATTTCCTGCACCATAGGATAAAGTGCAAAAAACTTTTTTAGGAGGAAAAGTAATGTTTATCTGGGAGATCCTCTCAGATACAAAAAAGCTTTTCCAACAATAAATGGACAGGAAAAAGCATGCACATTTTGAGGAGGCTTTTGCGAATCCAAACACTCAGTTAAGGGAGCATAAATGGGGAGAGGACCATACAGCAAGAAATTGCACCATCAATCTTAAGATGGAAGCCAGCTGATTCTCCCACATTTGACACTTCAGAAGAGGAGTCATCAGCCTCACCACAGTCCCCTGAGGGGATTCGTCTTCTCCCGCCCCTAGTTCCTCAGTTTGAGGGTCCTGGGCAATGGAAGAGAACCTGTGCGATTAAAGTCGCTAAATTTTTTTTTTTAAACGCATCATGGCTGAGGGAAAAAGATCTTTTGGTAAAATACACAGGGGCTGCAGTGTTGAAAACAGTTGCAAACATTTCTTGGCCCCCGATGCTCATTCTGACCAGCCACTCCCTCTCAGGGGAGGATGCCATTTGTAGAGAGGAGTAAGCTTTCCAGAGCTTGAGGGGGACCCTTTTAGCTCTATTTTGGGGGTGTTTTAACCCCCCTTCTGACCTTAGCCTGATGCACAAAGCAGTATCAGAAGAAATCGCATCCACTGCTTGAGCAATTGTCTAGCCACTGCTGCTGCTATTAATGCTCAGCCTCATGCAAATAGTAAAAGTGTTAAGCAGGAAATGCCTGTCACCAACCTTTCATGCTCCCTTTGCTCTCATGTCTCGGCGACAATTTTGCAGTCAGCACAAATGGATTTTTTTTTTTTTTAAACACTCCCGCGTTGGAGGACGTCAACGCCACGCTAAGCCTCACCCCCATCTCGCATCATGCCCCCCCCCCCGGCTTTCTCTTTCAAAAAGAGTTTTCCTGCGCAAGCACGGGCCTCCGATCCGAGGGGGATTGGCTTGTGAGTGAGGGAGGGATGGTGTGGAGAAGACCTGGAAGCCGCCCCGTGTAGGGGTAGTGAAAGAAAACAGCATTGCCGATTGTTTTCAGTTCTCCCTTATACTCAGCCTTATGAATAGGGGAAGAGTTCAGCTCAGGTGTCTGGAGGAAGCAAAACCCCCCCAAACTTACCGGAGGTCTGCCTGCTGGCTGGAGAAAAAGTCTGCTTCTCCTGTGACACAGCGTGATCCCTGAGCAAAGCATGAGAAGGTACGTGCTCCATACAGCGGTGACACTTAGGCATAACATTTACTTTAACCACTTGCCTACCAGGCACTAACACTGCCCAGGCCATTATTCAGCTTTCAGCGCTGTTGCACTTTGAATGACAATTGCGCGGCCATGCTACACTGTACCCAAACAAATTTTTTATCATTTTCTTCACACAAATAGAGCTTTCTTTTGGTGGTATTTAATCACTGTTGGGTTTTTTATTTTTTACAAAAAAAAAAAATTTAAAAAAAATGTTTACTTTTTTTTCTGTCAGTAAATTTTGAAATTTTAAACTTTTAATTAATTTATTAATTAAGTAATTTTTCAGCTTCACTGATGTGCGCTGATATAGGCGGCACTGATAGGCTGCACTGGTGGGCATTGATGAGATGGCAAATATGGGCACTGATGAGGTGGCACTGATGGGCACAGATAGGCGGTACTGATGGGCAGCACTTATAGGTGGCACTGATTGCAACACTACTGGGCACTGATTGCTGCCACTGGCAGGCACGGATAGCTGGTATTGGTGGGCAATTGGTGGCACTTTTTTTCTTTATTGTAATTAGGGCACTGATGATCAGTGCCCTGATTATATTTCTACATATCCCCCTGTGAGGAGATGGTGCGGATCAGCTCTCCTCTCCTCACACTCTGTCAGTGTGAGGCGAGAAGAGCCGATTACCGGCACTTCCTTGTTTACATGTGACCTGTTGTGATTGGACACAGCCGATCACATGGTTAAAGAGCCGCAGACATGACTCTTTAAGGAGATTCGGGTCGCGCCGTGTTGCTATGACGTTGTCCCAGAACAAGAGCTGCACCGCTCCGCCGTCATTTGACAGGGTGGGCAGCAAGCAGTTAGAGACAATAAATAATAAAATGTTGACATTTTTAAAAAAAAACTCTACTTACTTTCCCGCCGCAGGTTTTTCTGTGGTAAACCAACAGACCCAATCCTCACCCTTCATGATGGATTATGTTAAACCTTCAGGAGCTGGGGATCGTCGCGGAAACACACAATCCTGGACCTGCGATAGCACCGGCAGTAAACTTCATGGCCTTAATACCAAAAAGTACTGGATTCTGGGGTCCAGCTCTCAAAAGAGAAGCATTCACAGGCAAAAACCTTGTTTCTTTGGACAGAAGGCCTGGGTACCATTCAATTCAGCCAGAAAGACACCTTAACCTCCCTGGCGGTTTTCCCGAGTGTGGCTCGGGGTTAAAATTCAGTCCAATTAGCGGTAACCCCGAGCCACACTCGGGATCGCATTGCAGGATCCTGGGGCGGCGTTACTTACCTTGTCCCCGGGATCCTGCGATGTCCCCCGCAGTGTCCGAGGGCTCCGTCCTCCTCCAAAGCCTCTCCGGGCCAGGCTCCGTTCCCTGCGAGCGGCGCGATGCACGGGGGCGGAGCCTGGCGGCAAATTAAAAAAAAAGTAAAAACCATAACACATACAGTACTGTAATCTTACAGATTACAGTACTGTATGAAACCATATCACATCCCTTTTGTCCCCAGTGCTTTGGCCCATGCCCTGCATGCAGTTTTATGTGATATACACTGTTCTTTCTGCCTGGAAACTGGAGATTGTCCATAGCAACCAAAAAGTGTCCCTTTACGTCAAAAGTGGCTTTAGACCAGCTAGAAAACAGTGATAGTAAATTAGAACACTTGCAGAATTGAGCGATAGTGAATTGTGGGGAAATTTATTTTATTACTATTTTTTTAAATTTTTTTTAATTATTTATTTTTATTTATTATATTATAATTTATGTTTTTGTGTTTCAAACTTTATCATACCCGGGATATCTACTAGACTCTGGTTTGGACAGATTTAAGTGTGTTATTGTTAAGATTTACAGACCTACAATATAAAACGCCAAATTTCCATGCAAAATAATGGTACCGCTTTCAGCACCTAAAATCCGAAATAATCATACCGCCAGGGAGGTTAAATGGATCCGTCTGCATAGCTAGCCCCAGCAAGGATTGCTCCAGAGGAGCTCAGCTCAGCACATCTTTACTCTGTGACCAACACCTAGACACTGGCGAAAAAACTGAGGTACTCCCAGTAGTGGAAGGGGTTATATAGGGAGTGCACTCTTTTGTCTTGGGGCGTGCCAGTGTCCATCACCTGAAGGTGGCTTATAACCCACATAGTACCTACTATGGCTCTGTGTCCCCTGATGTATGAAAAGAAAGGGGTTTTGAAAAGCAAGAGGCCAGGTTCCTGGTCATGCAACACTGATCGGCTGTCACAGTGGTAAAATGATTGGTGACAGCTTGGACAGTGTGCTGGGAGCACGCTCTTCGCACAGAACACTGAAGCCCAAGACACAGATGTGGGGCATGTGAGGGGCCAAGTGGTCAAGAGCATCTCAGATGTCCACAAACATTAGGTCATATGGTGTACTACAGAATCATTCACATCAATAACTGCTCCTGCCCTCAGGAGCTGACCACATACAGCTATATACACACACAAGGCGGTAGCTTGTGTCAGATAACATTTCTGGGTTGTGGGTAGAAATGTACAGATAGAGGGAGAACATACAACCTCCATGATGAGAGGGTCCCTAATGGGATTCAAGGACAAAGCTGCATATCAAGGGCATCACCAGCTTAGTCAGTATGCCTGGCGAGACATTTTTTTTTTAACACTACAGAAAGAACACACAAAAAAGGTAATTATGAGTCCTGAGAGGTAAGAATTTATTGAATTCTATCAGATCAGAATGAAGATATGGTCATACTTGCTCACACAAGAGATATTTCCCAAAGCCAGAAAGGTCAACTATTAAAAAAAAAAAAAAAAATGGAAAAAAACAAAACCCTTTTTTTATACCAGGGAGGTGAAAAAAAAAAAAGTACAGAAGTGTTTTCAAGCGGGGATTAAACAATGGCTTATTTTATACAGGTCTTTACAGGGCTGGTCAACACTGGAACACTACTAAAACAGGGTGAAACCAAAAACAAGCTCATGATGTAAAAAAATAAAAAATTAAAAAAGGATATTCATCTATGATGATTCACAGCAGACTATTTTTAGCTGATTCTTTTGTGCTTTGGGCCAGTGTTCCCACTGATGACTTGTGATTGGATAGACTGATTTTTATTTAAATACCGATACAGATTTAAATTGACAGACTTTACAAGGAAAAGGAAGCTTATGCTCAGGAAGTATGGAGGATACCAACAATGATTTCCTGCTGAAAATACTAGTTTCTACTAGTTTCCTGGCTGTCATGTAGACTCAGACTCTCCATACTCGAGTTACTAACCTGGAACAAAGTATGCAGATTAGAACGCAGCTTCCAGGGCTTTCTTAGATGGTACTGAAGCCACAGAAAGCCAGGGAACTGACATTTTTTATTGGGCTCATCGGCTAAGGGGACTTCTGTCAGAACCTCCCAAGATTCTCCTATACCAATGGCCTCTTTGGCACTCTCAAATGGCTGGTGACTATTTGATAATATATATGAAAGTAATAAAAGTATTTCCAGAAAAATGTAACAAGAGGGCAATTTATGCGTTTAACTAAGGGCCACTTTTAAATGTGATTTTTTTTTCCAGTTTTACAAATTTTAAGATTCTGAAAGACAAAGAAATGGTGCCTCAGGAAAAGGTGAAATTCTGTAGAATATAGTATTTTCAATGAGGTGCAGCTATGACACAATGGTTTCTAGTTCAGAAAAAAACTAGGCAAGATATAAAGCTGAACCTCTAGGCAGATATAAAGGGCAAGCATTATTGTAGCTCTGAAATTATTAATGCAGCCCTTTAATTAATAATGCGCCATTTCATTTTTTTTAGTAGAAGCCATGTAACTCCCTGAATTTGACCTGGTATAAGCCTATTACAGTCCCTGAACAGCAGAGCTGGAGTATGAGAGGGGGACGCAGCACAAGCAGCCAAAGAGAGCACACGCTGATAAGAGGTGAAAACAGAGTGCCAGAGAGATGAGCTCATACTGGTGCTGCTTCTCCTTTCACTGTCCAGTCACAGGCTTCGGGTGGGTCCATGGCAGACTGGGCTAGGAGGAAGTGGGTTGAATGATGGCAGAAGAGAAGTACCATGGGGGTCAGCTCTGAAATGGAAGATTATTGCAGCAAAGCTACATTTTTTATTATTGTTTATTATTCTATATTATACTATTATTTATAATTTTTTACATTATGTTTAGCTAGAGTTCTGCTTTATAACTGCAGTGTTATGCAGCCATAAAAAGAGTTGTGTTATGTGCTAGAGCCTTGACTAATAAACCACATTTTCCTCTTTTGTGTACAATACATTTATACCTATAGATATGCAGGAGAATCCAGCTGACCAGTACCTAAAGCTAAAACTGGGCTTTCATATCCTCCCCTCTTTATTTAGTACAAAAAGTAGCTTAACAGTTTTTAGAGCACACCACATTTTGGTACATAAAGACCAACTCCAACCAAACTTTTCTTTTTTTTTTTTTTCAATCATAACAGAGAAATCCCAAATCTATATTTCTCTGCTGGCAGATTAAGAAAACGCATCTTAGATTTCACTCCTTGGTACCAGCATCTTGCTTTATGTCACATTTTAAAACACTCACCTATACTTCCCAATCATGTACAGGTATCTCAAAGGTAACATGGAATTAAACAAAAACTTTCTCTTTAAAAAACAGCATGATTACAGTTTACAACAGAGCACATAATATAACATTTTCTTAATACATCATTAAATAGGGTATGTGTGCTGTTGTACACTGCAGTTCTGCAGCTTTTAAAGTTGTATAATTTTTTGGGAACAAAGTTGGTTTTGATTTCTTGTAATCTTTGTAATACATGGAGATGGCAAAATTAAGGCATAACTAAAAAGTTTTCTATTTAATGCAACCACTCTGAAACTGCATGTTAAAAACAGTACATACATGCGCACAAAACTATTGGTTACATTTATTAAAACTGGAGTCACTGTACATGGCCTCTCTTCAGCTTTTTCAGTTAAAGTCTAAATAAACCCCCCTATCGTTTTCAGCCAAGGAAGCTGCAATCTTTGCCTCTGTTTAATCTACAACTGCCATGATACTGCACATGTGATCAGTTTAGACACCAGCCATTGGATGGTTTGACAGTTAGGTTGAGAGCACAACCGATGGGAGTGTTACATTTCCGCCACGGGCTGGAAATGAAATGGTTTTCATGGATGGGTTTACTTCCGCTTTAAGCTTTGAAAATGACGAATAGAAGTTGATTGGTTGTCATGCACAGCTGCTCAAGTCTTAGTAAATTCCTCTCTGCATCTTGTGGCATTTCCAGGTCACCCAGCTCCTATGCAGGAACAGTGTAGGACCCAAGATTCTCTGTGATCTCTTGGCTTCAGCTCTGCAAGCTTTACAGTGCAGACATCATACGCTTCCAATGCCTGCTTCTTGGTGTGTCATTCTTCTATATTCGCAACTCTGTTCAAACAAGAACAAACCGCACAGCACATGCCAATGCATATGCACTGATGCAAGTTCTGGGGTGTGAACTTACCCTAATGGTGTTTGCATTAACAAAAAAAAGTACTGTAGCTTTGCATTTAACTTGCAGGTAATGGGAAGTAAAAGGGGAGTGTATCAAAAAGTGAAAAAAGGAAATATCATAAAATCAACATTTTTTTTGTCATTTCACTCTACATTAGGAAAGATATTTTCTATATTACAATCTGTACAAACTATTATTGGTCATTTTATTTTTAATCCGTTAAATGTCATATGCTTATAAACATTTACCACTTACAATTAGCGGATGGAGCTGAGCTGCATGCAAGTCACTTCCTCGTATATATTGTGCTCTAAACAAACCTGAAGGAGTCAGAGGAGGGCCAGCCACCTCTTCTTAAAAGAAACACCTTAACTAGTCTATTAAAGCGGAAATAAACCCCCCTATCCTTTAAGCCATCTTAGCCTTTATTTAGATCATGTGATCATCTATGACACATTTGAGGCCTTAAAAGTTGATTGGTTGGTTGAGAGCTCACATAAGCACTGCTGACTCACATTTATCTCCGGAGGCATGCCTTAAATTTAACAGTTTTGGGACAAAATAGCATGAAGGTGCCTATGGGTTTCCATCAGAAAGCCCAGCATGCTCATTATAGAGCATGTCAAGGATGCATTATACGTGTACTTTTACATTAAAAAAAATGTTAAACCATACAAATGTTATAAGAGTACAAAATTATATAATACATCATAGTTCCCATTTGAGAACATCCAACTCTGAAGCAGGAACACAGATCGCTCATGTATGGGATTTTCAGTGGTGAAATAGTTCCGTTATGACCCCCTCACCTGAAATGTCCATGTACCGGGCCTCCAGCAATCCAATAGTGCGTAAACGCTGAAGACATTAACTTAGCCCCTCTTTACTAGCACATGTGGCCTAGAAATTCTGTTAAACCTCCATGTATGAGTTTAACTGTCAAGTGCACTCAGTACATTAGTGATAATCCCCAACCACTGCATCAGTTTGACCCTTAGGGTGGGTCAAATACTTGCTGCCCCAGTTGCATGCTGCAGGAGAGCTGAATTGTTGATTTCCTGCAGTGGCCATGAAGCAGAAGCAACAGCAGCATCTCAACTCAAAGACCGATGAAAAGGCAAGTTTAGGTATCTTCTTTTTTTTCCCATGTCCTTGTCCAGTTTTGACCCTATAGTGACAGGGCCACTTTAACCCCTTCCTGCTGCCACCACCCGGCCCTTTAGGAGCTTCTAGATGCCAGGAGGCAGAGGCAGGCATTTGGGGCATGTGACCACTGCGATTGGCTGTTACATGATCGGAAAACTCCTGATCGCAAGTATGCATTGGGAGCTTTCCGATCCTTGTCCAGCAAGTGTGCTTGGTGTGTGCGCTTTCAGCATAAAAATGTTTACATTTAGGCCACTTATATGCGGCCTCTTGGAGTTAAAGCCCATCCGCCAAGAGGATATATGCGTACAGCTGGCGGAAAGAGGTTAAGACTTCATGCACATGGTCGGTTTGGCTGACAGCATCAAATCCTGGCATTTTCTGGCACCTGGGAGACAGTTGCACGGTCCAGCCCTGCTACCAGCAGCCAATCAAAATCTGTTTGCGCAGATATCGGGTCCAACCGGGTTGAGCACTGAGTTCTTTCTATGGGGACAAATAAAATCTATGACAGGCTGAAATACGCAGCAGCTGGACACTGTACCAACGGTACTCACATTTAGGGACATATGCCCCAGACGCAGGAATTCTGCAGTGGATATATTATAGTGTTAGTGTGTATAGCGTGCATATAAATTAATGTAAGGTTATTGCTAACAATAATATAAATATATGCACAGCGTGCGTATATAAAATATCATAAGTATGAATAGGCCCTTTATACACTATAACGCAAAAAAAAAGAAATGATAATCACCAATAGGCGTGTTTATCATTTTAGTTTTATATAAAACAGCAAATTTTTCAGTCTCAAAAGGGAAAAAAAAAAAAAAAGGCAAAACATAAAATGAATCCAATTGTGACCAGCCCTTTACAAAATGAATACAGTCACTAAGAGTTTACATTCAGTCATTCATCACACATGACATGCAAGAACAGAAACAAAATCAACCATTTTTGTTCATTAAATAAAAAAAAAGTGGCAGTGACATCACATCGATGTACAAAATAAACAACTGAAATTGTAAAATTATTTTTTAAACATACTCTGTATCATAGCTGCTCTATTTAGAATTTGTCAATGAAATCAGAAAATCAGAAACGGATAGCGTAAGAGACTGCACTCCCCAGTAGGAAAATGTGTGTGAGCCACAGTAATGTCACATAATGAGCATTGTACTATAAACTCTAAATAAACAACACCATTGATACTTTGTTTATAGGCTTTTAATATATGTTAGAAATGAGGGTGAAAGATTTTTTTTTTTTTTTTTTTTTTTGGGGGCTTCATTCAAACAGTGTTTTCATTTGGCAGATTGCAACGTAAAGTGTACTTGTTTACGGTATGGACAGTTTTGGTAGCCATGTTTATGGGTCCATTTACATCTATATGATCAGTTTCAGTGGCCCAACATGCATTGCATTCGTTATCAATGCTTAGTAGACATGTTCATATTTTCCCTTAACATAGCACACCAAAAACACACAATATGTGCATTGTGGTGTACTGCTGAGCATTGGCCTCTACTGTGTGGCACACCGAGGTGACATTCACAATGAATAGCACCACACTGCAGTAGGATGGGCTGACACAAATTGCGCTAATGTATAGGTGTTTAATGTTTTGATGGCTAAGCTAATTTTTCAATTTACAGTTACTTAGGAGTGAATGAAGGAATGAAAGGAAGGAAGGGGATGAATTAAAACCGGTCAGGTTTTTATTGTTTTCTGTGTTTTACCTATTCATTTCTGTCCACGTGATAGGTGTCAGACAGAATAGGAAGCGAGGACAAATCTTCAAAAGAAGGTACAGACAGCAATACCTCATTGGATTTCTAACCTTTCCTCCCTCTGCTCATGCCCTTCCATTTTAATAAAATAAGAGCTTAAAGCTTTATGTCCCTTTTACATGAAGGGTGCGACAAGGTCCACCTGTCAGTTTTTCAGACAGGCCTGATTGGACCTTCCATTCCCTTAGCCCCGGTTCACACAGGGGCGGCACGACTTGCAGGTCGCCTCACCAAGGCGACCTGCACACGACTTCCAAGGCGACTTGAAAAACGACTTCTGTAAAGAGGTCTATGCAAGTCGCCCCCAAAGTAGTACAGGAACCTTTTTCTAAGTCGGAGCGACTTGCGTCGCTCCTATTAGAACGTTTCCTGGCACAGAACGGGAGGAGACTTGTCAGGCGGCTAGGTCGTCTGACAAGTCGCCCCTGTGTGAACCGGCACTCATGGACAGACAGGTGTAAACATACTTGTGTCTGTTTACAAACACCTACCTCTAATACAATCCGTAAAAAAAAAAAAAAACAGAAGGGGATCCATCCCAAAGGATCTAACGGACAACGGAATGAGTTTACACCCGAGGACCCATAAGGCAGAGCAAGCTTGGTCCGTGTCCACTCTGCATAAACTGAGCAGGCACAGACCTATCATCCGCCCGCACTGCTCTGAGCCACATAGAGCCCACCCCATGGCCTTATACTCTCATGTTAACAATCCACACCCATGGGAAGCCACAACAGCAAACGCTCAGACCTCTCCTCCGCTTCTCCCAGACGTGTGGAAGATTCCTATGAAGAGGCCATTTATCATTGGGACAACAGGCTGCCTCTTCAGTAGAACGAATAGGATTTTTTTCACTGCGCATACATAAATGCAACAAGAGATTGGCCAGAGGTTTCAAAAGCTGTTGTGGGCTTCCCATGGATCACACAATGTGAATCTCGAAGGGTTATAGATCAAATATAAAACTTTTTTGAAAAGGTGCAAAACAATTATAGAAAATAACAGGATAACCATACAAAATGTTATTCCATAATGTAAACCTGTGCCTTGCCCAAAAGTATGCTTGCTTTAGTTACTACCCTCCCCAGCAGAACATACTCCTCTTTCCTTTACGCAAAACAATGTGCTTAGTAGCCAGAAGCAAAGACCTGTTCTTCTGAGGTATGGAGGAGCATGTCACTCCATTCTATACCTCTCATGTGACCGCGCTAATGCCCTGCGATTGGCTAGTGCTTTCACTCTGGGAAGGTCCTTAGTCCAGTGGAAGCTCTGACTACAGTGACTTGGAGCACAGGGATCCCTTTCTTAACTAGCAGTGCTTGAACGACAGAGGAGCAAGGGAAAGTTAAGCGGTGCTGAAAGAATAGGCATTATAGTGAAATAGGTTTTAGGTGACCCATTTGTTTTAACCAGGTTGAATTGTAAAATAGAAAACTGATCTGGAGAGGAAAAATGCCAATTAAAAATTTTGAATCTTTTTAAATAGGACTCTTAATGCAGTATGGGAAAATAAAAACAGACAACTGAAGTAAAAAAATAAGAATCGCTTTTCCTTCAGATGTCATAATTCCAATATGGACCACAAGATGGCTGCCAACACTGTAGATCGTTATAAAGGTACACTATATATAGTATGACACTAGATGGCGGTTTAATCTGGCACATTACACATCTCTTGCTGTAGAAAGTTATATTTTTTTTAAATTTAGACGTAGATCGATGCAGCTTTGGTCCCAAGTGTTTCGATGCTGTACACCAATGCTTTATTCAGAAGCAAAATCTCAAAACAAATATTAAAAAAATGGCAATAGCTCACTTTTGAAATCTGGAAGAAATTAGATATCCTATATTATTCCTAATCAGTGCAAACATCAGCATGGCTAAAATAAAAAATACATTTTGTGCAACGCTTATAAAAACCATAACATAAAAAAAAAGAAATTAGATTTCATTATGACCAGGGACACAAACACTCTTCTAGTGCACAAATCCGAAGAACATCGTACAGTATAAAATTTTAGGTTTCAGGAACTGCCTTTCGTGGTTTAAATAAAATATTTGATATTTCATGTTTCCATCTTATTTTCCGATACAGGCAACTTTTTTTGGCATAGTCTTTGTTATATTAATTCATTTAGGGAACTGTAAGCTGGACCACTTGGAAAATAGAAATGTAAGCTCCTAACCTTTATACTGAATAGTGGCATTTCTTGCAGAGCTACTTGTTCTACCAGATGGTTTGACTCTACTGAAAGTCTGGCCTACGGTGTGCACATACCTCTTACATAACTATGTCCAACATCAGCCTGTCTTGCAGACTTTTATGTTAGCAAAGCCTTCTCCGTCAATCTCTCGTCCAATATCACTAAAATTACTAGGACTGGAGAGCCCATATTTATATAGTGACCCGCTGATCACGCAGCATTTTTTAGATCAACGTTGCCATGAAAAAAAACAAAACAAAAACTTTGCACTGCAAGAGGGCAATTCATTAAAACTAGAAAAAAAGTTGCCATACATTGCAGCTAAAAAGAATATAAAAGAAACCAATTTTGTTTTTTACTTGTAACATTTCCATTTTTTACGGTCTCCATTTTTATTTCCTTAAATTTTATTGAATGGTGTCTCCCCCCCCTTTTAATGTCCCAATTCCATCTGGCTCCTGAAATTTTCATCCATAGCCACTCCTAATGTAGTGTAGCTTGGAGAAAGGGTGGCGAGACAGACAACACAATGTTTGCCTCCATAGGCAATAAAATTGTACGTTCTGCAAATTTAATTGAAGAAGACTGATGGAGAATGAAGGTTAGTTCGGAGGAATGTTCCAAAAATAAATTTTAAAGCGTCCATTTATAAATGTTTTTATTACACAAGATTAACTTTCAGGCAGGATTCGCACATTTTGAACCCAATTAGAACGTGTCAATCTTGGAAGAAAGTTGTATTAATCTTGTGTGACAATATTAATATATAGACCTCTCCGCCAAGGGTCAGGGTAATGTATTCTATTGAAAAAGAGATGGCTCTAAAAATAGCTTTTTTGGCAAATTAAAGAACATTTAAAAATAAACTTGGAATAAACTGCATGAGGAATGAGATTTCAAAATTCATAACATCAAATATTCTAAAAGACTGTAATGATTAAAATCAGTGATTGGATATACTTAAACAGAACGATGTGGAATCACTATAAGGGATTCTGTAAATGGGCAAATATGCAGCAGGATTTCAGATGCATTCAGGTTGTTTTTGACACGAGTTTGAGGACCCATTCACATTATTGGGGTTCCTTACTATTAACTTTAATTATACTAATTATTAATTCATATATAATACTTATTGTGGTTCATTACTATTCACATGCCGTGTTTTAAAAATAGAACTGTAAACAAATCTTTTTTTTTTTTAAATATTGGATAGAGCAAGGGAGGGTTATATACCCTGTCAGATTTTTTTTTTTCTTCCGCCTTCTGTGTCCCATTGTGGAGATTTCCCTTTACTTCCTGTCCCGAAGATGAAATCAGGGGAAATCCCTTCAAATTAAGGTGATCTCTTGAGGACCCCCGGGCCACTAGAACTCATGTCCCCACTGAAAGATTTTCCACCTATTACTTTTCTGGGGACAACTCAAAATAAGGGGTTTTCTTTTACTTTCAATGATGATGGTAAACAGGACAAATGGAGAGGGGGGAATCTCTTTAATGGGGGCACAGACAGCAATAAAAACTGACAACTTCTTAGAACTGAACACTTCTAATCCCTCTCCACAACAACAAAAAAAAGTTTTGCCTTTAGTTACACTTTAAAGCAGACCATTCCTTAGTATTGTATGCCTATTGTATGCCTCAGAAATATGGTGGACATCTTTCCAATATATTGTCATGTTCCATGCAGACATGGCTTGAGGATTCTGGTGTGGAGAGACTTGATCAGCCTGCACAGAGCCCTGACCTCAACCCTACTGAACACCTTTCAGAAGAATACAGCCAATTGTGAGCCAGGTCTTTTTGTATCTGACCTCATGACACAAATTCCCTAGTATACTTGAAAATTTGTGAAAAACAAAAACAGAAGTGTGGATATGGTGCAAAGCAGGAATGTCCAGCAAGCTCATATAGGTGTTTGGGTCAGGAGGGCATAAATTCTTCTCAATATAGTAAGTGAATGGCCCTGAACCTCTAAGCCTTTAAAAAAAAATGCTAGCAAAGAGGTCTGTGGCTGCAGCCCCATCCCCTCTCTACAAACCACTTGCAGCCTCAACCACATACAGCAAAAGTCAAGAATACAATTGCACAACTCAGAGCAAATCAACGCTGCATTACCATACAGAAGCACTAGGATTCTGGCTGCATTAGATTATACAGAACTCAGATTAAAGGCTCATTTTCTTCATCTGGGGTTGCCTTTTTTTTACTTTCAGCCAACAGTTATATTTAAGAAATCCTCTACGGATACAACATGGAGATGTCACCTATGCATACTTGTACAAGATTGCTCAGATGCATTAGGTCTGCTGCCCTGAGATACAGCCCTACTTGACCTCTTCATAGTAATCTACTGCATGGGAGAGCAGCTTTGTGCTGAGCAACAAGAGGAACCAGTATAACAATATATGGCCAACGAACAAATTCTTTTATGAAATACATTATAAACATTGTGTTTACAGTATTAAAAAGGAACCCCACTAAAATTATCCAAAATTAATTCATACAGAGCCCAGTCAACATATAGGAAAGAGTTTTACTGCTCCTCTAAAGGAAGAAAAAAAAAAAAGTGTGTGTGTGGGGGGGGGGTGGATTTCCATGCACGACACAAATTGGCCCAAATATTTCATCTCCTCTAGTCAGCATACCAGTGCAGAGTTGCTGGTTCTCAGCATTCCAACAGACCATCTCGGTTCTTCTTCATAGGAACGTGATCTGCCCATAACATAGATGTGCCTACTTTATGGCAACATGAAAGAGTGAGCCTCTAATGTGTACATTATTTGCTATCCCACTGGTAGTAAGACAAATTAGTATGATTAGTATTGTATATCCTTATGCCTCGTACACACGATGAGATTATCAGACAAATGGCCATCCGTTTTTTTTTTCTTTTTGCATGCTAGTCTCCATATTGACAATTAAAAGGTTACTAGAGTTACGAAAATTCTCGAATCACAAAATTTAGAAGTGATGTCATGTATTGTATTTTTCGGATGAAGATTGTACTGATTAAACGAAAATCGCACAAGAAAATTTTTCGTGTTTGTCCCTTGGAATAACAGACGAACTGTCGCTTTTGGCTCTCGAAAGCTGTGTACCAACCATCAGATTATCATACGATTGCCTCGAAAGCAGTATTTTTTTTGTCCGATTTTCTGATCAAGTGTACGAGCCTTTACTTTCTATTGATAAGGTTTCTCAGTCTGGAATTAATTAGTAATTTTTGAGCTGAATAGTACTTCAGAAAATCTCATTCTAACAGTACCAAAAATACTTCAGCAGTCAAGCAGACTTGAAGCAGGTAGAATTAAGTTCACTATATCAAATTTTACTTAGGATGTTTTACTACTAGCCTGTAATCTGCAGTGAAAACAAATCAATGTTCTTATCTGTTGGTTAAATGACACCCACTACTCTGCAGTAGACTCAGCACTGTATGTAGTATCCATAGAGCAGTACTTAGAGATTTGCCATGCTGAAGGGTGAAGGCTACAGTATAAAGGGATTCCTATGCAGAAAGCTAAAGGAAGCCACCATGCAATGACCAGATATCTAGGTTACCCCATAGACAAACCTTTTTGCCATGAAGCCGTGATGATCTGGTTTCATATGTGGAAATTTAAACATTCTCAGACCACATCCAGCACCTCATATTCTGTTTATAGGCAGTTATTGAAAGAGCAGACTTTATAGCAAATTAGTAGAAACCACAATAATGCCAGCGATGAATTAAAGCCAAATTAAAACCTCTCATTTAAATTAAATACGCTCTATCAAAACAATAAGGTTTCCAATGTCACAGGCTGGGTTTACACTTGGATCGGATGCGGCTCAAAGCAGGAGTTCGGTGCGTCCTTGTTCTCCATTTCAGGGAAGAATCGGGCCCAAAGTTTTGCCTGAATTCAGACCTGAAATGGAGCCAAAGTCACACAGGACCCCTTAACCATCTGCACCACAGATGTGTGAACCGGCTCCATTGAAAGTCGGGCACACTCTCCTGTCATGCGAATTGGATGCGGGGAAACCCACATCCAATTTGCACAAATGTGAACCCAGCCTTAGTTATTTTTTCCCTAAAGCAGCCAAAGCTGAAGTAGGAAACCCTGTCCCCTGCCAGCAGCTGCAGAGAAGGACCCTTGTGCTCTGCGTAGAAGCAGTGATCTCATTGCAGAGGTCCGACACACCCCATACCGAGTCAGAGCCTGAGCACTTCAATCAGCGGGGAGCACAAGCTATGCTGACCGGAGAGCTATCGGTCAGACTTAGCACTAGAGATGGGCTCGGGCGTTTTCAGGGTCCCAGTCCCAACCCCCCTGCCCAATCCTGCCAGAAAGCCCACACATTGCTAATCAGGCAGCGAGACATTTCCGGGTCCGCAGCTGCTCAGATCAGGAAATGTCTCACTGCCCGTGATTAGCGGTGTGCAGTGTCGGCTTCCTGGCGGGATCGGGCAGGTGGGTTGGGACTGGGATCCCGAACAGGCCTGAGCCCATCTCAGCAGGAGGCATGCTCGTCAGACCTCTGCAATGAGACCACTGCTTTTCCATAGAGGCCAAGGGTCCTTCTCTGCAGCTTCACTGCAAAAATGTGGCTGTTTTATATCCTAGCTATGCAAGTGTGCTCTGTTACTGCATTATGGCAAATTGAAAAGGGTGCTTCTGGTGCTGTGCATGTAAAAGGCATCACTTTTGCTTAAACGAGTAGTAATACACGGGATTCACCAAACATGCTGTCACACCTGCATTCCTGGAGCTTTTCTATACAAGATGCAGCAAACTGAGTTGAAGCTCTGTACAATATTTCTATATAGAAATGCCCCTGTCACATGGAGCATTTAATATGCCACACTACTACTTCCAGGGAATCTTAGATTGTTGGCCAAGGCACCCATGGGACAATACACCCAGAGTACGTTTTTTTTTTTTAATATTTGCTACCGTTTAGTTTTTTCCGCATGGACATCTCTATTAAAAGGAATGCCATCAAAACTGAAAGATAACAAACAAAATTGTCACCACAAAGTAGAACAGAAACCAAAGGAGAACAGAAACCAAAGGAGAACAGAAACCAAAGCAGTAATAGAATATTCCCTTCAGTCATTAATATGTCTGTCAGCGGAGCCTTGCGCATGCGCATGCGCAGTAGGGTTCCCGGCGTAAAGCCGTAAGGCTACATTGCTGGATTCCCTTACTCGCAATGGAGGCGTCAGCACCCGACAGCTGATGGGAACATCAGCTGCGGTGTCGACATCGCTGGACTCCAGGACAGGTAAGTGTCCTATTATTAAAAGTCAGCAGCTGTAGTATGTGCAGCTGCTAGGTTTTAATTTTGGCAGCGGTGGGCGGACCTCCGCTTTAAAATACATGTATGTAAACAGTTTTACCCATTATACAATCTGATATTTTGTCCAGCCTCTTTTGAAATGGATAACCGCCTGGGACACTACATAACCAGGACAGAGACATCAATAGTCACAATTATAGCCCAATATAACTTTCCTCTTCATTGAACATGATCACATTGATAAGATCTCCCCTAGGAGTCCTCTCTTCTGACCTAAACACATCCCCCTATAGTGCTTAAAATATGCAGGCCATACAATGCAATGGAACCCGATTGGTTCAATACTGAACCACCCACTTACAGTTTGATTTCTCTCGTTCCGGAGGTTATGAAATTATAATATAAAAGACAGATTTCAGACAGGTATGCTATCAATATTTTAAAAAAATATTTTTTATTGATTTTTTTTTTTTTAGTTGTTGTATAACGGGACTAATTTTTTTGCCACTTTAAAAAACAAAAACAAATGCCACTTTTTTGTTCTTCCATATCTTAACATCTTAATAGTTGAACTTTATTATCTCTGCCAGTAATGTGGAATAGATCAGGATGGTGTAACTAGTGATGACCCAAGGTTGCAGATAACACACGAGGGTCACTTGTGTGAAATTAAAGTGGTTGTAAACCTCAGACAGGAAATATTATCAAAGAATATCCCTCTATAGTGTGTACTTGTTTCCATCCAGAGAACTAAATGCCAATTCTGTCTGCTGCCTAGTTCCCCTGCTATCAGCAGGAGTCACTTTTGACAAGTTTTCCTGACACCAAGAGAAAAAAGGTGACAGGGGAGGGAGCTCCAGCTGATTTGACAGCCTCAGCTCTGTTCCTGTGTGAAGGGGGAAGGTGTCCCTTTCCTCCAATCAGCTCTTAGAGCTCTCCTCGCTGAGCTCTGCAGAATGTAATTTCAGCTCTCCGCTTGCTTTTTTCTGACAGCTCAGAAAAGCTTTATAAATTCTGGACTTTGAACGGCTGTAGAGGAGAGAGGGCTACAGATAAACAGGTACAGCTTATGTAGGAGGATTTTTTAAATCTCTGTGTATCAACTGGGGCCAGTCGCTTCAATGGGTAAATAAGGGTTTACAACCACTTTAATATATTACCTTATTAGAACTTGGCCCAAATATATTACAAATCTGGTAGCTCTGGAATTTTGTATTGACTTAAAAACATGGAATAAAACTCAGTTTTATTGGTCTGGCAGTGCTACTCACAATTACCATATGAGAAACGCTACTTTTTAAATTCCAGTAAACGCTCTTTAACAGAGTGAGAGTTCAAACTTCTGTCAAACTTTTATTGACATCTGTTTGCCCATTGAAGAGTTTCACTTACGTCACTAAAGGTGTTCTTATTGCTCTCTGTGTGTCCTCACCGGACAGATTCCCCTCACTTCCTGCCCTAGTGACTGAAAAGACAGCTATAAAGACCTGGCAGAGGTTCTAACCCTTCCCCAGTACATACAAAAACCACAAATCAACATTTTATGTATTGGTTTTACACAAGTTTTTCAATAACTGAACACTCCAACCCTCTCTGGAGAAGCACTGCATCTCAATGCCTAGCAGACTCAAAATCCATTATATGGCCAAAATGTATGTAAACACCACTGTAAATTATTGAGTTCAAGTGCTTCCAGTAGAAGGCACCATCCACACTACATCATTCCATGGAATTTTAGACAATTGTGTGCTTTGTGGCAACAGTTTAGTCAGTTTAGAAAAGTCCCTTTTCTCTTTCAGCATGACTGCACCCTAGCGCAAAAAGCCAGATTCAAAAGGACATGGTTTGAGAAGTTTGGTGTGGAGAACACAAGTGGCTCGAACAGAGTCCCGACCTCTACCCTAATGAACAACTTTAGGATGAAATGGAATGCTAACTGCAGGTTCTTATCCAACATGAAAGGTCAGATCCTGACCTTCCACGTGATCTTTTGGCTGGATGGGCACAAAATCTTGTGGAAAGCCCTCTTAGAAAAGTAGAGGATGTTCTAGCCGCAGAGATGTGCCCAGCTTTATATGAATGCCCATAGTTGTAAAATGGGATGTCCAACAAACGCATATAGGCGTGACAAATGGGGTATCCACAAATGTTTGGCCATATAATGTATTTTACAAAATGAAAAAGGTGCAGAGACTGCATCAACAAAATTATATTTTTTCAGGTCAGAAAAATGTTACAGTGGTGAACCAAATCTTAACAAAAACATGTTAACAGATTACAGTTTTTCCCTTAATAACTGCCCAAGTAGGCGCCTACTTACAGCCTCCCAGGCCAGTAGGTAATTAAATTTGGCAGCCATTTTGTATGTCCGAATGGAAAAGGAATTGGACTTTGTAGGCACAGGTACACACGTTTTCATAAAAACATCCACATTTATTATTATATAAAGCACATATTGCCTAAGAGGAGTTGAATCATAACCAAAACCACTAAGACCACCATAACCTAGTAATGGTTGTAGACATGTGTCAATTGAAAAACGAGAACTTGTGTCCATATAGGCTCGGTGGAAGTGGATATGATGTGGATATTGCTTGCTTCAGCGTTTCCTCAGGAGCTTTAGGCAAGTGTTAAAAAACATAATACATACAGAAGTCATCTTCAAAGTATCTGTGGAGAGAGTTGATCACGGGGAACAAGGGGCAACCAGCAGAAGGTAAAACGGACATGTGGTATAGTGAGGAATAGTCCACTCATAAGGTTATCCAGAGGTTTAACTAAACACCAGAAATTGCTTCATTAGGACTGAAATCCAGCGAAATTAGGAATCCATGCTTTATCAGTACCACTTGCTTAATATAACAGTAAGTGACCCCGCTTGTCCTGCTGTAAACAGCAACGGTAGCTAGAGCAGCCTTTGTCGTTTACAGCAGGAGTCACAGTGGAGTTTCCCAGGGAAGCTTTCCATTAGGTACTGCTACAGCAGGTCACTTACTTATATTAAGCAATTGGTACTAATAAAGGATGGATTCCTGAGGAAGCGCTGAAGCGCGCAACATGTAGAGCAACTTTACACCATATCCACTTCCACCAAGCCTATATGCACAAGTTATCATCTTTCAATAGACGCATGTCTACTACCAATAGTACTAGGTTATGGTGGTTTTGGTTACGGTTCAACTCCTCTTAGGAAATATGTGCTTTATGTAATAATTCTTGTCAATGTTTTTTAAAACTTCTGTAACAAAATAATACGTTTTTATGAAAACGTGTGTACCTGTGCCTAGATAGCCAATTCCTTTTCCATTCCAATATATCTCTCAGCTAGGACGTGGCACCTTCCACTATGGACATATCCACAGTTCCACCCTGTTGTGATACGATTTTGTTAATTTAGCACATTTTGTATGTCCACCACTGTTTTGATAATGTGGAATACATATCAGAGCAACTTTTAGTGGTATTCCTTCAGCTGTTCTTCTGAAGACAAAAGAACATCAGGCGATTTTTGCTAAGAATTTGGACTTTGCAATGCCCTAAATAAGAAGCGCTCAACAGAGCTAAAAATCAAGCTGACACATAGGCCAAGGGCCCTGCAACCGATTTGAAAAGATCGAGAGAAACAATAAAGGACGCATATGGTGCGAGTCAAGCCCTGAATTAGGAAAACAATGACTTCCCAACATCGTCCCCTGCTTGTCACATGTACGCAGCCAAACAGAATGACACTAACGCAATGAGACAGGGCAGTTGAGGGACATCATCAGATGTGGGTTCTAGCAGTATTAGCACTTAACAGTCCACAGAAATTTTACTACATTGGAAAAAAGTGCAATTAAAAAGGAAAAAAAAAACACTATATTGATATAAAATTCACATATGAAATGGTGCATTTTAACACAGAAAAAAATTAAATCGAACAGATAGACACTGCTCCTCAACAGGGATAAGACAAGTAAACCAGGTGCATTGTGGTAAACATAAAACGACCGTTTTAATCTTCGCCAAGTTGGGCACGATTCTGTGATGCCAAGATGGACAGAGAGAGAACAGGACAGGAGCACGGACACCTATTCTATGTAATCTCACCAGATCTTTGTTTTATCCCAACGCCTACCTTAGGCGTTTTAGCCAATGCGCAATGCATTTCAGAGTCTTGTATTGTTGGGCAGTGCCTTGGGTCTGCACCCAAATTAGGGATCGGCAACTTGGCGCTCGTTGCTACGACTTAAGGAAGCCAACCCGCTGAACTTTCTTCTTTCTGTAGGTTTTCACTGCCCTTGTTAAATGAGTCAACAGTTTCAGGCCTCACCTTCATTAGTTAAACAGATTCAGAAAGACTTCTGCCCACTTGCTAAAGACATGTTAGCAGGTCATCCACATTGAGCCGTACTATCACGCCAGTTTAAAACTGCCCCAGTCCGGGCTTAAAATGCAAACAAAAAAAAAAAGTAATATAAAAAAAAAAATATATATAAGTCAGCGATTTTGTTGACTGTGGTGTTTTCACATTCACACAGATAACATGGTGCTCTTTTGTTAGAGCTTGCAATTTCCTACGTCTGAGTCCTCAGGTCCCACTGAGCTTTTTAAAATAGGCAATGATAAAAATAGCGAAGAATGCAGTACCACATGTACCCTGACAAAAAGGCGAACGACTGTACAAGGAAGAGCCAGACATTGCTTAGGGTCATTTCCCTTGACACGGCTTTCTTCTGTCCCTCCGGGGGAGGAAAAGCACCTGGAAGAAAGGAGAAAAAAAAACTGAAGGACAAATGTAGCTAGAATCTGGTAAACCACCTTTAGCCTAAAATGGTTGACAAACAGGAAAGTATATCATATCAATGAGCACAAAGTTTGAGTTATTACTGAAGCTTTTGAATTGAAATACAGTGGGGGAATTATTCGATCCCCTGCATATTTTCTACGTTTGCCCACTTACAAATAAATTAAGAGAGTCTATAATTGTTATCATAGGTATATTTTAAATGATAGAGACAGAATATCAACCAAAAATCCAGAAATAAAACACAACACAAATGTTATAAATTGAGTTGCAGTAATATAAGTATTTGATTCCCTACAAACCAACAATAATTCTGGCTCCCACAGACTGGCTACAGTATGTGCTCATGTGGTACACAGATTAGTCCCATCAATTTAAGAAGGTGCTCCTAACGACAACTCGTTATGTGTATAAAAAGACACCAATCCACAGAATCTTTCATCCATTCAATCTTTACCATCATGGACAAGACCAAAGAGCTGTCAAAGGATGTCCGGGACAAGACTGTAGACGTGCACAAGGCTGAAATTGGCTACAAGACCATCAGTAAGAAGCTTGGTGAGAAGGAGACAATTGTTGGAGCGATTACTCGAAATTGGAAGAAATACAAAATAAACACCAATTGCCCTCAGTCTGGAGCTTCATGCAAGATTTCTCCTCATGGGGTAAGGATGATCATAAAAAAAGTGAGGGATCAGCCCAGAACTACACGGGAGGAACTTGTGAATGATCTCAAGGAAGTTGGGACCACAGTCACCAAACAAACCATTGGTAACACAATACGCTGCCATGGATTGAAATCCTGCAGCGTCCGCAAGGACCCCCTCAAGAAGACACATGTACAGCCTGTCTGAAGTTTGCCATTGAACATCTAAAAGATTTAGAGAAGGATTGGGAGAAAGTGCCGAGACCAAAATATGGCTCTTTGGCATTAACTCGACTCACCCTGTTCGGAGGAAGAAAAATGCTGACTATGACTCTAACAACACCATCCCTACAGTTAAGCACGGAGGTGGAAACATTATGTTTTGGGGCTGTTTCTCTGCTAAAGCTACAGGCTGACTTTGCCGCATTGAGGTGCCAATGGACGGGGGCCATGTATTGTAAAATCTTGGATGAGAACCTTCTTCCCTCAGCCAGAACACTAAAGATGGGTCTTCCAGCATGATAATGACTCAAAACATTCCACCAAGGCAATAAAGGAGTGACTCAAGAAGCAAATTAGGGTCATGGAGTGACCCAGCCAGTCTCCAGACTCTAATTCTATAGAAAATTTATGGAGGGAGCTGAAACTTCAAGTTGCCAAGTGACAGTCAAGAAACCTTAAGCCAACAAGGGTTTCTCCACTGAGTACTAAGTCATGTTTTGCTGGGGGATCAAATACTTATTTTTACTTACTGAACTGCAACTGAATTTATAACATTTGTATCGTGTTTTTTTTCTGGATTTTTGGTTGATATTGTGTCTCTACCATTTAAAATACACCTTTGATAAAAAAAAATGATAGACCCTTAATTACTTTGTAAGTGGGAAAACTTACAAAATCTGCAGGGAATCAAATGGTTGTTTTCCCCACTGTACATGTATTTCGGACCCTTCCCATCCCAAGGGTTTGTGTCTCTGTTTAGCCAGTCCTGCCAAAAATAATAGCCAGCTTAGCGACCCATCATTTCTCTATTGCAATTAAAGAGGTTCTAACCTTTAAAAAAAAAAAAAAAAAAAAAAAAAAGATCCTGTTTCTTTAAAGCAGGTTAAACTGCACAGTTCTTGTGCTGTCTAATCTGTCCTTTTCTATGCTGTAAAAACCTGGTTGATCCTGCCTGTTCCTGTATCCCCCTATGTGAACTGACCATAATAATAATGGCTGCTGATCAATGATACTGTGGTCAGTTTATGTGCCTCCATCATCCTGCTGTGGTAGAGTCTCTCCTCTATCCCCCTCCCTGCCTGGCAGCTCCTAGTGTGTGAGCGATTTCCTCCCCGCCCCTCCCCTTCTGCTGCTATTAGCAACTGGCTGTAAAGTCAGAGTAGGATTACTGCCAGCCCCTCTGTTCTAATAGGGTATACTACTACAAAGTGTAAATGTTCTTCTAAAATGATGCCACTAAATACTTTATTTCAGATTGCGTCTGTGCAGTCTTGTGACCGTCTGCCGCTCTCCTCCCCGATCTAAGGACTACAGCGGGAGGAACTGAGCAGACAGCACAGCAGTCACGTGACTTCCCAGGTGACGTCAAAAGGGAGTCTCAGCCCCCCCCCCCCCCTCCACTGTGGCCATTAGATCGGGAGAGGAGAGAGGCAGGAGGTCACGTGACTGCACAGAGGTGATCTGAAATAAGGTATTTAGTAGGATCATTTTAGCAGAGAAAAAAAAAAAATTAATAAAATAAATTTACACTGTGTATTCCCTTTTAGAACAGAGGGGCCGACAATAATCCAACTCTGACTTTACAAAACTTTAAGCAACACAACTAGCGCATCTCTCTGCTTTCTCCTCCTGTCGGAATGTTCCTAGACATTATACGTACATAAAGAACTCATGATTTTTTCCCCCTCTGCTGCCTTGTCCTCTCCTAATCTTCGTGCTGCTCTACAGGGTATTACAAGAGGCTAATATCAGGCCAAATTTAGCAATTTATACACGTTGCACTTAAAGCAGAATTAAAGTGGTTGTAAAGGCTGAAGGTTTTTTACCGTAATGCATTGTAGGCTCCCCCAGCCTATTTCTTTCTTTAATTTTTTTTTATTAGAAAATGAAGTTTTACAAAAAAATGTAAGCCATACAGCAGAACTCTAATGTCAAAGTATCTGAAAGTGGTATTAAACCCAAAAACAAACAAAAGAATATATTGCAGTTTACCAATCATTAGAAGTGTGGCTGCATTCGTTTTCTTTTTTTTTTTAGGCTTTTTTGCCCTCTGTTTTCACCTGGTGTACCTGTATTATACAGACACCACTCTGGCTGAATGAGCAAGGGAGTGTTAGATGTACTAGCAGATTTAAATACAGTAACAAATTGAAGCTGAACTTCAACTAATACTTTTTACAGCAATTTTTCCCCCCATTTTGGGATAAAGGTTTTATATAAATAAAAGCTGATAATTTTCAGCACCCCTGCCAGTGTTAAATGGTTTATCTCAATACTACAACTGCAAGAGAGCTTTTCTGTTGAAAAACAACAGACTTACTGGCTGAAAGTAGAAAGAAAAAAGCCTAAAAAAGGAAAACAAATGCAGCCATCACATCTAAGAATTGATAAGCTGCACTTTGAGTTTAATACCTCTTTAAAGTGGTTGTAAAGTCACAAGGTTTTTTCACCCTAATGCATTCTTTGCAATAATGTGAAAAACCTTCTGTGCAGCAGCTGTCCCCCAGAGCACCCCCCCCCCCTTTTCTTACCTGAGCCCCATCCAATCCAGCGATGAGCACGAGCCCAGCGACTCCAGCCGCTCTCTCTCTCTGCAGGAGATATTGGCTCCTGCTGCTGTCAATCCAGTGCCATGGGAGTGGGGGGCAGGACCGAGTCCCGCTATCTGTTTTAATGGATGCAGTAGCAGGACTCAGGAGCGCACCTGATAAAGAGGAGGAGCCAGGAGTGCTGGCGGGGCACCCCGGAAGAGGAGGAACGGGGCTGCTCTGTGCAAAACCATTGCACAGAGCAGGCAAATAAAGGCATGTTTGTTATTTTTATTTAAAAAAACAAACAAAAACAAAACAAACCTTTACAACCCCTTTTAAGCTTTTTAAAGATATGAAAGCTTATACAAGACATTTGCATATGACATAACAGACCTAATTTTTGGTTAATCAATCCTTTAATTAAAAATAAATAACCCAAACATATCTATACCTGTTTCATAAAAGTGTGACAATAGATCTTCTTTTTCAACAAAACGCTGATATAACCAATCTGTTAATTCTTCTGTTTCCATGGGAACCTCTTTGATGGGATAGATTCTGTTTGAAGGTAAAATGACAGATCAGGGAAAATGAGCTGTACATTTACTTTTTCAAATCAACAATTTAGTAAAAAGTCAAACACAAGACTACTTAGTCTCTTGTATATCTCCAACAGTCTTCTAATCATCATCACAGTTCTATAAAAGGAGAAAACTAAAAGGAAAGTTGCACTGAAATAAATATGTCAGTTGCCACTGCTGATTTTATAAAATGCTTGCTGCCTGGCTGTCTCAGGTTTCACCTTCACACCTTATGGGCCACCAATCTATAACAAATACAGGGGGTCCCCGGGTTACAAACAAGTTAGGGACTGTAGGTTTGTTCTTAAGTTGAATCTGTTTGTAAGTCGGAACAGGTACATTTTTAAAGTGTAGCTCCAGCCAAAAAAAACATTTTTAAGCTTTTTGGATAGCATAGGGAAGGGTTAACACCCCTGTAACATTTGTTTTGCTGTCTGTTCCCCTGTTCAGAAGATTTCACCTCACTTTCTGTCCCAATGACAATTGGATTTTGAAAATTTTGGGATGTTGTGGAAACAAGGATTGGTGATAAAGCATCAGTGGAGATACCTTTTCCGCATATTAACTCTTACAGGAGAGAATTTCCCTTCCTAGGGGTAGATTTCCTCTCACTTCCGGTTATCTCTCTCTGTTTGTAAGTAGAAGTTGTTTGTAAGTCAGAAGTTTGTAACTAGGGGACCCCCTGTATACAACAAATCCATGCAGAACTGCTATTCAGCTTACTGGTGGCTGAGTCAGGGACTCAAGGAATTGATGTTCTAGAATTAGCATGGAAGCCAGACAGCTAGTATTTTTGGGAGGGATCAGTAAAAGCAGCCCACATAAATTTTAGCATGGATTTTGTTTTTGTTTTTTAAATTGTGGTCATTTAGGACACTCCCATAAACTGGCCGGCATCTTTCTGTGTGTGACACTCAAAAATACATCCACCTGTTATCTATAGCACTGGGAGGCACCAATGCTTCCAATGTGAGTGGTAAGTAGCATTTTCAGAAGAAGGAGAGGTCATCATTGGCAGCCTCCATATATCTTTGTGCAGGATTCCTTTACCACTGCAATACTGGGCACTTCTACCCCACTCCTGCCCAGGCCAATTTTCAGCTTTCAGCGCTGTCGCATTTTGAATGACAATTGCGCGGTCAATGCAACACTTAACCCATATAACATTTTTATCTTTTTTTTTTCCACACAAATAAGTTTCTTTTGGTGGTAGGCCAAAATGTATTCTGCTACATTTCTTTGGTGAAAATAACCCAAATCCGTGTACATTAGTCTGTAGAAACGTTATACAGTCCATAAAACATGCACAGACACACACACACACACATATACACACACAAAAAAAAAAAAAAAAAAAAAAAAAAAAAAAAAAAATCGATCAATCCTGATGTACTGATCCCATTTCTTGAGGCCCAAAAACGCCAGTTGAGTACAAATATCCCCCCCATGACCCCTTTTTGAAAAGTAGACAGTCCAAGATATTTAGTAAGCTGCATGATTCGTTTTTGAAGTTGCTGTGAATTTGATTGTTCACACCTAATCACATGGTACAGATGGGCTGTGATTAGCTCTGTCTGTACCATGTGATCACAGTGACCAATCACATGGATCAACCCAATAGTAAACAATGGATGGCATGAAAGAAAGCCATATATTGTGTACAAGTGTCATGTGATTTAATGTGATTGGTCACAGCGATCACATAGTACCAGCAGCGACCAGTAAGTGACAGTTCGCACCACAGTGTGGCCCATGGGGCGCATGGGAGGCGTGCTCCGGGAGGATGCAAGGCATCTGCCCAGAACACTGAATGTCCTGCCCGGCTATTATTTGACTTAAGGCTGGGTGGGAACAGGTTAAATCAGGAGTGTCCAACCTGCGGCTCACTACGTCTATAAATGCAGCCCAACACAACATTGTAAACTTATTCAAAAAAAAATTTTTTTTATTTAATTTTTTGTAAAAACGCGTTTACACTTAGCAAAGAAAAATGTGACAGTGCCTCTTTACTGGACTTTTAGAAGTTTTATCTTCCCAAAGTAAATTATCCCACTTCCCAATTACTCCTTATTCAGGCCATCAGTTTTCGGCAGCACCTATGTTTGGGAGCAACTATTTTCAGGGATGAATCACAGGAAGGGCAAAATTAACCACTTGCCGACCGTCCACAGTAAATATACGTCATTACTTTGACGTTATATACCGGTGTCATCGCTGAAGCTAGCTGTCATAACCCCAGTATCTTTTTTTACTGTGGGCAATACAGCATACAGGATACAGGAAGGTCAAAAGGTTGGATTTAGGATTTGTATCACTTTTTTCACACAAATAGAACTGTCTTTTGGGTTGTATTTGACCACTGGGTTTTTTATTTTTGGTTATATAAAACAAAAAAAGGCCTAAAATTTTGAAAAATAAACCCACAATATTTTTAACTTTGAGATAAAACATGTCCAATAAAATTTTAAAAATGTAATTTCTCCATACACTTAGGCTAAAATGTATTCTGCTGTCTTTGGTAAACAAAATGTCAATAAATGTATATTGGTTTGTGTGAAGGTTATAGCATCTACACACTTTGGCAGTGATGGCGAACCTTGGCACCCCAGATGTTTTGGAACTACATTTCCCGTGATGCTCATGCCCTCTGCAGTGTAGTGGAGCATCATGGGAAATGTAGTTCCAAAACATCTGGGGTGCCAAGGTTCGCCATCACTGCACTATGGTATATATAGTAAAATTTTTTTTGGTTCTTTTATACCAATAGTGGTGGTGATCAGCGACTTAGAGGGACTGATTAGTGTGGTGGGCAATCTAACATGAACTGTCACTTTGTGGGAACCGACTGACATGGACATAACCAGTGGCTCTAATCCAGTGATATTATGCACGGTCACTGTACTAATGACACTGGCTGGGAAGGGGTTAACATCTCAGAATAATCAAGGGGTTAAGTGTGTGCCTAACAAGTGTATATGTGTGCAATCTGTGCCTTTTTAAAATTTTTTTTACTAAAAATCTATTTGGTTCTTCGCCCCATTTGCAGGGAGAAGAAACAAAGATTGTTCTCTCTGTACAGAGCCCTGGGCTGTGATTGGACACAAGTCTCAGTCATGAATCATTGGCCGGGACCTGCTGACAAAATCCCACAGTGTCCAATCACAGTGAAGGATGTTGGAAGCAAGGGGCGACCTACAGATAGGTCACTGTTTCTGTAGGAGCTACCAGTTCGCAGTACAACGCAGGCAGGCGGTCCTGAGGTGGTTAAATTGTATTTATACTTTTGCAACCAAATTAGGATAACACCAACTATATATTTATTACATGTTCAACTTCACATAGCATAAAAATAAAAAAATGCTTAGATTTTATCTGGTTACATCTGTTACTATATTATTATTATACAGGATTTCTATAGCACCAACAGTTTATGCAGCACTTTACAATATAAAAGGGAGACAATACAGTTATAATACAATAAAATACAGGAGGATTAAGAGGGCCGTGCTCAGAAGAGCTTACAATCCTATAGGGTGGGGCAGGTGGTACAAAAGTAACTGTGTGGAATGAGCTGATGGAAGTGGTAAAAGATTAGTTAGAGATGTGATAGGCTTAGGCACATTGCGTGCTTGGGCATTCATTTCAATGGCCAGAATAAATTAATATTCTGGCCAATTAAATTAACAAACAGCCAAGTGCTTGACACGCTTAAATGCGTTTGAAAAAAAAAAGGTGGCTTTAGGTGTGTTTTTGACGCTGCTTTTAGAAGAGCTGGGCAAACGGCAAACACCCAAGTGTGCATGAGGCCTAATTATTAAGCGGTTATCCCATACAATAATTTGCCCTATCCTGAGGCCAGAAGGCTCCGGTAAAGCGGAAGCAAACCCATTCATAAAACAAGTTTTATTTATGGCACGTGCCGGAAATGTAATACTCCCATTGGTTGTGCTCTCAACCAAACTATCAAACCAGCCAATGGCTGGTGTCATAACTGATCACATGTGCAGCATCATGGCAGTTGTAGATTAAACAGCTTCCTTGGCTGAAACTGATAGGGGGGTTTACTTAAATTTTAGTAGCTATATTTTCCAAAAAAACACTTTCAAATGAGCAACATTAGGCCACATGCACACTGGATGTGCTCCCAGCTCTCCTGAGCGCCTATTCACTGGCTGCAGAGAAGCAGCATCTAAAATGTGCTGTGTTTTTGTTAACGCATTTATTTTATTTTTTAAACAACTAATTTTATTTATTATTTTACATACATACACACACACACACACACACACACACACACACACACACACACACACACACACACACACACACACACAGAACATAGTGCAAATATCTACAAAAAAAAAAAGAAAAGAAAATTTTGCGTTTATTCATTTACTTACCCAGTATAATAGTTTTTTCTGCCTATTGAAATGAATGAAACGCTCAAGCACTAAACGCGCCTAGGGTTAAGACACATATACACGCGTTTAGGCACTGCAAAGCCAAAATGTTGCTGTTCCTGAACATGCTGACAGTGGGTTTTTTCCTGCCTCTAAATGCATGGACACATGCATGGGGGGGGGGTTTACTAAAACTGGATCACTCAATCTGGTGTAGCTGTAAATGGTAGCCAATCAGCTTCTAGCTTCAGCTTGTTCAATTAAGCTTTGACAAAACCTGGTAGCCAATTGTTTTCTGTGCAGATCTGCACCAGATTTTACACTCTCCAGCTTTAGTAAATCAACCCCATGGGGTAACATTAAAGTGGAGTTTCACCCAAAAGTGGAACTTCCACTCATCTGATCCCCCTCCTCTCCAGTGCCACAAGGGGGGGGGGGGGGGGGGGTGTGGACAGGATACCTGTCTTTGACAGGTATCCTTTCCCACTTCTGGGAGCCTCAGCCGCGGCTATTGACGTCATGGCTGGGGCTCCCTCCTCCTCCCCCTATCGCCGGGCCAGTAGGAGAGAGGAGCGGGGCCTCGTTCATGAGCAGTAGTATTCCCGGCATGAAGCCGAAAGGCACTGCGAGGTACTCTTACCCGCAGTAGCACCCGACAGATGATGGAAACATCAGATGCAGTGCTAACATCGTTGGACTCCAGGACAGGTAAGTGTCCTATTATTAAAAGCCAGCAGCTGCAGTATGTGTAGCTGCTGGTTTTTAATTATTTATTTTTTTGGGCGTACCTCTGCTTAAAAAGGAGTTCCTCCCCGTAGCTGCTGACTTTTAATAATAGGACACTTGCCCGTCCTGGGATCCAGTGATGTCGGCAGCACAGCCGATGGCTCTCGGGTGCTGCTGCCGCCATTTGTACTAAGGGAACCTGGCAGTGAAGCCTTTCGGCTCCAGCCGGTTTCCTACTGTGTACGCGTGGAGAGCGCCATGCTTTCTGAATGGCCTGGCAGCAATGAAAGGAGGAGGGAGGGCGAACTTCCAAGTGATCCCTCTGTGATCAAAAACCGGTATCTGTCCCCCCTCAAAAGGTGCCAAATGTGACACCGGAGGGGGGAGGAAGCTGATAAGCAGAGGTTCCACTTTTGGGTGGAAGTCCGCTTTTAAGGGGTGTTTAGAGGCAGAAAAAATTAAAAAATGGCAAATGCTCATAAAAGTGGAGTTTTTAATGCCCAATGTGCATGAGGCCTTAATCGAGGGGAACCATTTGGGGACCCATTAAACAGTTCAGCCCAAAAACAAGATACATTTTTTTTTCTCACTGGGATAGGTGTAGAACTCAGGTGGCAACAATGAAAGCTTCACTGAAAAGCCAAGCTTGGCACAAACTTCTGAATGCAGAGGGAAGTCATCTTGAGGGTCCCAGACAGAAGACAAAGAAGAGGAAGAGATAAAAAAAAAGACAAGCCGACAGAAAGAAAGAACTGAATGACAAAGGATTGCGTTCCACACTAGAACTCCTGATCCGTTGCGGTCTTGCAAATGTAGATATGGATGGGAAATGCTGTATTTTTTGGTTAGTCAGCACTTGCAAGCTTTGGTGTTCCCAAATAGTACAATGCATAGCATAATAAATTCACTGCACTGCACATGCTTTACTAGCATTAGCTTACAGCTGAAGTTTAGCCATTTATCAGCTTGGACCAATACAAATAGTCAAAAAAAAAAAAAAAAAAAAAAGTATGGATGTGCCACACCTTGCTGATCCCCTTAGAAATTGAAAATCGCTGTAGGTCTCACAGTGATTGCCCGTAGCTTCTGCGTTCTGTGCCCAGAGCTGCCCTGCTGCTTACTGAAAAAAGGAGGTTGCTTGCTCAGAGCAGGCTGAACGCAAAGTATTCTATGCCTGGACATGGTGGAAAGGCAGGGGGGTGTAACACCACAATCTCATCCAATCAGTGAATGCTTTGCATTCATTGAAAAACATAAAAAGCGTTCCCTAAGAGTTCAGTCGTGAAATGATGTAAGAGGTGTAGCCTTCATCAACCTGAGAAAGAATCTGCCGACATGGGAAGTTTACCATAGAGAACACCGTGGACCAGATGGTCCCCAGCAGTCTCTATGGCCTTCGGAAGCCGGGTGCGTAAACACTGCCATGTATTTGGCTGGAAAGGCTGAGATCGCTTTTTTTTTTTAATATTTATTATATTATATTATTATATTTAATATAATTATTATTTTTTATCTCAGTCTTTGCAGGCTAGAGGAGAGATGTGTCTTATAAGCCCCTGATATCTCTGTAAAGAGGACCTGTCATGCCTTACTCATTACAAGGGATGTTTACATTCCTTGTAATAGTAATAAAAGTGATAAAAAAAAATTAAAAATGTAAAGTGCCCCAGTCCCCACATACGTACGTGTCGCCCACATATGTAAACGGCCTTCAAACCAAACATGTGCGGTATCATCATGATTATTAGAGTGAAAGCAACAATTCTAACCCAATACCTCCTCCAACTCTAAACAGGTAACCTGTAAACAAATTTAAAGCGTCGCCTATGGAGATTTTTTAAGTACCGAAGTTTGCCACCATTCCACGAGTGTGCGCAATTTTAAAGTGTGACATGTAAGGTATCTATTTACTCAGCGTAACATCTTTCACGTTATAAAAAAAAAAAAATGTGGCTAACTTTAGTGTGTTGTTTTTATTCACAAAACCGCCCCCCACCCCAAAAACGTGTTTGAAAAATTGCTGCGCAAATACCGTGTGACATAAAAAGTTGCAACAACTGCCATTTTATCCCCTAGGGTCTCTGCTAAAAAAAAACATATACAATGTTTGGGGGTTCTGAGTACATTTCTAGCAAAAAAAACTATGATTTTTACATGTAGGCGAGAAGTGCCAGAATTGGGCCGGTATGGAAGTGGGTAAATCTTTAAACCAACGGGCTGCAAAGGAGTGAGAGGACCGTATGTGGCCCAAAATACACCCATTTGACTTGCTTAATCTAAATAACCCAACTCATTCTCCCAACATTTTTAAAATACTAATACCTGTAGTACACATGAGTGACAGTAGGGGGCCGGTAACCCAGAATCCAAGTCTGAATGTCCATTGGATGTGCATTAGGGTATCCAATTGTAACGTCAATCACCCACTGTAAACCTTTTGGCTTTCGATCTATAAACAGAAAACAATGGAGGAAAAATTAACTGAAAGAAATTATTATTGTTTATAGTATTATGTGTGCTTACCTGTCCTAGCAATTCTTAAAGTGGAGTTCCACCCACTTTTACAACTCTTCAGCATCCCTCACTAAACTGTGCACTGTAAACAAATTGGATATTTAAAAAAAAAATTCTCCACAACTAATGTATATCTGCTGTATTCATTTTTCACTTCCTCCTCCCTGCCGCGGCCCATCGCATCATTTCCTGTTTGCAATGCCTTCTGGGAAGGGGCGGCAACTTCCTCTGAAACTGCCGTTGCTATGGAAACCTGACCTGAAACCTATTACACTGCTTGCGCTGAACTGAGCATGTGCGAGATCTGCAAGAGATCCAGGAAGAAATACAGTCTGGCTTCAGATGCCCACACTTAAGATGGCCACGGCCTGCTGTAAGTTATAAAATAACAAACTACTGCTATAAACTAACAAAACAGACCTTAGTTTACAGACTAACTTTACTAGAATACATTAAGCTTGTGTATTATAGGGGTATTTTTATTTAAAAAGTATAATTTCGGCTGGAACACCACTTTAAGTATAGAACAAAAGCTTGATTATATGGAGATCACTCATTATCAGCCTTAAAAGGCAAGTTCACCTTTGTACACCACTTTTTTTTCTAAATTCCAGCTCCCTTATGCACCAATATAGCATTCATGTATTTTTTTGGCAAAAATATCAAAGCTTTCCATTAAAATTTACAGTCACCTTTCTTGTCCTAAATCCCCGTTTCCATTAGTAATGTCTTTCTTCCTGATCAGACTATAGGTCATGACACAGGAAGGAGGTTGACCAGCTGACCTCATTAGCATACACCCTGCATCATCCACCCTTCCATTCCCAGGTGCACGTTTTTAAAATGAAATGCAATCAGTGATCACCCTTCTCACTAAATACACAATATACATCAGTGTATAGCCACCTTTATACACTTAAAAAAACTAAAACTATAGATTTTCAGCCAGCTCTACCTAAAAATGTATACCATCATACAGTATGTATGCCATGGGTGCAAACTTTGAAAGAGACCTTTCCAGAGAAAAAGAAGGAAGCCATTCCATTGCTAATGCTAGTTCATTGGCTGTCATACCAATCCTCGTAATTCAGTAGTAGAAATCCTTGACCCAGACCAAGCATGCAAATAAGGACTTCTGACATGGCTGAGTTTTTCCTATTGTAGGCAGTTAGTCAACAAATAGCCCAGCAACTGCAATTTCCAGAAGTGGTTACAGAAAGTATTTTTAGGTGTGCAGTGAGCAGCCCGTCTCCACCCCATTTCTACCCGTCTCTAGGCCAGTTCCCCAAACTATGCCCACCTGAGTGCCACCTTCACAAGCTGTGCAGTGTCGGAATGCCATATGTACTATTAAAACCTAGCAAGTGTTCAGTCCACTACACTGTCAGCATCCAGTTAGTATATCGTTTTCTTCAGGATGTCCATGAACACATACCGATCCATAGAGTGCCACCATTATAGCTGTGTCATCAGCCACTTGTGGCAAACCTCAGAGTAACTACTAAAAAGTTATCAGAGAGTTATTAAAGAGAGATGATTGTAGTAAACCACAGTCCACTAAAAGCAGGTAAGTAATCACATTCCTTTAGTTCCCACTATCCAAATGTGAGTCCACCATCCAGAGAGAAGAAATCACCACCACTTGTGATTCAATAACCGCACTTACTGTACCAGCTCCCTAAGCTGACAAAGCAGCTAACCGCTTATGTTAAACAACACAGCATCCTCTTTGGATATGACAGCTCCATCCATCGTCTTCTCATCACAGATTCCACTCATCACTGGAGCTACAAGCTGACGTCACGCCGTAGTCTCTGAGTTGGCGGCCATTGGAGTAAGAGCACTACTGTTTTTGATATGTACTGAGCTTTTGGATGCTTTTATAAATCTTATCTGCTTGTGAAGTTAGTTTAATTAAATACTACACTATATCTGGCCTCTCCTGGTATTTCTAGCTTGAGTGATCTCCTTCCCATAGTGCTGTGATTCAGACTCCCCTAGTGGTACAGAGTGGAAACTATGATGAGATGACCATAGACGAATAGATCTGTGATAGCCATAGAGGGATGCTGTGCTTAACATGAGCTGTAAGCTGCTCTGTCAGCTGTCTGGTAAGTGCGATTATTGTCTTCAATCACAAGTGGTGAAGATTTCTTCTCTTCTGGATGGTGGACGCACATTTGGATAGTGAAAACTCCTAAAGGACTGATTACTTGCCTGCTTTTAGTGGACTGCTGTTTATTATCACCTCATTAATAACTTTTTAGTAATTATATAGTATAGTAATTTATACATACACTTAGGGGCTGCAATTTCGATTTTTACTGTGTTTGAGGTTTGTAGATTTACCTATTGCCAGCTGCCTATATTATCATTCCTAGTGCTGACGATTCCACATACAGAAAGCTTAGGGTAACCACTTAAAGCGAAGTTCCGAGATCTATACCATCCAATTTGTGGCTGCAATGAAAAATGCTCATGCTTGATTGGCTCCCGTCAATCTTCCCTAGACTAGCGCTGGGTATTC